>VZTN01012100.1:739-29290 GCA_013400515.1 Erpornis zantholeuca
GTTTGTTTATAGGAATAGTTGAGGTGGGTATTTTTCTTTTTCTCAGACTATGACCCCCCAGGGTAAATAAAAATGAGGGCTATGTGAAAATGACTAATGTATGGTCTTTCCTGAATTCAGACTTCAGGTTCCAGTATCTTGTTCAGCATTCTTGTACAACACTTGACAGTTCCTCTCATCTTGTTGACAAGTCCTTTTTTTTGGGTCTGTGTGGCTTCATTTTAATGGATTTCAGACCCAAAAATATAATATATAAAGCCTTATCCATTATTTAAAAGAAACAAGCATGTACTTTCTGTAATTTGTAATGCAGATGCAGATACCAAGAAAACCCTACAAATAGGAATAAATTCTTGCAGCTTAAAAACAAGCCAATGTATCCAGCCCTCAAAAATGTAGGGCAAAAGAACCTGAGAAACATTTGGTGTCATGTGTCACATAACTTCAAGAATTTAGTCTTTATCATAGGAGAGCATAAATAGTTCTTCCCTATTCTTTCAGGGTTCTGACACTACAGTTAACATAGTTGTTATTGGGATTGTTTGACAGAATAGGAGAAAGAGAATGTGACAAATGCTGAGTGCAAGGCTCATTGCAAATGTCTTTTTTTTTTNNTCCAATTTCTTTTTTTTTTTTTTTTTCCCCCAAGCCACCATACTCATTTGTGACCTGTGGCTTTCCTTCTTTTTTATCAAAGCATCCCAATTCTGAGAACACCAGCAGTGGTTGAGTAGAAGCACCTGTACTACAGATGACTTCCACATAACTGCGAGTGAATCCCCTTGCAGTCTCTTCTCCTGCCCTTTGTAGCCACTCAGTGTTAATTCCTGTAGAAATGGAGGAGTAGATCAGGAGAGCTGAGGTTATCCTTGGGTGTTTATGTTCATAGAGAGCAGTTGGAAGCAATGTAAGCTGTGATTTACAGCAGTGGGAATATGTGAGTTGCTAGGCTAATAGCAGTGCAGTGCCTGGTTTCTTTTATCAAGCACAGGAATACTTTAAAAGACTGTCTTATTCTTCATATCGTTCCTCAATATTGAGGGAGTTCAAAGCCAGCTATTCTCTTATCCTTGAAGAAAAGGCAAGAGAGAAGTCTGGATATTGATCTTACTGGTTTGGTCCACCCTTTCTGTAAAATGACTTATTCTCTATTATCTCATTGACAAACAGTTATACTTTTTATCAGCAACAAGTTTAGAGCATCTCTGAGTGCCAAGGAACATGAATTCTGAGGTGCAGGGCTGCTTCCTCTGGGTTTCTAAGGGAGAAAGGGTTTACATACAATTTATCTCTTGACTCCTAGTCTGCCCAGAGTAAGGAACTTATTTTGTCTTGCTCTGCAGTTTGTTTCTCCCTGCAACATGGATGTAAGGTTGCTCTTTAGGCATTGCTACATTTAATGCATCCTTCAAGCTGATATAGCCACATGACTTTTCTTTTATGCCGTATCATATAAACCAGATCAAGTTCATACTTCTCCTTGATGGAAGAGGAGAAAGTTTTAAAGGGAAGTTCTAATCGAAGTTTCTGCAATCCAAAGCAGAACTCACTGCCTGTTTAGATACAAAGCTAAAGTTATTGACAGAAGTTTTGAAGCTACTGAGTTGGGAACAGTTCAACCTCTATTCAGCCCCACACTATCCTGTGGTGTACAAAATAGGGCTTATAAATTAGATGTCAGGGCCACTGTTGTACAGCATTAGTTATAAAAATCATTGCAGTTTCTTTCACTGGTCACTGCTGCTGCCATGGAATTGCTGCAGTAGTTTAGACTATTTGGGATTTTATTTGGGGATCTTTTAATTGTATCTTTGTTACAATATCATCTCATTTTTGAAACAGCTGACCAAGTGTTCATCTGGTACAAATCAGCACAGTTCTCAGCTAAGGCAGTTTTTATCTGCAGAGCACTTGCAAAGCAACTGCTCAAACAGAAAATATCATTCTGTGTAAGGTAGAATACTTTTGTCCTTTTCCATTCCTTTTTTTAAATGTCGAGATTAAACAAGACTTGTAGATCTTCTAAGAGGCAGAATAAGTTCCAGAACTTTACATAGGATATACCTCAGCGTTGATGATTAGAAATTCAATTACTCAGTAGTAGAAAGTCATCAAAATAATAGTATATAGATTTTGCTAGAATATGATATGATAATTCTCCCTCCCTGCCTTCTTTCTCAATTACCCTCTCCCTTGTCCTATAAATTTTGATATGTTTGGGTTTTTATCCACCTTTATATATTTGGTTTGCCCAGCAAATATTCATGTCTTCACCTACATAGTTAACCTGTCCTAGCTTCAGGTAGGAGGTGCTATCACACA
This sequence comes from Erpornis zantholeuca, assembly GCA_013400515.1. Lineage (NCBI taxonomy): Eukaryota > Metazoa > Chordata > Aves > Passeriformes > Timaliidae > Erpornis > Erpornis zantholeuca. Next base: position 3,062 of record VZTN01012100.1, read on the forward strand.
GCACGTGTGAAAGGATAAAAGATGCACAGCTCTGATCTATCAGTTCTCAACTGTTGGATGCAGCCTCTGCTTTTGAAATTCTCCTCTGGTAAGGTTGAGATTGTTTAGGGGGAAATCCCCTTTGTGATATTGTTTCCACATTTGCTGCCTTACATCTGGATCTCAACGTCTCCCTTTTATTCTTCCATTAAAACTGCTTCAGAATCTGTTGGTTCTTCTTACCAGAAGAACACAGATTCAGGCTGACAGTGTTATCTATGGATTTTACAGTGGAAAATCAGCTGATAATCTGTAAGACTTTACAGTCTCACTAAATGACTCCAGAGATAAATTTAGAGAAGGCAAAAGAAAAGTTTTGAGGAAATTTACCAATATGTAGGGATCATCTGAATGTCCAGTGAGCAAACAGGAATGGTAGGGAAAGTCATGTATGAGAAAAGGCCTTCAGCAGCACTTTATACAAACAAACATGGACTTTACTAAAGGGAAGGCAAGGGGTCTTGGTTCCCAGAGTGGCGTGGGAAAACTGCCTTAAACCTCCTTGTGGAACACACAGAGTTAAGAGTGCTGTTGTGTGTAATACTTCAAATCATGAAGTCATTAATGCTATTCATCCCATGTTCTGTATTGGTATCTTTAACAGATGCCTAGTTTCATTTAATATTTTTAGGAGGAAGGACAGGTATACTGAAGAAAGAAGACTGTTGCCCCAGAACTCATTCATTCCTGCTGTAGAAAAAGAAATTATTTCCTTTCAGAAGACTTGATCTATGCAGTAACATGGTCACACATTTATTTTGTCACTTGGATTAAGTTTCTACAACAGGGCTATGCCCATAAGGATGTAAGTTCCTGGCATTTTTCCAGTTATCAATACTGAAATATTAGTGATCCAGCGTTTACTGAACGCCATTCCTCAAATGCAGGGGCTCCTCAGCATCTTGTTGCATTCATGGAATTCATTTGTTTGCATTATCTGGCTAACTGGTTCTTTTGTATTGCCAAGGTGATGAACAGATTTGACATTTAGCTGATTACTTCACCAAAAATTAAACAGAAAACAGGGCAGCTGTCCAAAGTTCCTTTCAGTGTGAAACCTAATTATAAAAATGCTTTGAGCAGCAATTTCTTTTTGGATGTTAAAGTGCTTTTATTAGATTGTTCCCCTGTCATTTTAAAATTTATTGCTAGGCACTTATAAATGGGGTTGCCTGCTGAAGTAGAATTATTTTATTTTCTGTATTTAAGATGTGAGGAAAAAGTGTATGGAGCAAATTTTAGGCTGAATTTGTTAGTATTTTACATGTTTCTGAATAAGAAGGAGAATTACTAGTGCTGGCCTTCACAGACACATGAAGGCCATATTCATAGGCAAAAAATACACGATTTGTCTTTGTGTCGAATAAAATCATATTTGCCTTTTTTTATTCCCAATTCGGCAACTCCCAATTTCCAAAAACTCTTACTTAGCAAATAATGGAATCAATTATGTGATTTAAAAGGTGCATACAGCCCTGTATTGTTAGAAGCTTGTATTATTAATGTAGATTTACACAATTACTGGTGATAGAAAAATCTAACCATGTACTTGTACCTGTCTCTCATAGGCTGTTACCTGTTCTCAAACAGCATAAAAGTAGTCTTATTCGTCAAGGTCATCGAGTAAGAGTTGGCCAAGTGAATTTTAAGCAGTAAATTTAGATCTGAAGACTGCTAACAGATCTTAGAAGAAGTTTCTGGTGAAGTATTTTTTGAATGTCTTGGAATATGTTTAACTTTTTACACTGCCTGTTGTTATTAGCGTCCTTTGGACCCCAGACAAGGTGTGATCTGGGGAGATTTCAAGGTGACAAAATTGTGGGGTTTTGCATATGATATTGTCTAGCACACTTTGGGTACTAAATCATCTTGTGAGGACATAGATTAATTCTTGACACTGAGATCTATTAATATACCTTGAAGCCCAGTGAATTATGTGGATCTGCTGTTTCAAGCTGTAGAATTCTGCCATAACTAGGAGGAAATATTTTGCTGTAGGTAGATTAATGTTGAAAGCTTGTCAAGAAAAAGTTTAATGTTGAAAATTTATTCTTTCTCTTTTTGCCAGTACTAGACCTTCTACAATAAATGCCACTTGTGATCTGAGGAAAAATAGAGATATAATTTCTTTTATATTTTTCTGTGTTATTAGAGTTTCAATGATAGAGTCTATTCCCTATTAAAAACTGCATCCTAGTGAATAATCTTACAAAGGGTAATTTTTACTTCCATGTATCTGAGAGCTTTTCTTGAAAAATACAGTAACTCTCAGTGCTTATCAAACAATTTAATTCATGCCCATTGAATTATGCAGGATAAGTAATTAAAATAACTCAACATTATGTATTAATAAATGACAAAAATGAGAAAAAGAAATTTGCTAAATGCCCTCTCTGAAGATAATGGATAGGACTTAACAAGGATGTTCTGAGGAAGCTTTGAGTTGACAGAGAACTCAGTCTGAACAACAGAGCTAAGAAAGAGTGTTAGTTGGTTTACAACATGATGCCTTAGGTTTTAACTTTTATATTTTTCTAATCCTGTACCACTAGGGTAACTCTGAAGTTTTCTGTAGCTTGTTAAATGCTGTTCTCTGTGCTTAGATAGACATAACAAAACCTCTAACTTGCCCTTCAAGGACACCTAGAAACAAGAACTGTAAACCATCATCTTGGGAAGAGGGGGGCAGGCTGGGGGAATCACATCATTGGCTGGGTTCTGCTTGGTGAATTTATGTTGTTATAAAACTGTGAAGTACTGGTGACCTGGCGAGTCCATTTTGGGATACATCTGGACCCCGAAGTGTGCACCTGAAAGCCTTTAGAATAAATACCACATTTCTTCCTTTATTCCTGTCTGGTCTCTGTTTCTAGGCAGCCATTTAAGGCATCACATAGATGTGGGTTTGTTTTTTTGTTTGAGTGTTAAAGTTTTTTTCAGTACTAACCCTTCTTAACTCCTCTCTGTATCTCTAAAGTGTCCAGAGCTGGGTGTGTTTAGCCTGGAGAAAAGGAGGTTCAGGGGAGACCTAATCACTCTCTGCAACTCCCTGAAAGGAGGGTGGAGTGAGGTGGGATTTGGCCTCTTCTCCCAGGCAGCCAGCAACAGGACAAGAGGAAATGGCCTCAAGCAGCAGCAGGGAAGGTTCAGGCTGGGCATCAAGAAGGATTTATGGATGAGAAGGATTGTCATGCATTAGAATGTGCTGCCCAGGGAGGTAGGTGGTGGCATCACCATCCCTGGAGGTGGTCAAGAGATGACTGGACACAGCAGTCAGTGCCATGGTCTGGTTCACAGGGTGGTGTTCGGTCATAGGCTGGGCTTGATGACCTCGGACTACAACCTAAATGATTCTATGTTCTAACTACTTCCTTGTCAATGTGATAAATTATTCAGGGCTATGTTAAATGGGGAGAAACACATTGCTGTTAATTTGAAAGTTCACAGATTATGCCCCTGTGCACAGAGAACATTCTTGCTTGCATTTGGTTGCTAATAATGTTCCCAGTGGATGTGCCCTGTTGCTGTCTTTCACTGTGGCAGTGGATCTCCTATAATCTAAACTAATATGTTTGTATATGATCTATCTGCCTGAAACACTCTAAAAACATAAACCTATGTCATTTCTCATTTTTCTCTTTCCCTCTGAAGTAAGCAAGGGAGTGTCTGTACCTGGCTTTTATGTAACTGCTGTGCAAGCTCATCAGGAACAGTCTGGACAGGGTCATCTTAATAGTATTCTTTTCATGCTGTGTTGTCTTTGTGAAAATATCAGAGAAAAGTGGCAAGAAAAATATGTCTGTTTAGATCTTAGTGCACACTCAGGTTGGAGTCTTGTAGTAGAGCTCAAATGAGGCATAGTAGCAATTAGCATACGCCTATCAGAGCTTAGTTTTGGATTCATATTTAATTTTAGATGTTTGTCAGAAAACACTCTGACCAAAATTGGTTTCACAGAAACATAAAGGGAGAAGGAACTGCAAGACTTTTGGCAGGTCAACCAACTCTTGTGCTGAACTAATTTGTATTTACTAAACTGAAACTTCCTGCATCACAAATGCCACCAAGTTTAAGTTACTTTTGAAAATAAGTTGAGTAGTTTAGTCACCACCAAGAAAAGAGAACTGGAAAACCATCGTTGGTTGCAAAAGTGCTTCCTCCATTATTTCTGACTTTTACCTATTGTTTTTCCATAGGTTGATGGCATACTGTGCCTGGCTGACATCCTCACTGACAACAGCCATTCTGAAGCTACTCATGCAGAAGCAGCTGCAGTAATTGCCCAGATCACATCTCCACACCTCACCTTCTCTCAGCATCTCAGCAGCTTTCTGGAAAATATGGAAGAAATTGTGACAGCACTTGTCAGTAAGTTTTCTTAGAGCAGGTTAGGACTCTTTCATTAGAAATATTCCCTAAATAATGTTTACCATACTTCCCTTAACAGATAAAATAACAATTTTAAATTTTGAACCAGAGGATTCTGAAATTACATAATATTTTTTACTCCAGTCCACATTTGAATAGAATTTATGCATACCTGTAAAAATAATATCTATGTGAAAATCTACCTTAACAGCCTCAGGAAATACTGAGCAAAGCATCCTCTTGTCTGATGTTTGTCTGTAAAAGAGCAATATTAAGAGCTGCTAACCTTCATGCCTGTTCTATTTTCCAAATTTGCTGGAACTCAAGCTCACCACTACATCTGCATTTGTATGATAATTCAGAGGAAAAGTAGAGTGTAGTATAATCTATAGGAATGGTTAAAAGAAAATAAAAGATCTGTCTTTCTTGTCTAGGCCTCAGATCCGCAGTAAAATGGAGACAAAGGTAACAGCAAGATTTTTCTTAATCTGGGTCAGTGAGGATACTTTAGAAAAACAAGATGACATTTCTCATTGCTCTATAAAGAGAGGAATATCTTATTTCTAGCACTGTGCTCACTCCCTCTCAAATACCAGAAGCTGTCATTCTCTCTAGTCTGGAAATTTGGTTTCCCAGAGCTCCACATCAGAATGTACTGTTTGGGTTTTCTAGTTTGATTTCTCATGTATAATGGATAAGTACATTTGGATATTTTTCTATTGAGCCCAGTGGTTACAGTTAAGCTGCAGCATTTCAATTTGAATGCATGTTTTTGTGTTTGTGCTTTTGTTAAAAAAGCAGAAAAAGAGTAGTACCAGTGCTTGAGGATTCTGCAGTGGCTGGCAATTATCTGAGATGTATTTAGGAATTTTTCAATAGGCCTAAACAGAACTAGTGATGCAAGAATCAAGGGAACAATTTATTCCTGATGTCCAGAGACAAATGTGGAAGCTTGTGTCCTGACACTGCCCTGAATCCAGTGGGTGGAATTAACCTGTGCTCAGCTTGGTTCTGTGGTGGCTAGGGGCATCTGACCTGATTTGTTTCAGATGATTTTCTGAGTTATTATAGTGTACTGCAGTCAAGGGCCATTCTGAACAACCTATCCAGAAGGCATTAGCTGGTGGGTCATTTCCTCAATTGTTGCTGTTTAAGTTCCACAGGAATTTTAGTGATATATATATTCTGCCCAAGGAATGTAGGCATTAAAAATAGAACATGTATAACTTTGCAAGAGCCAGTAATCTCACACCAGTTTTCTTGAAATATTTATAACTCAGTAATTGAATTACTGTAATATGTTTAATCTTTAAACTATGCAGAAATTCCATTACCAGGTGATTCACATCTTAGTTAAAGTACATATGTACAAGGGATTAAAAGGTAGCTGTGTCTTCAGCACTTCTTATTGAAGTCGAAAAATGTGCAGGATGATTTTCTACTACAGAGAAATAGATTTAGAGATAGGCAACATGTATATATACCTTGTCCTAAAGAAGAGGATGTGTAACACAATTATTCTCTTATGGATCAATTACTGTTAGCTTTCTGCCTTCTGTATTTAATTTTATTTAGTTATATCAAGCTTTATTTTGAACAACATGCAATGAAATATTCCCAGTAGAATGGTATACTAGGTAGAGCATATCATTCATTAGAGGTTGTAGTGAGGTGGGTGTTGGTCTCTTCCTTCAAGTAACAAGTGATAGAACAAGAGTAAATGGCCTCAAGTTGTGCCAGGGACTTTAAGATTGAATATTAGGAAAAATTACTTCATGGAAATGGTTGTTAAATGCTGGAAAATGCTGCCCAGGGAAGTGGTTGAGTCGCCATCCCTGGAGGTATTTAAAAACTGTGCAGATGTGGCACCTGGGGATGTGGTTTAGTGGTGGACTTGGCAGTGCTGGGTTTTGTTGGAGCTGATGATAGAAGCCTTTTCCATCCTAAACCACTCTATGATATTAGATAAATGAAAAAAATTAAGTTTATTTTTTGTTTCATCTTTTTATCTCAATGTTTATGAAGTTGATATTGGCTAATAAGAACACTAGTGCAAGTTGCAGATGTTTAAATATTGCCTTTAAATGCTGCAATGATGGAATGACTTTTATTCAGCTTATTTTCTGCATTCCTAGAACTGTGCCAAGAAGCCTCATCAGGTGAAGTTTTCCTGCTGGCTTCAGCAGCTCTTGCCAATATTACCTTCTTTGATACCATGGCTTGTGAGATACTGCTCCAGTTAAATGCAATGAAGATTCTCCTAGCAGCGTGTTCCGACAAACGCATAGTGGATACTCCATATTCCCGGGATCAGGTGAGGAATTTCTCAGCAAGCCACTGTCACATTTGTGTAAAAGCCAACACATTTCAGCACTGTCTCTGTTTTGACATAGTCAGACCTAAGTTTCTTTCTTGTAGTCCTTTCTTGGTAATTTTCAATATATGCCTCTTTCTTTTTCTGCTTCAGTTCCTTCTTTGGTTTTGGTTTGTTGTGGTTTTTATAATGAGCATTACAAAATATGAAAGCTTTAATGTGACTTTCTGAAAAAAAAAAAAAGAAAGAAAAAAGAAGTCACATATCTGATAGTAATTTTTTTTTTTCATCATGAAGTTGGCCAAACAGTGACACAGAGACCCAGAGAGGTTTTGGAATCCGTGTCTTTGGAGGGATTCAAAACTTGGCTGGACAAAGCTTTCAGACAAAATATATATGGAGCCTAAATACACAGTTGCCAGTTCAAGGATGACTTAGCTCCAAAAGCTGAATAAGGATCTGATCCCCAGCCCATTGACGTTGGTGGGCTTTGAACCAAGTCCTAACTGCTCGGTAGATGGTTTGTAATTTTCATTGGCAAATACTGCTAATGTACATTTGCCTTTCCATTTCCTTCTCATCAGTATTTTTAATTTTTTTTTTTTGGTAAAGGGACACAGAACACGAAAAGTCTATGCTAATGCACAGATGAAATCAGAGGGAATCCTTTTGTTCCTCTCAGGCACTCCTATGCAATGGGGTGCTCCAGAGGCACTGCTTATTTGGCATCTCAGTGATTAATTTTGCTTCAGCAGAGTATCATGCAGGAGGCCTGAGGGTTCTAGCAGTGATGGAGGTTGGTACTCAGCTCCCTTAATCTACTTCTGTCCATAAGACCTTGTGACTGTGACTAAAAGTCCATCATTCAGGCCTCACAGCTTCCCCTTCACAGCTCTGAAACAGCCAAAAGATGACTCATGGTAGCTTTAGGATTTGTACTGCCACAGAAGGCTTTGTTCACCCTTAACCAGGAGCCAGGCCTTGGAGATTAAGGCATAGTGGACTCTAGAAACTGATTATTGATGTTCTAGAGGGGTTACTAGGGCTGCTTTAGCTTATATTAACAGCACTTACTAGTTTTTCAGCTCAGGACTGTGTATAAAAAGATAGAATTAAGCCATAATTACTGTGTTGCTCTTTGGGTAAAGTCAAGGATACCAGCTGTGGTGTTGACATGGCTGTGTACTATTACATATGTAGAATTCTTCAAGTCCTTATTTTAATTCCTCCTGTGTGCTCTCATAGTTTAGATTTTCTTATTTCTTTTTCCCTCATCTGACTACTTCTGTCAGCTGTGAGTTTGCAGTTTGCTCTGTGGGTAGCACAGCAAGTCCCTTCTTTTTATGAGGAAGGCAGACATTGAAAGAAATACGTATGACTTTTTTCAGGTGACAGGTTAGTTCCAGGACTTTTGCAGGTTGCAAGCTGCAAGTTCATCTCACTAGCTGGATGAACAGCAAACTGAATGGCTTCCTCCCAAGAACTGAGGAGATTTCATTCCCTGTAACCTCTTGTCTTCCTTCTCAGAGTGAAAAACTAGAGCAGAAAGGACGATGTTCTCTGTGGTGTGCTGCAGGAAGCTTCTGAGCTGGCTCTTTGGCTCCTGCAGCAATGGAAAGTATAAAATCCTACCTTGAGGTCTTCTTTTACTGAGCACTGAATGTCCAGGTGGAATCTGGTGCTGCTCACCTTGTCTTTTAAGAGCTGCTAGTCAAGCAGTTTTGCTAATGAAAGCCTTAAGAGAAGACTTCCTTCAAATTCCTGAACCAAGCACATGCTTGACTAAATTGCTCCCCTGGTTTCAGTCTTGTATTTGGGGGTGGAGAGGGTATCTGACAATTATGGCAGTCTTATGGAATATATTGTCTTTTAAATTGCTCTCTGCCTAGTTGCAATGAGGAAAGTACTCTCAGCTGAAAAGAAGAAAAAGCATTACAATACTGTAGTTTATAAGGGTATCATAAATTGCCATTTTGGTTTTTGACAGTAAATCCTTTTAGGTAAGTAATGTAGTCAATCTCTCTTCCCAGTATATAAATTATTATGTCCCAGGCAGTAGACATTTGCCTAGGGAGATGTACATTAAAGATGAATAGGCTTGAAAATTTTTGATTCAATACTTTATTTTGGAATATACAACAAACGTGAAATATATTTCCGTGGACTAATGTTCATTCTGAACTATCAGGTCATCTTGGCCAGTGAAAAAGATGATTTGGAATTGAATTATACTAAATATTGAAACAATTAAAGTAAGAAGATTCATAGCAGATACAACAAAATATGGTGTGAATATTACAAAATTGTGTAAAAGAGCCCCTCAAACTTAAAATGCTCTGTTTTTCATACAAAACTTTAAGTAACACAACTACTTACAGAAAACCACCTAATATTTCTAAGTATATTACTAGTTTAGCATTAAGGCTGGTTTAAAGAAATTCTAATTTGCTAGACTGAAGTGTGCTTTACTGTGTAAGCCAAAAAAGAGAAATATAGCTGAAATGCAGGGAAGGAATGGTGAACTTCGTTTTCTTGCTGCCGTTTTATCTCATCTTATATTCATACTATGTCCTTCTATACAGGATATAGAATTGTTATCAATTATCACCCTCTGTGATGGAACAAATAAATAACAGTCTTCCCAGGAGTTGGATGTTGGGTACATTGTGTGTCATCTGCAAGAAGTATTTTACTGCTCAAGCACCTTTGAAAATGTTCTGCCTTTTGACTTCTGGAAAGCTTTTTTGTGCAAATGATTACAAACCTTTCCTGTCTTCAGAAATCTGAAAACTAACCTCCTTCTTCTTTCAGTTCCCAGGCAGTGTCAGATTAGGTCGGGAAAGAAATCTAGAACTGAGAGCTGGACTTACTGATAAACAAGATTATCATTGTCCATTTTATAGAAACATGTGACTGTTTCTGTAGCCAGCAACTTTATACTGAGATCCCTTAGTTTTTACATTGTATAAATATTGCCGTAAAGCAATATTTTCCTGATTCCTTAGTCCCCACTTTTGCGTCAAAATGGATATGGGTGTGCCATGTTCTTTTACTTTGTGCAGATAATTATTTTATGGAGAGCAGGTTTTTTACTTTGAAGAAGCATAGAAATATCCTTTCAGAAAGGTTCATGCCTAAATTCAGCAGTGTAGTGTATACAGTCAGATGTCTTGATGGACTTTTTCCACGGTCAGAAGAGGGGTATAGCCAAACCCCTTATCATTCAGGATCTTCTTGTCTTTAACCATCATCTTAGACTCTACACGGAAAAATATGAAATATGTATGTTTGTGCACAGTATATTTCTGTATAATAATTTTTTTCTCTCTGTGTTCCCACTTGTCTCTTCAGTGTTAGTGTTCTCACCTTACCTGTGAAGTTGTGGAGGTATAGCCTAACACCTTCTGATCTTCTTATTCAGGCAGACAAAGAATTAATGTGCAGTGAACACATCCATTTTGAAGTGGTTATTCCTAGGTCTAAAATCAGTGAATCAAGTTTCAAAACGTTTTGAGGTGGAGAAAGGCTATTAAATTGGAAGGAAAAAATTGGAAAAGGTTGCTGCTTTTCTTTCTGATAATTTTTTTCCTGTTTTCTTGGTATTTGGGAGATGCTGCTGGTTTTAACACTGAGATTTTTTGTCTCATTTAAGATTTTAAATCCTTAATAACATTCTTTCTCTAGGTTCCACATTCTTTTCTCTGCTCTTCACCTTTTTTTCCTTATCAGGCATTCGTGGTTTTTTTTTTACTGTCTTTCCTCACTTTTTTCCTCCTTAAATGGAGATTGTAGTGTCAAAAGGAGATTAAAGACAGAGGTTACTTTAATATAAAGAAATTTGGATTTTTAAATATTGTTGAACCCCTGGTGAAAGACTTTGAGAGGAATGTTATTAGTGAGAAGAGTACTAACCATTCTTTTAGAATTCATTTGAAAATCCCTGTCTGTATGACAGAAACTTGCAGTACTACCTATCAATCTGAGTTTCTTGAATACAGGGGGGTTCATTAACAGAGTGTTTACATGTAGACAAGGTCATAAAAGGGCATCTGTGCCATTTTCTTGCACAGGTCTCTGTTAATATGTGGCTCTGACATTAGCACCTTGGTCACTAGATATGTGGTTGGAATTGCCTTCCCTCTGAGAGGCCTGACTGTGCACTGTGCTTGGTAAACTGGACATTAAAATTGTGGGATCCTTTCCAATACTGACTAGATCACACTGAGAAAACATGCTTTCAACTAATATAGCTAGAGAGAGAACTGATAAATAAAAAATTAAGTTATTTTAAAAAGCTTAAGGAATTGAGAGAAACATGACTGCCAGTAACAGATGCAAAAGTGAGAATTAGGCCAGAAATTACCTATCTGAATTTTAACCACACCATTATATTATTTTTATTATAATAAGTTTCCTATTTAAGACTGTAATAATAATTTTCCTGATGTTTTTATTTTCTTTTAAATTATTTTCAACTGATTATCTCTGTCTTTTCATGCATATATGAGCAGCAAAAATACATAACAGTACTGACTGGTATTATCTGGTCAGTGTTATGGATTGTTATACTTCAGGGGTCCAACATTGACTCTGTCTTAAACACCAAAATTTTAGAGACAAAATTCCTGCTTAGTTACTATTGTGCCTTTCATATTTCTGATTCTTTGTGGGATAAGACAATGTTTTCCCACTTGCAAAGCAAGGGGTTCATTTGGGAGAATAAAATCTCAGCTCAGTGGAAGAACTGATTGGTATTGAAAGTCTATTTGGTGCTCTGCTCTGGGGAGATCAGATGTCTTAGGTGTCTTTGGCTGGTCGAGCCCGTTTCAAAACATGAGAAGCTTTTCAACTCCTCTAAGGAATTCTATAACATGGTGACATTTTAACCTGAAAGACAGAAAACTGTGGCCACTAGCTCCATCACTCTTCTAGTTATGTGCCCTGGTTCATGGGATGTGTTCTTCCACAATGTGACCCATACAGGGTGCATGTCCCATGAGCTTTTTTAAAACAAATAATGTGAGAACCTGGTTATTCTGCCTATTCCTTATCTAGATTAGTCAGCAATAAGAAGTAAAGTAAAAATGTAGTAAAGGCTACCTTCATTCCAAAATGTAGGTTCCCTACAGCTTTAGTCTCTGTTGCTCTGTCTCAGCGTGCCAAGAATACAGTTCCCTGGCACAGCCTCAGAGTAAACCTAGACTTTGCAAGCAGATCCTGTGTCCAACCACTGTTATTATTTCATGGGGATTCATGGAGCTTCTTCTGATCATCTAAGTGTGTTTATTTACTGTTTTCAGGGAGAAAAACTAAATTCCCAATCACAAATACAGCTATCAGAAGCAATTGGAATTATTTTCTATTTTTAAGCAATATAACGCTCCAGAAAAAATGTTCTAGAGATTTCCCAGTGAAGTTTTTTCTCCTAATAGATAGTATCTTGAAAGATTTTTTTTGTCCCTCAATTTCCTGTAATGCTTGTTCTTGGTCCCTGCTATATGTACTCTTTTGCTGTCTCCCTGTGGATGTATCTTGAATTGTGATGCTCAGATGATTTTAAGTTACCTTCAGAAACAGACTCTGTCCTGCTTCTGAGTAGTTTTCAGATGCCACTTTGTTTCTGAAGATGAGTATCTAGAACTCTGCAGACACACTATGATTTATGCTTATGTCATTTATTTGAGTGAATTACAAAATGTTCTTATAATATGTACAAAAATTAATATTACTTAGCAATGAATCAGCCTTAAAGGAGTAATTAACTAAGAGAATTAGCAATACTGTATCGATCTACTTTGCTACTCTGTTAAATTACTTGCAAATCCTTTTTTTGAGCTTGTGGCTTTCTTTTTGTGTCAGGACTGTTGATAAAATCCTACTGAGCAGTGTGCCTTTATTAGCAATTAAAGTATATGGGCGCCACACCTTCCGCCTCTGCAAACACCTTCCCCCTCCCACAAATTCGGTAAGGGACCCTCACTTGTGCAAGATATTGGTCCTTTAACAGGCTAAAATGTGTGCTTTCCTCCAAATCCTATGGCATCTTTCTTCCTGAGTAGTTGGTTTCACAATAGTGGGAAATACTTTCAGATTTTCATAAATCTCCCACTAAGGCAAAGTTATCAGAGAAGCCTCCTGTTTCTTAAGTGTTCTTTGAGTTTCAATCTCATTGATAACTACAGATTTACACTCTATTTTATAGCAAAGCATTTGTATCTTGTTTTCACTTTTGCAACTCACAACCAGTACCTTTGTGCACCAGTGGATGAGCATTAGTCTCCATTAGTTGTTTAGAAAAGTGTTATTATAATGCTAGTAATTACATATTTTAGCAAAAACAATTACCGAGGTGACTGTTATTTGAACAAAACTATTTTAAAGGTTCTTAATTAACTGTGGTTTCTCAAGTTTAAATTGCTCTTGACAACTCAAATTCCTAAAGTTCAGTGCAAAGCAGACTACAGATCTGAAAAGGAAGGTTCACCACTCATAAATTCAATATGTGTGAAAGTCTGAGGGAGTGGAAGGAAACTGTGGAAATAAAAACAAATTTTAAATTATGAAATATATATATAGAGAGAGAATAACCAAAAAAGATCAACACCACGAACTTTATAAAAATGTATGATATTGTCATTTGAGAGAGGTATCTGTTTAATATTTGTTTAGTTATTTTGCTTGTAAAAATAGAGGCTTTTAATTAGATTTCAGATTAATTTCCAGGGAAGTGCAACACTAAGAAGATGATGCTGTATTGACACTTGAAAAATATGAAGTAATGACATTATTTTTAAAGTTAATTTATTAAATGGGGAAATTTTCCAAGCACCTAAAGGTGCACTTCCCCCTCAAGTATCCCTTTATACTCAGTTCACCAAAAACCATTTAAAGATAAACCTTCAAAGCTTCTTGATTTTTGGGTGTAGTTTTTTTTAAGTTCCGAAGGTTAACCACTTAGTCTCTTACTCTTGTGAAAAACCTTACTACCCCCAGTGGAGTCTCTGCGTGTGGATATTTTGCTAAGCTGGTGCCCCTTTGAAAGGTGCTGGAAAGGAGCTGTTCTGAGGATTCCTTTCCCAACCTTTGCATGTTGCTGTGTCTCAGTGCCCTGTGGTTCAGTACCCACGGTCACAGGCGGGTGTGGAGCGCAGGGTGAGCCCTGCAGGGCTGATCCCCTGGTTGGTTTTAGTGGTGTGACTTGTGACACCCTCCCCAATCATCCAGCTTCCCTCTGATGGCAAAGAAACGTCACAGGCCTTCCAGGACCTGAAGGGAGCCGACAGGGAAGAGGGAGAAAGGCTTTTTACAAAGGCGTGTAGTGGCAGGACAAGGGGGAATGGCTTCAGACTGAAAGAGAGCAGGTTTAGATTAGATAGTAGGAAGAAATTCTTTGCTGGGAGGGTGGTGAGGCACTGGAACAGGTTGCCCAGAGAAACTGTGGATGTCCCATCCCTGAAAGTGTCCAGTGCCAGGCTGGATGGAGCTCTGAGCAACCTGATAAAGTGCCTCTGCTTATGGCAGGGATTGGAACTGGATGACCTTTAAGGTCCCTTCCAACCCAAGCCATTCTATGATTCTGGGCTGATTATTTGTTGATCAAGTCTCTTTTTCTGTGTTCTTCATTAGTACAGTGGATTTAGGGTTGCCAGATCACAGAGAAAACTGCAGCCACCAGGTTTATCAGACTCCTGCTCTAGAGAGGCACCTGTGATTTTTGATGGATTTGGATAGCAGAGAAAGGAGTGTGGACAAGCCTGGATCAGTCTGTCAGAGAGCACTGCTAAAATACAGATATTGGAAATGCATGGATCAGGGTCCATCTCCAAAGCAAATCTGCCCAGCAGAGATACAGGTGCTGGGGTAGGAAATTATGCTGAATTCCCTGAACAAATTCGCTTAGTAGCATATCTACAAATCCCACAGGTCAAGAATTGGTGGGTGGCTTCAGCACATTTCTTCTGCATGGTAGGAGGGCACTGGCAGATGACCAGGGCTCACATGTCCTGTCTTCAGGATATCTTCTTTCTCATACTTTGAGTTGACCACAAGTTCCTTGCACGGCTTAGGAATCCAGAAAAATTGCAAGAGTCATAAAGTGTGTCAGGTGCCAGTGCTTTGTAATCATGGATTATGACCTTTTACAGGATCAATTACTTGAGCAATTAATGAAATTGATATTAAAATTTGCAGTTGAAGAGTAGAGATTCCATGTTAAATATCTTCAAGTCTTTCAATTCAAAGTCATTTCAGTTCTGAAAGAAGTTTTGGTATCTATCCTTTTCCAGTAATTTTAACTACCAAATGAGGCTTGGACAGTCACATTTATCTGTATCTCCATGTCTCACAAAACCACTGGTTTGCTGATTCAACAGGACTTTGTAGTTATTTTTGAGACTGTCTAAGGCTTCATGAAATTTGGAGCCAAGATAATGGGAAAAGAGGCTAAGATAAAGACTGCAGTGTAAGTCTATATATCAGCAGACAAAAAAAATTAAAAATCTACAGTGGGAGAGATGCTACTGAAAAACATCTATTTACGTTTTTTATCAACTCTAAGTCCAAAAGAGATGAGACTTCTTCAATACCAGTTCTCACAGAAATGTTACTTTCTGAAGCAAATTAAGTCTACATTTGTTTGTGTTTTCCTCTAGAAACTTCATCTTTAATAGGAAACTTCCTTGAACATTGGCTTGTATTACAGAGGAAATTTTCATGTAAGTTGCATGAACTTTAAAATAGGAAAGTGTAGGGGAAATAGAGCTTTTAAAGTCAGCTCTTTATTCTGCTTGCCTATTATACTTTTACATAATCTTATTTTATTACATTGTTTGCATCACAGGACAATGAATTTTCTTGGGAAAAGAAAAATCTATCCATATGGAGTGAGCTAATCTATGCCTTAACCACCTTCCGAGTCCTACTGTGATTTTAAAGGATAATATAGGTAGAAGTTGATGGTCATTGATCACAAGGGTCTTTTTTACACCCCTCTGGAGAAGGTTGCATACAAACCCATTAGGGTAGTCTATAAATATTGCAAAATATGGGGACCACATAATCAACACAAAGGAAGTATAGCTATAACCTCAAATAATTTTTTGGTGTCAAAAGATGCACACAAACTATTTTTATGTATGAAAATACTTATTAGACAAAATAACTTGAAGCAGTGGAATAATTGGCATGTATTCAAATTGTGGTTAATTGAATTCTTCATCTGTGGCTTAGAGAGCCACATGGGGTACAGATTCTGCACAGAGGAAGCAATTTTCATTAACGGGATATAATTTAGAAGGAGAAAACATATACACTCTGCCTGCAACACAGTTAATAATTAATATGGAATAAATACATAGACGTACACTGAGTTACCATATTTCTACCTGTCACTCTGTAGAGTTTCAGCAACTCATTTGCATGCTGAGTAAGTATATTTATTCAGAGAGATGACAGTGTAACACTACCTTCAAAAGTGGAAGACCTTTATGTCACAGCGTCGGAAATGAGTCATCCTTGTTTTTCAAACGGCAAAGTGAGATCAGAAGGGTGATTTGATCTCATGCCTCCTCACATCTAAGAGGTTTGCTGGTTTCTGAACTGACACTGTACTATTAAAAAGCTGATAACCATTTCCAAAACTGACCATTATTTTTGAGGCTGGTCAGTTTTCCTGAATTAAATTAGAGAAAAAACCTCTTAAGAAAGAATATTACTTCTGCTTTGCATTCTGTCCATCTCTACCATTTATTATTTGGTCTCTCACATATGCTGTTAATATTGAGATGTGTCTGCATGCAACAAGCAAACTATTTGAAGGATAAAGTAAAGAAGAACACCTTGCAGGGTGTGAGAGATAGTATGTGATATCCATGAAGGGAATGGGAGACTGAAAGCCAACAGCACCACAGGGTCCAGTCTCTGTCAGGGTCTTGCTGCATCACTTTAGACAAGTTGAATTACACCTAATCTCAAAATTGAGAGCTGCTTGGGAATGAGAAATTCTGTAAATCAAGATCTCAGAGTGTACTTTGGTTGGTAAAAAGCCTAACTGTAAT
The DNA here is from genome assembly GCA_013400515.1 of Erpornis zantholeuca. Classification (NCBI taxonomy): domain Eukaryota; kingdom Metazoa; phylum Chordata; class Aves; order Passeriformes; family Timaliidae; genus Erpornis; species Erpornis zantholeuca. The sequence continues at coordinate 19,838 of VZTN01012100.1, forward strand.
CTTTGCCTCTGGAAAGATATAAACAGATTTTTAAGTCCAGGGTTTTTTGAGACAGTGCTTTGACCTGCACACAATTTTTGACTTCAACAAAACTGAAATATATTCCTTAAATATTCCCTTGAATCAAAGCTCAAAACCAAATCTCTTGTGAGAATTTCTCAGCATTTCACCTGAACTCATTCAGTGCAATGACAGCACTCCCAAACGTTTGCCATAGTTCTGCCATATTTATTTTATGAACCCCAATGATATTTCATATTACTGAATTGTAGGACTAGACTTCCTATTTCCTTCTTTTTTAACAACAGGTGGTAACTATATTGGCAAACATGTCTGTGTTGGACCAGTGTGCTTCAGAAATCATTCAAGGAAATGGTATGTATTTTAGCTGAATTATATTTTTTTATTTGTTTCTGGAAAGTCTGAGTAAATGGGAATGTAGGACTTACAAGGTAAAGGAGAAAGTCTTCACTAGTAAAGCTTCACTTTGCATCCTATCTCAGCTGGATACTGCACATTGCTGCAGGGTGCAAAATGGGTCTTGGGGATGGTTCTACATAACTGAAATAAAATGCCACTGTTTTAGGAATCTGCATTGGTGACCACATTGCTGGTGTTCTCTGTGTGTGACTTACTCCTAGATGTAAAGCAAAGTAATAAAAAGGGTTTCAACCACCTTTATTGTGGTAATTACACAACGTGGCAATTGCAAGCTGAAAGTGATCACCTGATGCAGAGCATTGCATACCTGCATTTTGTCTCCCTTTTTTTCACAGGTATTCAGGAGTATTATGTGCTTATTATAGTGCAGCAATTGCCAGTTTTTATCTCATGCTTCTTTGAATACCACATTATGCAAAATTCACTGTGTTGAAGAAATCCTGGGTGTTACTGGCACATCTGAAGTCCAAAAAGTTAATTATTCTGTGAATAAAGATAGAGGAAGATATAAATGCCATGTTAATATACCTACCAACAAATTCAAGGCCAAGCAATATAGTAAGACAGGTGTTGTTTTTTGGGTTTTTTTTTGGTGGGAAACAGTGAAATTTACATATTTTTATTTGTTAGGCCAAGCAGGCCTAACTCATGCTAGGCACTGCATGTCAGGGACAATGACAGCAAGTAAAATTTGTGCATACACTTTGTCATGGAAGTTCACAAGAAGCATTTTCCCCCTGGCTTTTGAGAGGGCTTGACACTTCTATTTGTACAGTCTTTTTTGTGTCTGCCTAGTGTTATAATAAGCAGGTGCTAGTCAGAGGCCACATTCTGAGAATGGTCTTTGAATGCTACAGAATTTAGGTGCTTTCTTCTCAACTCTGACTTTTTTGTCTGTTGATTGATTAGCTGCATGGTTCTGATGATAATTCTCTGAATTATTTATGCAAATGTTCTAACAGTTAAAATCCTCTGATGCTACCTGAAGTAATCTGAATGCCTAATAGCATATGGGGTTTAATAGCACATAATTGTCTTTACACTTAGAATAATCTAGAAAAGAGAAATCTTTCTTTTTTTTTTTTGTGGTGCTACAAGAAGAATATCAACTCCTATAGGCAACAGTAAGTTAAGGAAGCTGCTTTGACATGGATGACATTGTCTCTTCTGTAATGAAGAGTTAATCATACAGTAAACTTCAAAAAACAGTATGTCATAATTTCCTTCATTAAAGGATTCCTCATTCTAAAATACCCTTAAACCATTTGAGAGGGAAACTTTTAAAGGCTTGCTTAAAAATTTATAGAAAAACAAAAAATAATTACTTTGAGAATGAAACTTCATTTAGAGACCTGAAATATGTCACTACAGGTTTTTCAGGTAGTGATTACCTTCAGGTTAATTTAGAAGCAAATAAGGAATTTCATTTAGCTGACTGAAATAAATTAGTGAGATTTAAAAAAAACAAATTTTAGAGGAGGAAAGAGTTACTGCATTTTCTAGTTCCAGACGTTCTGTAGCTTCCTAGAGAAGACAAACTTATGCACAGATCAGATGTGCCTGAGTGCTGATGTCCGAAGTGCTGCCCTCCTTTATGGATTCTCCGTGCCCTGTTTGGGCAGTGACCGCTCTGCACTAACCCAGCTTTCCTCTTCCCTTCACTTTTTTACGCCGAGTTTTTTGTCGAAGAGAGGATAACGATGGCTCTTGTATTCTTTTAGGTATCCAGCTTTTAATGGACATGCTCTTTGAAAAGCCCTCCTCAGGAAACCCAGCAGAAGCTGCCGCCTGTGAGCGAGTGCAGCAGAAATCGGCAGTGACGCTGGCGCGGCTCAGCCGAGACCCCGAGGTGGCAGAGGCGGCCGTGAAACTCAGCTGTAAGGACCTGCCTCCTGCCTAATGGCACTGAAACCTCTTTCAGAGGAACTGCCACTCGTGGAGAAGCTCTTTTTCATTTTTAGCCTCACTTGGTAAACTTTATGAAAGATATTCCCCACGGAGTCTGTCTAGAGAACGGCTGAGGAGATGGAGCTAAATGAACCTCTGGCTCGTTTCCCAGAGGAGCCTGAGGTGCAGCATCCACTCAACACGTAGCTGTGCCTTACTGAGCCAGCTGACCCTGCTTCCTCCTCCTCTCCTTCATGCAAACCCTTGTGCAGGATCTGTCAGGGCACAGAAAACTGGGACCCCAGCAGCTCCAGCTGTGATGCATCCAACGGGAGGGAACGTGTTCTTTGGGTAGGAGTTTCTTAAGGGTGTATTGGAGCATTGGTAGGGAAGAAATGGAGGTAACAATTTCCACTCTGAAAGAGCAGCAGCAAATAAATCCAATTTATTTGTTTATGCTTTACAACAATTAATTATGACTGCTCTGAACTGCATAGCTCCATGGAAAGTCCCTTAAGTATGTGCATCTCATCTTTGCAGTAGAGATCGTATCCACTAAAAAAAGATAAATATGATGCATCTAAAAAATTCTTAACATAAGAAGTTGTTTTTCTAAATTATTTCTCCTCACCCTCTTTTGTGCACTTAGGTATTCCTCGCCTGATTAAACTTTGCAGATCGCCAACAGAAAGAAATAACAGTGATTCTGTTTTAGTGGCATGTCTGGTATGTGCATTTTAGTCTTTCTTTCATGCTTATACTGGAAAATTAGGGAAAAAAACATCCCTTTAGATTTCAAAATGCATAAGTATTGCAGAAACGTTTTAAATTCATGTCAGGGTCTCCTGCTTTTCCCCCTAAGCATAATCCTGTACACTGTCAATTATTCATCCTCTGATTGAAGATTTAAACACATAAGGAAAAATGGTTTCATCTTCATTTCATCTTCAATTATTGGGCACCAAAAAATTTCACTGGAACACTTTGGAATTTAAGGATTCATTAACTCCTAAGTTCCATTCTGTGATGGTTCTATGTTTGTGGAAATTAGCCTTGAGTCATGGGGGTAGCAGCCCTTTATCTACACACATACATATATAGGAAAATATTTATGTAAAGCATTAAAAAGGGGGGGAAAGTATTTCTTGCTTCCACTCCAATCCAAGTTTTTGTTCTATTTGTGTCTCCAAGACAATATAGTGCCCAGCCAAGGAGTGGGAAACAGAAGGTTAACCCTTCCTCTGCTCAGGAGAAAGACACCCACCATGAGCGGTGCAGGGGCAGAATGATTTCACTGAGCCTTCTGTGAAATGGCTCTGGGAACCTGAGTGGTCTAGGGTTAGGACATAAGCTCTGATGAGTGAAGACTGAAGACTACTGACAGTGCTTTATGAAATTAATGCTGATTTGAATGTAAGAGTAAAGCTCAGTTATTGCAGCTTCTTTGTTTAAAGAGGTCTCGTTCAGGATGAAGAAAGTATAAATGTGAGCATAGAAAATGCTGTGATTATTCTTCCTACATGCCAAGAAGGGTTGTTAATCTTGTATGGTTAGAGCAGAGACCACAGAGCGATGGCAGCAAACCAGACTATGAGTTTTCTGTCTCACTGAAGTTGTTCCTGCACATTCCTTGAATCCATGCCTGTTGCTCGAGACATTACCTACCTCCCTGTCTCAGCAATTCTGCTTCTTCTCATATCTTAGTAACTGCCTGAAGATGTTTTCTGATAAAAATGTGTCAAAAATATTGTCCTTGACACATAATCTGCTTGAAGCTCTGGCAGGTATTGTCACTGGTGTCTGAGGGCTTCTACTGTACTTAGACCTGCTGCTCCCATCTAAAAGTAATGTGCCCCAAAACAATTGTGATTTAATAACCTTGCTTGAGGGAAGTTTCATCTGACAAATGAAGACAGTACCGAGAGATTGGCCAGGTAGCAGAATTCATAGATGTGCACAGTTCTGTTTTGAGTTCTGGCTGTTATTTAGATATGGTTATAATGGATTCCAGCAGGGAAGGCTTTGCCAGCCCTGACTGCATGGCAGTGATGCTGTTGTGTTTTTCTAGGCAGCCCTGCGGAGACTAGCAGCTATGAGTCCTGGTGGACTGGAGGATTCAGACTTTCAGCAGCTGGTAAAGCCCAGACTCGTGGATTCTTTTCTGCTATGCACAAATATGGAAGAGAGCTTTGTATAAACGGGAGCCAAAAGCTTTTGACACAATCACCAAGATGATAGATACACAGTGAGCTAACACATGTACAATTATATTTTGTTTTAGTCTTATTTATGACTTATTTATTCTAAACCTGTGAACATGTGGTTTGTAGGAGCAAAGGAACAGAATGAGAAAACTTGTTTTAGTGGTTTGCAAAGGTAATTTTTTATTTTATTTTCCTGCCAAGACCAGACCTTATCATTGCCATCTAACAAAATGTTTTGTTTTAATGTAGTTGAATTGAGGTAATGAAGCCAAGAATTTGTTGCTCAATGTTAAATGCTTCTAAATGATGTTTTATCACTGATATTTTTCTATAGTTGGGACATTTTGTAGGTTTTTTAAATAAATTTTTAGCCTCATCTGTATTAGAAGAAAAATAATCCTAAAAGCTGCAAGTATACACTTTGAAATTCAGAGGATGTTACAGTCTGAGTCCAATTCTTGAATGTTGTTATTTTTTAACAAAATTATGTAATTGAGATAAAAAATTCCAAAAAATGTTCAAATACTGGTTTCAAATGATGTTAGAAGACATTTTTAGGTTGTATAAAGATATGCTCCATTAGATGATACAGACTTGCAGAAAGCTCTTTATTTGCATTGGCTGAAATTTCCTAAAGGAATTCATAGAATTCTAGAAAAATCTTTGATGGGGTGTGTATGTTATCTCATAATATGAGATTTTCCACCTACTGTTTAAAATCATTGCACAGTGTTAATTTTCTCTCCTTTCCAAGCCTTACAAAAACTGGAAGTGCTTATGTCCAGACATGTTTTAACATTCAAGCTACTGTTTTTGTGAAAAGTTGTTCACACATATGCTAAATGGTCTGAAGAGTTTAATTAATTTAGCTTGAATTTTCATTTTTCTGGTTTTCTAACTAGCCCCATATTTTTAAAACTTAAATGGGACTTTTAGGAGATCTGGAAGTTGAGAAATGAATGATAACCTAAATAACAGACATGATTTTAAAGTAGATGTTTTTTTCATGAACATTCTTCTTAATTCTTGCTTTTTCTTTTCATTGAGAAACCACATATATTGAAAATTACTTAACCAGCAATATCTTGGTAGTGTTTTTTTTCCTTAACTTCTCACAAAACACTCTGTAGATTATGAAATAAGATATAATTTTTTCTTGATGGCTTCCAACCATTGCTTTGGATCATTTTGTGATCAGCAACTTTTGGGTACTAGGATATCTGCCAAAAAACCCCCACATTTCCTTCTTACAGTACTTTCTTTGTAGATATATTAAGAAGCTTGACTCATTAATGTTTATTTAGTGTTATGTGGTGTTTAGATGAAAGGCACCAGGAAATTGTGAGCTGTGATTGCCTTGCACATTTTCTGTATATGTGAAATCTGTCCTGCTTCAAGGAGTGAGGTGATGGTGACTACTTTTTTCTCCCTTGATTTTATGGGTTAAGAAGTCTCTGCCTTAACGTTTTTCTTGTGAGCTCTTCATTTAATAAGCTCTATCTTGACTGAATTTTAAAACCTTACAAAACTTACAATGACCTCTGTCATGAACAGCTGTTCAAAGAAAAGTGTTGAATCAGATGTTCTAGTAAGCACTCAGATGAATTCTGCTTTTTTTGCTTACTTTGAGACAGCTTCTTAAGTTTCCAAGATTGTTAAAATGTATGGTACTGTAAATCTTAAAAAATATGATACTAGTGATGGGCTTTAACACATTCCTGACTAAACAGAAGTACACATGCGAGCCATGGAGGTCTTGGTGTAAAAAATTAATTAATAACTTTCATTCAAAACTAATTCTGTTGCTATCTTTCTGATAGCATGGCATTCCCTGCTAAAACACATATCAAATTCTCTAGTGAATTGCTGTACAGAACCTCATTCTGTCAGCTTCAACTAACATGAGAGATACGAATTTCTAGATGGAGTAGGGTTTATCCCATAACAGGTAAATTTAAAATCTCATTAAAAGAAATTTTCTACACATGCAGAGTGAACTGAAGCAACTATTAAGAAAATGCCATTATGACTCATAATGTTTTAATGTCATTTCTAACAGGTCAATCAAATATTCAGTGAGCTGGTCAGTAACAACTAATTTGCTCTCAAATACAGTAATGTGAACCCACATCAACTGAATTTACTACAGATACTCTCAATCTGTAAATATGGGTCCATAATTCTAGGCTCATATATTCCATTTAAATGTGTTCATATTACAGATGTGGCAGTTTATACTACAGAAGCTAAATACATTTAGGTGGAACTCATATTTGCCGCAGAAAATATATCTTGAAAGAGCCATTTCAGCAGATCTCTTGTCACCTAAGTGTCCTCAAAACCATTTTAGCTAGGTCTGGTTTTTTCACCTAGAGTTGTGCACTATATTTTTGTATATGCCAAGGTTTATGAGAAAATAAACATAACTCTAAATTTACCTTTTGATTCACTCGGAAATAATAAGTAATTAAAAATATTGATTTATTTTTCCCATTACTTCGGAATTAGAATTCTGGATTCTGAATGAATTCTGGATTCTAAATGTTTGCTTTGAAAGTGATTCTTCAGCTTTAAGCAAAACAAACAAAAAAAGAACAGCTTAAGCCAGAACAAACATTTTTGCTTTTAATCTAGTATGAAACAAAATATTTCATACCAAGAAATTTTTGCTAAAATAAGTATTGTGGTGGGTCAGTCTTTGGACTCCATGTTTATATACATATACAGGTAGGAAAGAGATGTGGAGAGTATGTGTAATACATTCACAAATCAGCTAATTTATGTGGACTCATTGACCTGTACTGCATGTAGCTTAGGTATTGGTTTAATCTTCCTGGAAAATAAATGTTAAACTTGTTAGAAATGTTGTAGTTTCACTTAAATTCCTCTGAACGTTTTCAGTTTTGTATACGATTAAAAATGCTTAAAAAACATGCAGAGAGCTGCAGGATTCTTTGTAATTTTGATTTACACTCCAGCAACTTTGGACAATGTCTTCAAATTTCAGCTTTAGTTTCAAACTGTTTACAGATATTCAGGGCCCAGATGTTTCATTCACAGAATAAAGTTTGGTTTTTCTCAGTTTGCATACTTGGTACATGAATCACTTATGTGGAATGTTACTTGTCTGACCTTTTCAGTTTAAAATAGTATTTGTATCTGCAAAGAATAAAATAATGTCTTTGTGAATTGCATATCTTAACTATTTTTTTGGGGTTTCCTGTGAGTATCCAAAAGACTGGACTTCATCTGTAGAGTTTTGCCTTTGTGCAAGACTGATTCTGGTATCTCACATGGCTTGAACTTTAGTGTTGACCATCTCCTTTTAAATAACAACAGTGAACCGTCAAAATAACCTTGTCTTTTGTATCTTGGGGAACCTCCTCTGATTTTCAGTTTAAATTTATATTATATTTAATGTATTTAAAGAAGCACTCTAGACTGTAAATTATTCACCAGTGTTCTCATTTTTAGGGGAAGGGAAGATGGCATTAAGCATTTAAAGAAAGGTCTAGAGTGAATTGGTTGGTTGGAGTTGGAAGTGCAGAACTGGCAGGAAGGTGGCTGAAAAATTTCAGCCCTTGACAAGCTAAAGAACTGGGAACAAGAAAAACACAGGGCCATCTAATCTAGATAAGCATAAGTTTGGTGAGATCCTTATCTCTATTTTCTGGCTTGCTCTTGAATCTGAGATTATCTTTTTCCAGCTGTGAAAAATTTCTTTCTTCTTGGGGAGTATATTTTTATAATTGTGAGTTATCTAATGGAGGAGAGTTATATTCCAAGGACTGGTCCTGAAAATTATTATATTGATAAGGTTTTTGCTGGGAAACTAAGTAACAGAAATACCTTGTAAAATGGATGTGATATGGATCACCCAGAACAGAAAGAAATGTTTATTGTTCTTACAACAAGGGGAAGGACCAACATATCCTCCAGAGAGTCTGAGAGAAAACGTAGGTATAGTGGCTTACATCCATGTTTTGGCACTTTTACAAGCAGACCTGCTAATTAAGGGTTTTTGAATTGATCAGTTTTCAGCCAAATAATCACTGAATCAGAAAAAATAAAAGAAACCCTACTAGACCTACAGACCAAACACTGGAAAATCAAACACTTTTTGCTTTCAACAGCCAATGACTTTTAATAATTGAAGTGTGCCTAGAACCCAAAGAAACCTATGGGAAACCAGTGGAGGAAAAAAGAATGGATCAGTTAATGCTGCTAATTGGCTTTGGAAAGAAATTAAAGAGGATCAAAAATCTTAATTGATGTGAAGAACAATGTGTGGATAATGCAGTGTCTCTCCTATCACTGTTGTGATCACCTGTGTTAAAAATCACTCTTCATGCTCTCTTCTTTAAGCTTTCTGGATTATCACTGGCTTTTAACCAACTTTTGTCCATGTTCTTCTCAACCTTTAAAATTTGACATAATAATGGATATGTCTTCTAAGTGATCTACTTAATCTGATTTATTTATTTTTTTATACTACATATTGTAAAAATATTCTTTTTTGCATAGTTCTGAAAGGATAAACCTGACAAGATGTGTCTGTTATGTACGTTCATCAGCTCAGACAAAGGTTATGGTAAACCAAGAAGATCTCTCTAAAAAAATCCAGAAACTGCCATGTGTGTTTTCACTTTTCATCAAAAGAATAATTATGGATTGGGCACAAATGATCTAGGGAATTTATTTGGTTCTTCTTCTTCTGTCAGTTTACTTGCACTGAAGTAAAGAAGAGCTAGAGGTAGCCTCAAGGTTTCCAGGATCCTGGAGAGTTAGAACTGTAAAGGTTTAATACATAAAATCTTACAGCATGAAACTAAGGATAAAACCCTTTATTTCAGCAATTAACACAATTCAATGATTTTAAAAGTTTATCCTATGAGTAGAAGAGAATATCATTTTATTAAAA
>VZTN01012100.1:29483-94107 GCA_013400515.1 Erpornis zantholeuca
AAAAAGGGAGAAAAACTGGATGTGAACTCAGAACTCCAAAGTGAGCTATTTCCAGGTGGTTCAGACCATCCTAAAGGAACCCATGCGGGCTTGGAGGTTGTTTACTATCAACCATTGCTAAACCCTTTCATGGAAGTCTCAGTTGCTGTGCTTATTGTGGATTAATCTTTGAGCTATCAAACATTGGGAACCCTTTTTTGAGTCAAGGATATGCTTTGCATCAGGGTTGCAGATGATGGATGTGTGGTAGTTCACGACTGTGTTCCTTTCTAATTTTCTCTTGCCCTTTCCCCCTACTGCCACCTGATTAATGCCCCTCTTTAGAGTTAATGACAGCTGAAGGATTTTCATGGCTCAGTATAAGGGAAAGCTACCGAAAGTTCAAATCCAACATCTGTGAAATCCATGGCCTGTTTTACTGTGTATTTGCAGGTGCTGTCTCTGCTCTCTAACATCTGCATCAAGGCAACCTCTTGGTCTAACATCTTGGCTAAAAGTTTTTCTGTTTCCTCACTTGCACTATTATCACTCTCTGACAACTATTTCTCCTCAAATATTATCTATTTTTCTTTTTTGAAACCACTGTAGTTACCAAAGTGCTGGGTAGTGCACTCAGGTGGAACTTCTGGATTCTGCTGCAAAGACCAGATGAACGTGCATGAATTGTTCCTACTCTCATTTTTTGTTTCTCTTTCCTATGTAGGCTAAAAACTACAGGAGTGAAGTATTCCTTTCCATCCTGTTGTATGATGCTAAGTCCTCTAATATTGTTCCTTTCATTTGAGGCCACTTAAAGAGAATTTCTTTTAAAAAAATATTAATAAAAAAAGACCAGTTCCTCTGACAGTACCAATATGGTCTTTTTGTTTGTGACCCTATGATATTCCTTGTGTGGAAAAGTCTTTGCAGCTTGTTTTGCAGTTAATCATCTGACATGGCTGTAATAGAGATGCCTTTTGCGTCCAACCCCTGTTCAGCTGCAACTTTCATTTGCTGAAAACAGCTGACTTCAATAATTGTTTTACCATTTATACATCTATTGCTTGCAAGCTCATCTGAGAGCCCCTTTCATGTTGCAGTACTTTTGTTGCTTCTCATACTCAGTTGAAGTTCTGCCTTCTTCATTTATCCTTTGATCACCTTTATAATTTTTTCCATTTTCTCATTATGTGTATCAATAAAATATTGTAGCTGCTTTAATCCTGATTTAAATGTTATAAGTTGGTGTGAGCAATAATCAAAGAGGCTACTGAAAATTAAATCATTAAAGTATGGTTTTGGTACAGAGGTGTTATTGACATCAAGATCTCAGGCTTTAAGTATTTTGAAATAATTCTCAGATATTTTTCAGGTAGAGCACCTTTCCCTAAAGAAGTATGGATATATTTTTCTTTTAAAAATCCTTTCTTAAGTAGTTTTTATTTTTAAATTAGAAACATTTCTATTAAAATAAACACAAACGGACCCTCACCATTATTTTGAAAGCTAACTAGAAAATAAAAACTATTTCATTCAAAAAATAGTCCCAAGAGAAATCAGTTAACAATTATTTAACTGCTATTTTGTTTTCTACAGTCTTGTTGCATATGAATAAATGCATCAGGTCATTCCCTTGTGACTGTCAATAGACTATATTTTGTTAATATTCTGAGGCTACTTTTTCTAATATAGAACTATTTCCAGTCTCAGTTGCAATCAGTACAATGAAACACAGCTGCTGTTAAGTAAAAATTTAAAAATTCTGCAATTATTTTAAAATTATTTCTGTTTAGGACTTCTTCTGAGGCCTAGAGACTGCTCTGGTGGAATAAAGTTCTCAGCTGCAAACCATCTTAAGGTCCCAAAACAACTCTTCACTGTCCAGTGACTGTCAATGATTCTAGAGACTCTGCCTTTGAGAATGATTTTACCAAAGAGGTTCTTATACATTTTTTTCTTTCACAGTATTTCACAGAGTTTTTATGTCCCTTTTTACCTTGAGTCCAGAAATTACAGTGTTAGAAGAAAAAAAAAATTCTAGTTTCACTCAGGAGCCACATTTTCGAGGCCAAGGGGCAGGACATGTGTGAAATACAATCAAAAGTGAGGGTCATGCTGGAAGTGCTGGAAGTGCTTCCTCCTGCTGAAGTTTCAGCAAAGTCTTTGTCATTTGGAGAATGCTCCATGGCTCCTGTGGAGTTCAGGTGTCCACTGCTTTCACTCAGTATCCTGTGGACTTGTTTACTTTTCAAAAAAGCCTTGAGTGGCAACTCCTCCCTGTTCCCAGCAGGACAGCTGAGAGCTGCGGCCCTGTGGATAATTCTGATTTTGTCTGCATGCCTCTTTTTTTCTGCTTTATTCGTAACACTTGCCTGTTGGAGAATCATCTTCCTTCCTATTTGTTTACTCATTACGGGCTTTTCTGAAATTGAAAAAACTGCAGTCAAACTCACCACACAATTAATATGCTTCTTCTGTGTAAAGACACCATTATTTTTGTAATGCTGCAGCATTTTCTGGAAAACCTAACCAATTTTTTCAGGGACACTTGCTCATATTATTCTCCTCGATCTACGTAGTCTCATCAATAAACTGCTTTTACCAGGTCAAGCAAAAAAATTTATCTTCAAATTTAACTTATTTTCAAACAAGGAAAAAAATTGAAATATTTAACAAGAAAATTTGGTTGTTTTGAAAAAAGAAAGCAATTAGAGAATCTTCTAAAAGGAGTTAATTGTCACACAGCAGCAAGGTTTTGCCACTGACTGCATTTTTCCTTTTCCTTGAGAAGGAGTACAATGTTGCTATTGTTCAGTTTCATGTTAGTTCTGGCTGCTATTCTACAAATCCCATGGACAATAGAGTAATTTAGAGGCCCCTTTGCAGCTGGGTGGAAAAGGAATTGCAACAATAATGTTTTAAATATCCTTAAAAAGTGCTTCATAGTTTTTTAACTTGTTCTGGTGACCTGATCCCATGAATAAAGACATTTTAAAAAGTCTGAGGGATGCATTTGAATCTTATCTTGCTTCCTAAAATACTTAAGAACCAATTTCCCTTACATCTGTAATGTCTTTAGTCAGTTTGGCTGTTTTAATCTGAGTGAAATCTGAATGAGAGTAACTAATCTAGAGACCTGCAAATGAACCTTTCTGGAGACTTTAAACCACTGTTGAACTCATCAGAAATATATGATCCTTATACACTGTTATGCATCCAAACTCTCTTCCAAGTGTTAAGGGGTGAATGTAGCCAGAAAGTCAGCTTTCCTTGGAGCCACCAGGTCAAGGGAAAAAATAAGCCACACAAAATATTTTCCTGCCCAGGGAACTGCTGAGAATTAGTTTCATCTTCTAATATTCTTTAGAAAATTTAAACTATGTCTCTAAAGAAAAAGAATATTAATACCTCTTCAGAAAATTAAGCTTAGACTAAGGAATTTTTCCTGTAGCAGAGTAAGTTCTTCTTAGTTTGGTTTTTCATATTTTAATGTTCCGTGTATCTGAGTTGTTTTAAAAAGAGCAGAGTAAATACTTTTTTGTTTTATTTCATATTGCAGAGAAATGTAAAGGGATGAAAATTTATTAATTGTCAGATGTGTGGAGTCAAGGTAAGCAAATGAATATCCATTGAGGTTGTTTCTCAAAGAAGCAGATTTTAGCTTGACTTGAGTTTCATCTGACATTAATTTGAAAATATTTTCTTGCATGGAGACTTTGTGTGCAAAGAAGAAGAGAAAGTACCAGGAATGTCTGTCTGGATGTAGCTGACCAGAAGTATGAGCCTTCTTCCATGATGTTAGATCTCCAGGACTCATGGGTGTCTTGGTCCCAGTGGGAGTGGAGAAAAATGTAGCCATGAAAATCAGGTGAACTGAAGCATGAGACCTCATTTTTCATGAGAGGAGAGGATAACAGCAAGCAAAAGCTGAAAAGAATCGAACCCAAATGTTTGGGAAGGAGACACTACTGGGGCTTGTTGAAACCTGGGAAACAAAAGCAAGCAAAATATTGCAGGGAATGGTTATGAACCGTGGAAAACTAACTGTAGGCACAATCAGGGCTGTAGTTACAATCAAAGTATCCTTTAAAACTTTGATATTTATGAAGTACCAAGTGACAAGGGAAAAAATTATTACAGCACTAGGTACTGTTTTGTATTGGCAACAACACCACAATCGGCAGCTGATCTGCACGTGCTTTGGTTTGCAGCAGTGGCACAAGTTCTAGAAGCTCATTAATTCATGACACAGATTAGAAAAATGGATATATTCCTTTTCTGTCAGAACACAATGTAACCCAAAGCAAAAGGAGTCTCTGTGCTTTCTCAACTCATGATGAAGTGCAAACTGAGTTTTCAAAACCCTCTTTTAGATGTACTTAAGGACTTGCTGAGGGAGAAGTGGTGACATCTACTGGAATTTTAAAACACTTCATCATATGTTTCCAAGGCTGCTAGTGAGACATATTTGGTTTAGGTCTAAAGTTGAATGAATAATGCAGAAACAATTTCTACTTATATTTGTGCAAATTTGGAAGCAAATCTTCAGCCATCTTGGGGTTGCTTTTGGTGTCATTTCCTGCACACTCTATCATAGAGTTATTAAACTTTAATCGCATAACTGTTGGCAGAAAATAAATGTTAAGCTCACACAGGAATACTATAAAAAGTGAATTTCTAATGTGCTTTCTGTAAGCCTGTGTACCACAAAGCTGATTCCATGAGTTATGTTCATTAGAATGGAGAATGGAAACAATATTAAGTGATTTATGGGACTAACTGCAATTGAACAGTGAGTTTGTGCTTGGAGTAGCAACCCCTTACTTTAAAAGAAATTAAAAAAGAATTCAATGATGAAGGAATATGTGAAGGAAATTGCAACCCGCTCCCCACATTTCATGGTAAGAAGGAAGGAAGCTCATCCATCATTAAATGCATTCATTAAAAATTATTCACTCAGATCCATTTAAAATATGCTCTAACTTTAATCTCCTAATTTCTTGGGGCTAGACTGTGATGTGTCCTGCATGCCCAACAAGAGCGTGAAGGCTCTTCCTGCATCCTGATGTAGGTCACTTGGACCTTGCCACTGGGCCAGCAGGAACACCAGGGTTATGGATGTGCTCTCTTTCTCTCTCCAGAGAAAGCCTGTGGAGGGGAGGGAAAGGGGAGTAAGATTGCAGAAGAGGAAACAATTCCTCTTGATACAGAAGTCCCAGCTTGATGGGTTTGGATGAGGGTCAGGGTTTCCCAAAGTTTTACTACTATGAACCAGGGAATAAATAATTTGTGCTGGGACAAGGAAGATGCAGGCGAAATTGGCCTTTGGGATGCACCCTAAAAGTGCATCCCAAGTTTCCTGTGTGCCACTGCAATAGGCAGTCTGCTTCTGTTGTGCCCCTGAGTCTATGCTCTATTTTAACCTTTAACGTTCAAAGACTGTATGACTTTACAAAGTTCATGACCTGATTGTAGGGTGTGACAATTGATTGTCATACAATTAAAAGTTGTTGAAAGTGAGGAGCAGGAGTTTTCCCACTCACCTGAAACTTGAAGCCAAATTACCAATGCTTGAAGTACCTTGGTACTTCACAGAGTTTCGGAAACTCTCTATTTTACTGGGCTCTTTGCATTTTCAGTCTTTGCCTACAAAGGACTAAGTAAATTGTGTGATTTCTGATGGGTAGTGTTAAATGATTGCTCAGCAATATTTAGAGTAACAGGCCCAGAAATGCCATGGGCAAAATAGAGAATGTTGCTCCTTTAAATCCCTCCAGCATTTTTTATTCTTACTAAGAACTGCTTCAAATATTACACATAGCTGGCTCCCACTATGGTACTGGGTTTTTTCACTCAATATATCTATTTTGTTAAAAATTGTCTAATCTGTGAGAAACTTTCTGAAAGCCTTTCCACCAGCCTGTCCTTAAGGATTTTCTGCTGGAATGACCAAAAGAGAACCATTTGCTGCTATTCATCAAAACACAGGTTGACCACTAGTCTTACCCTTAAATATGAAAGTTTCAGATGTGTGGAGATTTTATGTGGATTTTTCCACCTGTGAGCATACAAGCTGTTGTAATATTCTATTCTTGCAGCCTGCAGTTGGGAATGAAAGGAGATCCCAGTCACCACAGCTTTTCCATTAATGGGATTTGTTTTGCACACTGTTTGCAGTATGCTCTGATTGTGAGAATGTCTGGTTAAAGAGATCACAAGTGACACCCTAACTTACCTGCTGCTAAATATGAACAGTTTGCTGTCAGCATTATGGTGGGAAATGCTGACATGACTGTTTTCTGACTTGAATAATAAGTTTTAATCCTTCTGTTTTGTTAGCAGGTGTTGACTTTCCTTCACTGTGTGCCTGATTTGCTAAACTGACACGTTTCTCTCAATATATCAGTCTCATTTAGCTGGCCTGCTGCTCACAAGTCTTTCTAAATTTATCCCAAGTAACACATTTTTAATTGAATAGAGATACCCTGAGTTTGTATGCATATCCACATTCATTTCTAACCATTTTTGAGGCTTAAACCTACTCCTGTTGCAGAGCTTCCAATATCCAAGATCTGTGGACAAAGTCCTTGTATATTTTCAATTAGTACTATTCATAATTACACCTTGGTGGATCAGGTCATTGCTGGGGAAACACACCTGCATGTAAGAAATGCCAGAAGCTGCCTGTACAAGGATGCTGGCAGAAATTCTGGCACAAGTTCAGAGTATTTTAGTACTACATCCACTTATACAAGCTGAAGATCTGGCTGAAGACATTAAGCTATGTTAAGCTAGTAAGACAATAAATGATTGAGGGTGCAAGCACTAAAACCTTCCCCAGATAATAGCACATGATATCCAATTAATAGTTGTGGTGGATCTGTCTGAAATGTATTCCTTATCATTTGTGACAAGATTTGCTTTCAATTGGAACTTACAGGGAACATTTAAATTAGCAATGAGGATTACCCTGAATAACAAGCTCATTATTTACTATATTTGCATTTTGTTGGGTTTATTAGCTGCAATGCCTGGTTGGATTTTGTCAATCCTTTTCTATCCTTTCTGCACGAAAGCCCAACCATGGAACATTTCTGAAAGCAACAATTGTGATTTTATAATGAACCACAAGAGGGGGGAGAATGAACATAAATGAAAGGACTTGATTTTAATGAACAACGGTTACACTTAGGACAATGCTGTATCAATGCTGAATTTAGGAATCTTGGCCAGGTGTTGGCTGTGGAATGAAGAGTTTGAACTAATGGTGAGGTGTTTTCCCTAAGATTAATCTTTTCAAGTCTGCTGATTTATTGCTGAGCTTCACTTAAACCTGTGGGAAAACCACACTTCCAAAGTTAAAAAATGCCATACTGGGTGTGCTCATCCTTTTCCTTATTGCCTTGATCAAACACAAACAAATGCTAATGAAAAGGTAAAAATAGAGATCTCTGTGACCTGAATAATCAGTTTCATAGCTTCCTACCCTGCGTTTTAATGTTTTCCCCCATTTATACAAAGGAGCTCTCTAACTCAAGTAATCAAGGAATTCCTCCCTGGTGCATGGAAGAGCTTTGAGTCTCGATATGAAAAATAAATCATCTCACTCTTGTGATTATGGAATGACACAGGACTGGTGAATTTCCAAGTGGTTTCAGCCTACTCTTTAAAGAAGGCTCATAGTCCTGTGGTCATTGTGTGCAGAAGCAGCTACGCTGATGACAAAGCTGGGAGCTCCTAGAGGTGGTACTCTGGGGCTGCTGAGAGCACATGTCCCTGGATCAGCCCTTGGGGGAGGATGCACAAGCAGCTTTGGCAAGGAATCAGCTTCCTAATCCCGGGACTGTGGTGGCAGTTCCTATAGCCAGCTGGAGGGCAAGGAAGGAAAACAGATTTCAAGAAGTCGCTCACTGTCCACTTTCTTTTATTTCAAAGTGGATACAAGGGACAGACAACTTCTCCAATATTTAGTCCTCTGTATCTCATGTTCCATGTTCCTCCTAGCCTAGGCTGTCAGTCCCCTGGGAGAGGGATAGGAAAGAGAAGAATTCTTATTCCCCCCAGATTAAGAAAGAAGCAAAGCAACAATTATAACAGTAATATGAGGATGGTATTGCAGCAGGTGTTTGCAGCATGGCAAAAAAAAAAAAAAAAAGAAAAAAAAATAGTCAGCAAACCTCAGCTTTTCGCTGCAAGTAATTACAAGTAGCTCAGTAGACTGTAACTCTGAGAGAACACCATGTAATGTTATTAGGCAAAATGATAATGTCCTTAATTTCATGTTCAAAAGCTGAATGGTTCTGAAGGAGGCTTGCAAAAAGAAATTAAGACAGTTATACTAGAAGGAGACAGAACGTTGATTACCAGCAGTGAGGTATCCAGATTTGACTAATGGCACAGTTATTGTATGCATAAGCCCTAATGGTGTTTAAGTGGTTGCTAGAATGAATGCAATTAATGTAATTTATTTGTCAGCATCCAAACACTTATAATACTTGGAATAGGATGGGAGGTCCCTAGCATATAACCTTATGAATATTTTTCAGTGTCTCTTTTCACAAGTACACAAAAACAGTGACTATGTGGGGTTTTGTGTTTTCTTTTTTTTTTTTTTCTTTAATGATTCTCATTTTAAGGGGAATCATCTGTGTAGCTTCACTGATATAAACTGATTTTGTTTTGCTTTGTTTCATGGATTTTGGAGGGATATTTTGGGATGTTTTAGTTTGCCTTGCCACTTGAAAACAATAAGTTGCACCTATCCTATGTGTCTTGATTTGGTTTTTTTTAGAGACCGATCCTCCTAGTTTGTCTGAACTACTGTTGGGTTAACAGTAAATTGATTACTTTCTTAAATTGATTCAGTGATTGATGGTGATCTGTGCTTTAAAAAACCCAAGAAATCCCATGTATTTCTAATGTGAGTTTCTTTCAGCTGAAAGCTGGAGTTGATGTCCATCTATGAGATCTTGTCATGATACATCAAAGAACCTTGTTTTAGTGGAGAACTTTCCTTTCTCTAAGTGTGACTGGGATGTAATCAAAATCTTTGAACGGCACAGATAAAGCTTCTGATGCTTTTTATTGTGTCTCTGTTGCTTCTAATTTCACATTTTTTATAACTTTGTAGCCATTTCAATATTTTCAATGCATTTTTTGGGTTTTTTTGTTTGTTTTGGTTTTCTTTTTTTTTTTTTTTTTTTTTTTGGGGTTTTTTTTTTTTTTTTTTTTTTTTTTGGGGGTTTTTTGTTTGTTTGCTTTTGATCTAAACACCTCTAAAAACCTAATGTCATGTCTGAGAACAAAACTCCTGTGGTGGTCTTGTTTGATATTTTCTTACTTACCCAAGGAGACAGGGGCATCAACCTTTTTGAGAGATACTTCTCTCCATGGTATGGTTCTTCCAAGTGTGTAGAGCAGCTCTACTGCAATACTCTCCCCTCTCCTTGCATTAATTTGAAAACACCCCAAGCTTTGGCATTGTTCCTCGCTGACTCAGAGAGAAAACAGAGTTATTATTCTCCTAAAAATGAAAATTGATTAATATATTAGGGTTAAAACTTTATCAACTTCCAAAACTTATCAGCTTACTTTTCAAGTAGGTTATTCAAAAATCTTGACAGGCTCTCTAAGCTACTGTTGCCCTCTGCACTGAGGACTGACATGGCAGGACTGGGATGAGAGAGTGTTGCCTTTCAGTCTGGATCCAGATCAATTACCTTATTGTGAAGCCACCAGCAGGAGAGCTGGATTGTCTATCAAAGTTCTACATAAGTGGAGCTGTCAAAGCCATTAGATTAATTACTGTTCATTAATCATTTCTTGTTCAAGATGGAAAACCCTTACAGATCAAGGCCCAGAGAATTTGAAATTGCTGTTTAGAGCAGGGGAGACATGTATTTTGAAGAAGGTTTATAGATTTCACAAAGCTTTGTTATTTACTTGCTAAATATTTTTTTATTGTAGTATCTCCTGCCATGCCCAGTTAAAGCTTTAGGAAGGGCTATGCCAATGCAATTCCCTTATTAATAGGAGAGCTGTATAAATTTATATAACTGCTTCTTCTTTTTTTCCCTTTATTCCCCCAATTTGTGTGTTTAGGAGAGCTTAGAGTAGCATGGAAATATTTCTCTTAAGACATATTACTACAAAAGGAAGGATTTTCTTCTTTGTCCTTTTTTTTTTCTTTATTTTCTTTTACTTTTGGCTAGCAAAATATACAGAGAGAGAAGTACAGTTAGCAGGGAAGCCCCTAGCAGTGGAACAAACACACTGCTGCTTTTAACTGTCTTGTGAGAAAATGGAATACTAAAATTGATTCAGAAAGAGTAAATTACTAATGTCTTGTATAAAAATCTGCTATAAATGTATCTGCTAAAGATGTATCCTTGTGCCTGTGTGCCTCTGAGTTCCTCATGACATCTCACAATCTTTGAATTGCTTCTTGTTGGGAGCTTGATCCTATGAAAACCTGTAAGAAACTTGACTTAGCATAGTGGTCAAATTCTACTGTGCATTATTTCCCATGCCTGCAATCTATACAATGATAAACCTGAGGTGCTTGAGTTTTTACCTCCAATAATCACAACTAGAAAACCACAAATGGGCTTTTCATTTCTCCCTTGCAAGAGCTATAAAAACTAAGGTAAACCATCCTGCCAAATCACTTTTATAGGGACCTCACTTTCCTGTTCACTAGTTTTACTCCAAATAATTAAAAGCAGCACTCCTTCCCTTCACTGTGGTTTCCAAGGAATTCACAAGGTGCACAGGCTCCATCCAAAGTCCTGAGTGAGACTGGATTGGAGGTCCTTGGTAGGTTCACAGCCCAGGGCTCCTACACTTGAGGATTTGAGCTGCAGTGTCCATAATGTCCCTTTCTCCAAAAGATGGAGGTTTTACAGTCCTGAAATGAGCAGGCCACACAAAATTTAATACAGTGATGAAGATGAACTTAGTCCTGATACTCTTATTTTTGTTTGCTTCAAATGGGATTTATCATTTTGATGCCTCTCTAAGGAAAAGGTGAGCCGAATGTTTAAATCTATGGGTGGGTTGTTGTTTTTTGGTTTTGTTTGTTTTTTTGGTTTTTTTTTAAGAACATATTCCTGTCTGTAAAAGGTCTTTAGGCATTCTGCATTCTCCTTGCTTTCCAATTAAGTTTGCTGGGGTTTCTAATGTAGTCCTCTGGAGTGCTGGAAAGTAATAGGAACAAGAATGCATTTAATACCTGGCCTGGTGTCTTGGCAGCAAAGCTTAGCACTCCAGAGTGGGGAGTAGCAGGTTCAAGACCAACCCCAGGAGTCTCAGTACTCGGACTGGCAGAGGGCTGGTGTAATGCACAGACAGTGAGCTCATTCTGCAGGTGGAGTGTTCAGCTGCATTGATCTTGTGGCAAACCCAGCCTGCTAAGATTTTGGAGAAACATTGGCTCTGACCTAAAAGGAAATTGTGCTGCCTTTCCCTGTCTTTCCACTAGTTTAGCTTGCAAGCTCTAATAACATTAGAACATACTTTAAGCAAGAAGGCTGACGCAGCTACAGAGACACAAAGTAATTTCCTAGAAATAGTAAATACAATAAGTAAAACCCTAATCTCTCATTAGGTAATTGTATTTTTGTGGGGTCAGCCAGCCTCCCTGGCCAGGTTGAGGTCAATTCTAAAATATGTGCATTATATACATTAGGCATCTGTTAATGAAGCAGAAATTTCATCAGCAAGCTGGGTGCCAAAATCAACTCATTTGGGTACATGGTTTGCATCTACAGTGGAGTCTTATGGATTTGTTCCATAGCTGAAACAGCAAGTTTGTGAAGATGCCATGAATGGCATAAAATAAGGGAATAAAAGGAATACCACAAGCATCATAGACCAGCATAAATCTTATGAATTTTGGTTAAATGAAATCCAGAATGCAGTGGGTTCCAGGATAACAGCAAATAAAGAGTAAGGAAGAGACCAAGTTGCCAGAACCAAGAATGCCTGGTCAGGATTAGTAATTATTCTATTTGATAATATCTGGTCAGTGCTAATAATTATTTCCTTTGAACAGAAGATGCAACAAAAACAGCTGCATACAAAGCAAACCCTCCATTTTAAGGCACTGTTTCCTAGAAGGGGTTCAGTGCACTCTAAAAACTCACCAGTACTTTGCTCAGATCCACCACAGGAGCACTGGTAGAGCACCAGTGACACCTCTCAGCAATTCAGCAAGAAACCCTCACGCTTCCTTCTCCTGCCAGCCTAGGGTGTCAAATGTAAGATTTTGTTGCCAAGAATGGTGAGCCTAGAAATGAGAACACCCTGAGTAACCCTAATGCCAAACCTTATGATGGTGGTACTATAACACTCTTCCTTTGCAAGCAGGTAAGCAAAGTTACTGATCTGCTTTGGGAGTAAGGCTTGTGTTCCCTTTCAGCATGCAGGCTGGAATATTGCTTTGCTTTATTTAACCAACACAGGGTCTAAGGACAGTGGGATTTTGGCCATTTTTTATTGCACATTAAAAGTGGCAGAAGTGTTTCAGAGTAGTAGCCAATTTGAGAAGGGATATGAAATAAACTAAATTCTTCAGATTTCAGGAGTGTTCTCCTTTCATTCATTAAGTTTCCATGGCTGAGCACTGGTTCAATTCGTGCTTTGGCAGTGGAAAATAACATTTAAGAGAGAGAAAACTTTACCAGTAGTACATGTTGGAACAACACTACGGGCTTCAAGTTGGGTTTGACAGCAGAACTATATCAGTCCCTTTGAACAAGTAATCCAAGGAATTTATGTAGAACCATGTGAGCTGTTCTCTTGGTTTCAATTCAGTAATTTTCATGTAAAACAAAGGTGAGATTTTAGTAGGCAATAGAATGAGCAGATTATTGGGAAAAAGAATACAGCATGCCAAGAGTTGTCTTGCAAAACACTGAATGCCTGTGAGACTAGCAAATATGTGAGGGGAAAAGGTGATCTCACTCTTCATTCCTCTTTTCCAGTGGAGCAGAGGATGGGTAAGTAAAGGAAGTTAGTCCTTGTTCCTGGGTACCCAAACTTCAGGCAGGTATCCTGAGATATGAAAAGAGAAGAAAGGATGGCTATATATAAATATGGAGAAAGGAAGGGTGTATATAAATTGATAGTTCTTCGTTAGTAGGAATTAAAAACATGAAGGCTTTTCTACGTGTATCTGCACCTGGTTGTAAAACACACTGGGACCCACAGAAGCCATTCAGAGGGCTTTTGGACAAGGCAGACATTGCCCCCGTTGGAATGAGAGTACAGGGAACCTTCAGAGAAGCTGTTTCCCTTCTGCTGCAGGTAATAGAGGTACAGTCCAACAGTTAAGAGGCTTTTGGTGAATGCAACTTAAGAAGAAGCAGATCCTGATTGCCTCTGCAAGTGAAAGCAGTGAGACACCTTAGGTTTTGAACATTTTTAGCTTCCAGGTTTAACAGGACTGATTCTCTTTTTGAAAATCTCTGTGCTGTTCAAATTAGGAAAAACAGTATCATGAATTCTGGGGTGGGGGGGAAATAATCAATGACATATTTCCCCCTTTATCCATCCAGCTCTGGGGAATGTAACACTGATGAATATGCTGGCTTTTGTAAGAGATGAAAAACAGAGCCTGTGATCATTTGTGGTCATTAAGGATAACTTTTTTTTTCCTTTTTCATGAATAGAGGTGTTAGTGAAGGTGTTCTGGCCTAAATCCAGCCCCAGTAATTGGATTTTTTTTTAACCTACACACATTCCTTCAGCAGACTCATTTAGCTCTGTGTGTTGGGCTCAGTTCAGTCTTGCTACATTGGCCCCCATTTTTTTTAGCTAGACTGATGCAAAAAGGCACTAAGACAACTATACACTCTCTTTTCCCTCCCACAAGGCCTTTTATCCCAAGAATATAATTACTGCTTTAGACAGTTTTTTCAGATGTGCTTTCAGTGGCGTGTCTCTACCACCTCTCCAGCAATGTTTGGTAGGGAGACATTTCTAGAAGGCAATATTCAGTAGGAACTCAAAAAGTGTGTGTATTATCTATTAGGGACTGGACATTTGTGGCTGAGGAATTCTTCTGACACTGATTTTTAGCCCTGTAGTGATACACAGGAACACTCTCAAGCCAGTTTGTGGAAGGAGGTGGCACCCACTGTGTGCTGCACGGTTGGATTTGTAGTGATGGGTTGTATCAGCCAGAGATAAAGATAATTCTGTCTCTCTGTTATCTGGTAAAACACTTCCAAAAGTCCTCAGAGAGGGGATGAGCAAACTGAAGGCAGAAATACAGTGTTAGATGGAAGAGAGGGAGAAACACGAGGCACATGAAATGCAAGAGAAGATGAATCAAAATATCATATCTTCTGCTCTGACAGATGTGAGGACACAATGGAAAACAAGGTTGCTGCCTTTCTGCTGCTGTGCCTAATTGAAGACACAAAGGATAACGAAAGGTCAGACACGGTGCAAACCTCACATTTTTCATTGAGACTGAATAGTTTCCAATGTGCTGTATGCCACCAGCTTTAGCCCCTCTACCTCTAGAGGGGCTCTTCAGCCAGGCACGAGACACCCAGGAATGCCTAAACAGCCTGGGAGTGGATGAAGTTTGATGAATTTCTAAAAATGTGGGGTTTTGGTCTCTCTGCAGTGATCAGCTGAGCTAATATGCAGCAATCCCACCAAGCTCAGAGATTTCCTCTGACATTCCTTGTCCTGTGTGACTCCATGAACATCACAGTTTTAAATCCACAGGTAAACCCTTGCTTCTACACCAGAAAAAGTCCATTTGCTCCTAGAAGAGTGAGTAGAGATTGCCATATGTTTAACAAGCCTGGAAATTCCCCCAGTCCTCCTTGGAGTTTGTTATTAAACAAGAGAGAACCCAAATTGGAGCATGGTTAAAGGCCTGCAGTGAAATGTTTATGTGGGGTGCACCCTCACACCTTTGGTGGCAGAGAGCACCTCTGTCCCCAGGCTGTGGCCGTCAGCAGGACTGGAGATCACAGAGTGGCAGTACAAAGAACAATCCAGGATAGGCAAAACCACAACAGATTGGAAAAAAATGTGTATGGTTTTTATACATGTTACTCTTTGGGGAAAATAAGTGTGCTTGCCACTGGAAAACTTCATTGTAGGCTACCAAGGGTTAAAAAGCATTTCAAAATCAGCTTCTATTGGATTATTTTGTTTGGCCAATATCTGACATGGGTTGTACTGAGCACGTTTTGCCACCTGGCCAATTTTTTTTCCTGCCAAGCTATTCATTCAGGCTTGTGGTGTGAAAAATAGATGTTTAATAGTCAATGAAGTACTATAGTGGGTAATAGTTTATAAATTTCCATGACTTATTATGCTCAGCCTAAGTGACTGTTTATTAAGTGTATTTAAAGCCCCCCATCTCATTAACTTACAGTACTGGTGATTCCCTCCTCCCACCACTGCTGTTTTTAATGGAAAATATTCACACATGTCTTTCTCCTAGGGCATGTGAAACAACCCCGTGGAAAAGAGACTGCCTGGATAAGAACAGGACATCATCCTTGGCTAGGTACAATGTGTTTATAATTTTTGGAAATAAAGTGAATATGAAATTTGAGATATATATGTTGTGGACCAAAAAAAATCTATAAATATCCTTTGTAAAACTTACAGCTGCCAATATCCCACCCTTTTCTGCTTTGGGTTCAGAGTGAATGACAGGGTCAGTTTTATCAATAAAGCATGTCTCATGTAAAAAAATATTAAACCAGCAACTTAATTATGAAACACTGCCTTTATTTTCTTAATGGATTCCATGGTACTTCAGGGAAATATTACATACTAAGGTTAAATAAATGCTCTGCTAACAAAAACCAGGCCCAGTCTTAACTTTAGGGATTGACTGTTAGCTGTGCAACGGGAAGGTGAGTTTCTGTAGCAGGGAAAGACTGCTAATTATAAAAGAACATGTTTTGTTCCCCTATATTAACCTCTAGGATGAAAAAGGTCATTGGTTGCTCTTGATAAATTCTGTGAAATCTTTCAAAAGGATCCTGCTGACATCAATGAGATAAGCATCCTTTTGTCTTATATAATATTTTAGTAATGCTATGTAAGTAAAACTCCAGATTAATCCCTGAGGCAATTCTACTGAAGCTACTAGGAGCATGATACAGTTAAGTTTGGTCCTCTAACACTTGGCTTCATGCTGTTTGCATCAATTTCCTGAAGGTCGCTTGGAAGCTGAAGATAAACATGAGATAATGGCAATATGAAAACGGAAAAATCAGTAAGTATTATGATAATGTGAAGAGATGGCTCTAATAAAGGTAAAGGAAGTTGTGCACAAAATCCCCTCCAGTAGAATGC
This sequence comes from Erpornis zantholeuca, assembly GCA_013400515.1. NCBI lineage: Eukaryota > Metazoa > Chordata > Aves > Passeriformes > Timaliidae > Erpornis > Erpornis zantholeuca. The sequence continues at coordinate 45,798 of VZTN01012100.1, forward strand.
ATCTGAGAACACAGTTTTTCAGAACTGGGATGTTAAGCTGACACAGATGTTGCAGAGGAGCCCTTTCCATATAATCTCAGATGATGCACACGGAAACAGCCGCGAACACCAGCTCAACCTGCAGCGGAGACGAGTGCTGCAAGAGCAGGGCCACCTGTGCTGCAGGGAGCCAGCAGCTCTCTCCTGGCCTGCTCCCAGGTACTTCCCAACGGCAGATATGAAATACGTGCCCCCAGTGTTGAAGGAGTTAATGTGACATGGCAAAATGAGCTTTGCTATTTGCTGTTTCGTTTGGCCAATAGCTGACACAAGCACATTTTGCCACCTGGCTAATTTTGTGCTGCCAAGTTATTCATTCAGGCCAGTGGTGTGAAAAAGGAGGCATTTAATAGTCAACAGAGCACTATATAGGGTAATAGTTTATGATTTTTCATGACTACTTAGATGCTGCTCAAATTATTCTTGATTGAGAAAATTATTCTTTTTTAAAATCATCCCATTCATTTATTTACTAATGATTCTATCCCTTCTCTCCCATACACCATTTTTTAAAAATGGGAACAATCAGCCATTTCCATGTCTGAGGGGATTTAGCCAAAGGAAAACTATGAGTATTATAGCTCAGATCACAACTTTGAAAGACCTTTTGCCAAGATATTAGAGGTTAAATAAAATCCCTTTCTGAGCTTTCCAGAGAGCCCTGCACAGGGGTGAGGCGAGCTGGAGAGAAACCCTGACATCTTGGTTCAGCAGATGAAAATATTAATCCTCCCAGCCTCCCAGTTATTTTGTTTTTTTAACAGGTTGTTGTTTGGTTGATTGGTTTTCAGGCTGAACCACAGCCTGATGGGCTTATTCCAGAGGGATCACCAAATTGCTGAAAACCCTTCAGCCCTTTGCTGACAGGGAATCCTTGGCAAGGCTATCCAAGATTAGTATTGGAACAGCAAATCCTTTTTCAGGACAGCCTACCTGTTAATAGGCGAGTTATTTACCCTGCAAGGTCCTGGTGCAGGTGCTTAGCTGGATGCCAGAGACAGCATTTTTGGGGCAGATTGCTTTCATACTTGTTTGGTGTTGTGTGTACTTCCTGAGGTGCTGGAAGCAAGAAGGAGAGGCAATCCATTGCCTGTCACAGCAAACACACAGAAGCACTGTGTGTAAATTGATTTTCCAGGCTTTTCCTTACCTGTGTTAAACCAACAGGGAGGAGGGCAGACCAAAGCATCCTGCTCTACAGATGCAAGTTTATTAAGCCATAATGCCAGGAGTTGTCAGAGCAAAATAATGCACGCTTTTGTGAGTTTATCTGATGTCACATAGTTCAGACAACCACTGATGTTAATATTCATTGTATGGCTTAATTGGTTTGATACAGAGTAGCAACACAAGTGTGGCGAGATGCTTGTTATGTAGGTCTTCGTGTTGTTTCAAAGTCTTTATTATTATGACAGCAAAGTCTTGTTCATTAAAGTTTCACAATCCATTTTCATTAGGATGAAACTGATTCTGTAAATGAACAGTTGCTCTGAAAAATCAAACCCTTGCAGCTATCACAGGGGAGGTACAAAGTCTGTATTAATTATCAGGAATATGGTGTCGATCGAAGATGTTAATTGCCCTGATGGTTAGTTATTTGGGGAATTGCCATGCATTTCATGCAGGGATAATAAAAATGAATTTTTAAACAAAGAGATCTTAAAATAATATATAATCTGTAGAGAATACCAACATCAAAGGCTTATCTCAAAGCTTTGAATTTTATCTTTGTGGTCCAAAATGTTAAAGATGAACTGAGCAATATTTCAGCTGGTTCAAGTTTGTGAGAGGAAAACAAAACAAGAGTTAATTAACTGTTATTACAAACCTTTTCAACTTTAATTTGACTTTCAAATATTAGCATTTATCTATGAACTATGCTTCTGGGTTTGACAAATTAGCTTTCACAGAACAAGTTTAATTAGGCTTCATTGTGCTTTTATGTCACTTTGCACAGTTCCAGACAATGAATGGATTAACTTACTAAAAGTCATATGTTTAAAAGAATTTGTTGAATGCTAAAAAGGTTGACAAAGTTGCAGAGCTTTACCAGCCTAATGCAGAAAAGATGCATCCTGTTTAGCATGATAACACGCATTCTTTGCAGAGAACAGCTGGTGCTGACACACACAGCCCTGCCTGGCTGCTCTCAGCACCCCCAGGCTATGGCACCGCCTGCTTCCCATCCCGTGCTGCCCCGGGAAAGCCTGGCTGTGTGTTCACTACCAAAGCCTGATACCTGTAAGAGACAGGAAAGGGCAGAGCTACAGGTGCACATGACATGACTGAGCATGCTGCTTCTCTAGCTGGAATAGAATAATCTCAGTGTGAACTTGTAATTCCGTTTTAATTTTGATTTCTTTTTTTTCACCAGTGGCATAAGGATGGCTCCATATTTATGCCTTATTTATGAGAGACCAAAAAAAAAAGGAAGAAAAGTAATTGTGAGACTCTGGAGCAATGTAGTAAATTGATTGGTCTCAACAGAGTCACAGGTGAGAGTGGAGGCATTGTAGAAAAATATAAATAGGAAAATATAAATAGAAAAATATAAATATATAAAATATGTAAAATATAATAGAAAAACATAAATAGCAGCATGTTGTTGCTCTCCTTCACAAAGGGATATGTCACTTTGGAACTCACTAAACACAGATTGGGTATTACAGTAGGTACTGTATATAAGGGAGTTTGTTTTGTAGCTGGGTATTAGACCTTTTCTGTTTTCTGACTTCTCGTCCTCCTCTCTAGCCACACATGTGCTTCTCTGCCCTGTAGTGTTAAACCACTTTTGTCTAGGCCAGCTAGCACAGTCAGGAGATCCTGAAGAGATTTAAGAGGTTATTCAGTGAAAATTTTTCTTGTTAACAGAAAGCCATGGCAATCCATTTTGTGGAGAGAAAGAAGAACAAAATTCTTCCGGAAATAGAGCAGTGTTTCTGACCAAAGCACATATTTGTGAAGGCTGCACATAGGGAGGCAGAAGTAAATGTTTTTAGAAACCAGCAGTGCTGATTCTAAATCACATAGCCTTTTCCTGGTGGCCAGTATAATTTAGGCTAACATCACACTGTGCTATCTCACAGTTGGCTGACCACCTGAAGATTCTTCCAGGAATGATAACTGCACCAGGATGGTCCAACCAGGACATCTACGCTGAACCTACCCTGTATTTCATGGTCAAGAAAGGCCCATGTTTATGTATGGATTTAGTAGCTAAATGCCAGCTGAGGATTTTCTCCCTGCAGGAGCATTGCCTGGGAGACCCTGCTGGTTTCCTGGCTCAGTGCTGGGGGTGTGTTCTCTTTGCTTTTGGGTAAGAGTGCTGTTGGACACTGTGGACTCCTTTAGGATGCATGCTATGTTTGATAGCCAAGAATAAAGGTCATATGTGAGAAAGAAACAAAAAAGGAGTTTAGGAGGATAAGGAAGACAAAATAGGGAAGCACTGTGATGAACAGAGCCAGAGGCAACAAGGAATTATTAAGCAGCAGTGAAAACCAAAAACAATTAGAGACATTGCAGAGGGGAGAAGAAATCTGTCAAAAAGTACATTGCAGTGCAGTGATAGCAAGCTGAAATGAAACCAAAGAAACAAGCAGCAAGCATCAGGCTGTCGCTTAAATCCCACTGGGCAGCAAGATGAAATATGCTGTAGGGACCATTTTGTAAAGGGTCCTATAAATGAAGGAAAGAGAGGCAGTTTATCACTAGCAGCACACCATAAGTTGCACATTTTCCTCCCTCCCTTCTAGCTGGCAAGTTCCAGTTCCTCTGTTCCCCTGTATGCCTGTTATAGGAATTTTTCAGTAACTTTGCACAATTCCTACAAATATATAAAGCAGAACTCTGGATGAAACCAAGCGAGGAAGAAAGTAGAGAGAATATATAATATGCTTTTATACTTAAAACTCCCATTCCCCTTATCAGGATTTATGAGTGTTCAAGGAGGATAGGCCCACACTAAACACCCTTAACATTATCTTATGTTTTCCTAAAGTTCTACTAAAAGTAAAGATAAAATCTATAATCTTATATGTATAAGATCTGCTTGGAAAGTGGAAAAACAGTTTATGGAATGCTATAAAATATTTGACATAATTTCTGTTTTATAAAGTTGAAAAATGCATACTGTTTTCAAAACACAGTCCCTCTTTTACAAATCAATGTTTTTCCCTGTCGTTCATATTTTTCCCTGTTGGTACTGAGTCCATTAAAATCCATAGTCTCTACTTACTTCCAACTTTCTTCTGCTTTCAGTCTCTCTTCTCTGCTTTATCTATATTGGGAAAGTTATATAAATAATTTTAAAAATCCTTTTATTCTTTTAGTCCAAGAAATAAAGTATATTTTAGTTCTAGAGTACAAATTTGCATGAGGCTAAGCACCTCATTCTGCTAAGGAGTTTTGACATGTAAGAATCTCATATGTGTTATCTTGGTTTGAAAATACCTTTTAGTGTTCTGTTTATTACTCATCCCGATTGATTCCAATGACAGATTTCTGAATAAAAGTAGTTTAAAACACTAAGTAAGGATTTCAGGATTTGGTGTGCTTACACTGAGGTCCCCAGTGCTGGAAAGGTTTATACATTTCCTTTAAATGTGTGCACTGTTAGTATGTCCTTTGAAGTCAGTGGGACAAATCCTCAGCTGATATCGATTGCTACTCTTTCGCTGATTTCAGTGAAGTGATAACATTTATTGTAGCTGAAGACCTATCCCACAGAGACTGAATGCTATTGTAAAGTTGCATGCTTAGAAGCTTTTTCCACATTTACCCCAAGACTATTTCCTCTCTGTTCCCAGAACCTTCAAGCAGCCTTTTATAGTATTTCATTTCACTGCAGTGCTGACACGAGTTCCATTTCAGTGATGGAAGAGAATCCTATACTTCTGTGGAACATAAAATGTCATAAACAAAAGGCAAGTGATAAATTGACCCACACACTATGCTTTACTTACATATTTTCTGTGTATACAGTGTGCTGCTTGTACTGGTACGGCATTCTTTCAGGTAGGGTTTTCATATGTGAAAAGATTGTACTTCCTTGTGTCATTTTTCACTCTCCTGAATTGTACATGGGTTCTCTGGAAATGTAGTCATTGAATACTTGGGGTATTTTGCCTGTTGAAAAGTGAAATCAAGCAGGACTTTTCATCCATGTTGTCATGTCTGACAAAAGGCTCACAGACACGATTTATACTCTCAATTTACAGCTGTGCAGTGCATTCTTTCAAGGCTGATTTTAGTGTCTTGATCTGAAACCTCTCTCAGAGACTTGCCCTATTTTCTCTTGTAACTTCTTGTATGCTCATATAGTGCCCAGTGGAGCTTGGTTGTGTGTGAGGCCACAGCCCACACATTTTTATGGCTTATTCTCTAAGTTTCTCTAGTATTTCTCCTCTGGATTCAGTGCCTATGGTGGCATCAAAATGACTCTTTAGGTTGGTAATCGTGGGTTTGTAAGCAGACCCTAGAAATACCTTGGGAAGGACACAGAAAGAGAGACATGAAGCTGTTTTTGTAAATGAGCTCTTTCAGAACATAGGATGGAGCATAAGGGTTGGTACTAGGGAGGGTTGTTGAGTTTCTTAAAATAGCCATCTGCATAATGAAAAATATAAAAACCTGAATTTAAACTCTTCCATACTGAGTCTTGACAGATGAGCTTTGGGGCAACAAACTCCAGCTGTGTGTAAGACAATTGGGAAAAGACAAGGTCGTCAGACTTAGCCAAATCATCTTGACATGGCAGTCCTTCCATAAGCAGAACACAAACATAAGGCTCAGAATAAGTCTTTTACTGCTGAATCAGGGAGTATAAGTACCTTCACACCTCTTTTCTGGAAAGCACCAAAACGACCTTGGGTTTGGAACAAGTAGCCTTCCTTGTAGACTCAGCTACTTGGGAACAGTAGCCTTCCTTGTAGACTCAGCAGTATATGAACTCTACAGCTACCTTTTTGTCCAGAGCATGTTCTGTTTCCCAGAACCCAGAAGACACGGCCCAGGGCCAAAACCCCTAACCCACCCTTATTCAAGGGAGGAATTACGGTCTCTTGCTGAGGGAAGAATGTATGCCTCTTGCTTCTGAGGTAGCAGCAAATGTGACCTTACTTAATCCAGGGGAGAAATCTTCCCTCGCATTTCTTCCTGGAAACTTCTCCTGTCAGCTTCAAATTCTAAGTCATGTTGTGTCCAGTTACCTTCATCCAGAAACAGATCTGTTGGATGAAAATGGGCATCATAAAAGAGGGTAAATAGAGATTCTCACATTTTACGGGGAAGAGGGTGAATTACGCCCCCAGCTTGTGTGAAAATATAAAGAATGGAAAGGTATATCCTTTGGAAATATTAATCCTTAGCAAATGAGTCACTGCAAGAACTTTGGGAGGTATTCTCCATTCTTGTCTCCCTTATTCTGTGGAGATAATCTGTTAGCAAACTGTGCACTTTGCTCACCATAGCCCATTGTTCCTGCAGATCTCGCAGGTAGGTTGTCACCCATTTGCTGAGTTGTTTTGTGCAATCTCTAAATCACTGCAGGCCATCTATTTGAAAAGCCTTAGTGGAGGAAGCATAATGTGCTTTCATGGTAATGTAAAATGCATTAGAAATGAATTGCATGATGCTTACCTCTCAAATTACAGAAAAGACAATGACACCCATATACGCGAATGCAAATGATATATAAAAATATCACAGATGAATCCCTGAGCTGTAACACTTGTTGTTCATTTCTATAAATATTAACATATCAGGATTTATTTTGACATACCACTAAGATAAGTGCTAGAACTGACAATAATAATGTATAATTTATGTCCCCCATATTACCTTAACATCACTGTGCTTACATTATTGCATAAATTAATTTAATGTTTCTGACATGCGGCAGATTATTCAAGCATTTGTTCTTTTGTCTTCTACTGGTTTCTGTTGCTGTTTTCCAAATTACGGAATATTATTATACTCTAATGTTTATTTTATGGTACATACAATTCATAAAGTCACTTTAAAGTTCTGAGAGCTTTTATTTAGCACTCAGATAAACATGTGTTGTTATATGATGCAGAAAGAGCATTAAAGCTTTTGTATATTAAATAACTTTATGCTTGTGATGCAAATTGACAATAGCTGAGAAATGCAAAGCTCAGGAGAAAGTGAATCTGCAGCCTGTACTTTTAGGGTACTCAGGTTTATGGTTGCCACTGTGGGTGCCTGTGTGTGAGAATCTCTTGCAAATGCATGTAAAAGTCCTAGTTTTATCAAAAAATCTGTTACTATTTGCTGGTTTGAGCTACAGTTCTGTCCTTACGTGTTCCAAGCTATATGTAATCAAGTGTACATTTTCACATGGCCAAAACCCATAAAATTATGCGCCTATTGCATTCCACTGGTGAACTTGAGGCTAGAACTCAACTTCTCATTTTGCCTCCCTAAAACGCAGAGTATCTTTTCTGGACATGCAGTATATTTTCTTTAAGTTAGAAATAAATTCCTAAGAATTTGTAATACAGTGCCCTAACATCTTTGCACTTAATAGAAATGAAAACTTCTTCCCTAAAACAAAAACCAAACTAACCCAACACAACAAACCCAATCACAAAGAGTAGCATGTGCTTAATTCCCTCACATGGTTTTCACAATGCGTAATCGAAAGCATTTAAAACACTCAATAACTGTTACTTGGTAGCAGTTGTGCATCTTCACTAAATCTGGGGAAAAAAAATGTGATAAAGCCAAGCTGTTCACAGCCCAGCCCAGCCCAGTAGCCTGGGGAACTCTGGGTGGAGGATTCCCAAGCTAAACCTCTCTGGCTCTCTCAGTGTCCCTGGCAAGTGCCACCCTTTTCCTGGGGCTAAAGGAAACACAGCATCACAGTTTGCTGTAAGAGCTCTGGCATGTGGAGGGCAGGATACACATAGCACATAGTGGTTTTCCTGATATATTTTTTTGGTTGGCTTCCCTTGGCTTTTAAATCTTCATAGCTACATAATCACTGCTTGCTAGCATTAAAAAAAAAAAAAAAAAAACAAAAAAAAAAAAACCAAACCAAAAAAAAAAAAAAAAAAACAAAAAAACAAAAGAAAACAAACCAAACCAAAACAAAACAAAGAAAAAAAACAAGTAGGGGAATTGGCTTTGTTCTAACTCCATTTTGCGTATACTCTGAAAAAAAAGGTAGAGGAAAATAAATTTACATTTTAAAGGCCAGATCCACCTGTGCATCATGGTAGACTTATGTGTTTGCTGTAATATCTAAAACTGGTATAAACCTCATTAATACCCAGCTAGCTATTGGTGTGTTTAGCAAATTAGCTAATAACCTCCAAAAAGAATAAAATGTTTTCAAAGCCAATACTAAATAGCAAATAATTGGAAGCTTTGTAGGCTTACTTCTTGTGCTTGTTTACTACTCCTGTTTGGATATGAACTTACTTTGGGACTTCTCTGACAAACTGCTGCAGAAGGCAGAGCTAAGGTCAAGGTTACATGTCAGCAGTTTGAAAGAGGCAGATGTAATATATGAATATTGTAATAAACAAACATCAAATAATAACAATTACTGGAAAGACCCACTAAAGTTTTAGACACATGAAATTCCACTGCAGCAACTAATTTGGAGGCACCTGACCTTCAAGGTAGAATCCACAACCCTAAGTTAAACCTCTGGGTAATGACTAAGGAAAGTCAATTTTGTCAAAATGGCAATCTGCAAAGTAACTGCCATCTGTGCAGGGAGCTGCTAAAGCCATGGAAGGGTGTTTGCTACCATCCTGCAGCTATTCCAGTGAAAGGTCCCAGGAGATGGGGAGAGCCTTCCATCCATCAGGGATCCCCATTGCAGAGTGGTACACCCAGCTGCCTTCAGGATAAAGGTAGCACTACTGAGGGGCTGGCTCTGCTTGCCAGTTCACATCCAGCTGATGTGTAAACACATCACTCATCTCCTGGGAGGTTATCCTAGTCATGGTGATAAAAATTGCATGGTCAGGGCAAGCACTATTCCATCATCTCTGTACCTCTGTGCCAAAAAGGATGCAAGGTGCTTGGCATCAGAACTGAATTCCTTATCTTCTGCTGGGAGATTTCTGGCTCTTAATTCTCCCTCTTAAGGAACAATTTAGTAAATTACCTGCAATAATATATCTGGGATAGGAGGAAAAAAATATTTTTCTAAATTGCCACTTATTAAAACTTGTTATATATACAATACCTATATTTAAAATCTCACTCAAGACTTTATTCTTTCTCAATGAAACTTGTTGCAGTTGTTTGTTAGAGGACATCAGTAACCAAGGCATTGGTTTGCTGTGCTGAAGGACTTTAGCAAAGCATCCTCTTGTGCATGTTCACAGAGCAGCTCTAAATCTGCTGAGTATGGGAGCCTCTTTGGAGGTGCTGGCTATGCCACTCTCCATGGTGGCTGACACAGAACAAAATGTCCTGTTGGAATTTAATTGCTGCCTCTGTATTTGTATATGAAACCAAACCAGCAGGCATCCTCAAAGGATGCTAGGAATTATAATTTTACAGTGCGCCAATTATCAAAAGTTCAAGTTAAATGACAGATTTAGATGGGTCAGTTTAAATCACAAGAAAGAACAAAACAGTCTTTTAAAAGTAATATATTTTGTGGGTGTTTAAATCAGCCACAATGCTTTATAGAAGCATTAAAAATAATATTTCAAGGAAAAGCATTTGATATTTTAAGAGTGTCATTGTTTTTCTGCTGCCAGGTTCTTGAGATGCAGAAATCTCCATTTTCACTGGAGTCTGCTTTCAGCAGTGGTAGAAAACAGAATATTCCTCCTTTTTTAACTTATTTAGGTGTAAAGAATACCCTTTAATCCCTTTGGTCTTCCTTACCAGCAGGAATAGTACCATGCTGGGTTTTTTTAACTGAAGGTCAAGGTCTGGGGAGTTATTAAGAAATCAAAATACTATTCTGCAGACACTTATTTGGAGCAACATCTTCAGATTTCTAGTGATGAAGACGCACAGGGGAAAACTGTGTTCTGCATCATCCAACTACAAAAGTTGCACTCTGACTAGAGCAGAAAACTGTCTTAAAGGTGCAGGGGGAGCAGTCCTGCCTGATATCTGGTGCAGGAGCCAAAATTGTTTCCTGCAGGAAAAGGAGAGATCCCAGTTTGAAAGAGGACAACAAGCTGGAAGCAATAATGCTTGAGAAAGAGAGAAATGCTGAATGAGGGGGTGTAGGTGGTAGTGGATCAGCACTTTCAACAGCATATCAGAAATGCCATGCTGCAGAAGCCCTTCAGGATGAGAAAGGGGCAGCTGTGCAGAGACCACATCTAGGTGATGGAACTGCAGCTGATAGCAATTATTAGCACAGGCATCAGCTGAAATCAGAGCTGAGCTCAGAAGCACAAAAGCTTTGTGGAGACTAAAGGCAGTGGGAAGAAGGTGATGTGCTTGAGGTTGCCAAAGATAGGGGATGTAATAGGGTAATTTAGCTTTCCTTTTAAATCTAGCTTAGTGTTCTTGCTGTCCCCTAGAGCAAGCAGTCAGAACAAGAAAGAAAGGCCAAAAAAAGAAAAAAAGAGTGAACTTCAGGAGCCTGGAAGCAGCACTGGAGGAGCCAGGTAACCCTTTTGTTTGGTTGGTTGTTTCCATGTTAGATGGCCGGGGTGGCAGTGCCCAAGGTGGTGACAAACCCCTGCTCTGCTGAGACTGAGTGTGCCTGCCCTTGGAAGTCAGTGATGGCAGCTCTGTAAACGTCTCCAACACCAGTGATCCCGAGTCTGGACGCAGCTGTACTGGCAGAACTAACTCCCAAGAGAGAAATTAGCTATGCTGGCAAAAGTTCAATTTTGCCGGTAAAACCACATCTATGTTAGGGCCTTTTGCCAGCACAGCTGTGCTGGTTGCAAATCCCATGTCCTCACACCCCTGACTTTCTGCTAGCAGAAGTTTAGGGTAAGATTTGCCTCAGAAAGAAAATAATGGGGAGATTTGCTTGTATTGATTCAAAACTAGTTGTTTTAATATAGAAAGTAAGGCAAAATCTCCATAATGGTATAGTTTATTCAGTCTCTCTTTAGAGCTTTTCTCACTTGCATTTCTTAAATGTTGATTTTTTTTTTTTTTTTTTTGCGTGTGTTGAGAACTTTAATACCAAATCATCAAAATGCAATCTGGTAACCTGAACCACATTACAGCTTCAATGCAGCTCTGCCTCATTCTGTGCTAAACCACAGCTCTTTGATAAAAAACATGATAAAGAGCTACATTGTACAAAACACAGCACAGCCAGCTGCAAATATTCCAGGGCTATCCAGTAGTAAATAGCATAAAGTACAGAATGTGTGGAGGCTAATGCTCTCATTCATTCCTGTACATATATATATATATTTAAAGTAAGAATCAGATGAAGAAAACCATGTAAAATCTGCCTACCATCAGCTGAAAACACGAAGAAAACTGAGTTTTTATCACTTATCTGCAAAATGAGAACACAGTGCAAATATAGATGTATTCTCAGAGATCTAAACTAGATTTAAGAGTGAATTAAAGCTCTAGATTCTTTCTCCTCCATGCTGAAAAAACCTGGTGTTTGGCCTTGCTTTTTGGAAGTTAAGTCATACTGATTTTACCTCTTTCACTGAGAAAGGAGAAGGGTCATAGAATCACAGAATATGCTGAAGAATATCCTGGGAGGGACCCATCAGGATGTTTGAGCTCAACCTATGGCCCTGCACAGGACTCCCCAAAAATCACACCCTGTGCCTGAGAGTGTTGGCCAGTTGTAATGCCACTGAAATACATTTTATAAAAATAAGCCTTCAGAAAATGTGTATGCATAAAGGAACTAGAAGATTCTAGTGGGCTCCCTCCTAGAGGCCTGGGTAATGGATGAGGTTGATGCACAGGACCTGTCTGCCCAGATTGCTTCTTGGTGTATCTGGTGCAAGTTCTCTTTCCAAATGGAAACAAAAAAACAATGGAGTAGCTTTGAAAGTGCACAGATGAGCACAAGTTCAACGAGAACAGGCTGTTTCTGAGCTCTAATGTTGCTGAGCTATGTTGATACAACGAGCAACATAAAAGATAAAAGCAAATAGTTCCAGGAGTACAAGAACGATTGTGGACTGGTTTTCAGTGGGACTACATATAATGCTTGATAGTGATTCTGACATTTTCCCATGGCTTGGAAGGATCCCCTGTCTTTACCCTAGGGTTATCCTCAGTTTCTTTTTTCAACAGGACAAAATTATTTTGGTCTCCCCAGTGTGAGCTTTTCTAGGGACCAATAAGTGCACAAGCCCAGGCTGGAACTTTTCCTTCCATTGACAGCCTGTTTTCACTCAGCATGTCTTTGATACTAGTTCTACTTGCAAATGTGCTGATGTGGGAAGCTCTGGTGAAAAACAGATAAACAAATGTGATTGCATCAGCCTTGTTTTCTGGAGAAACCAGGATTAAAAAAACTATTTTTGCATATCTCTATATATAAAAATGAGTGCTTTAGGTGACCCCTTCTTAAAAAAAAAAAAGATTGCTCAGTAGGTAGAATATCCTTTTCCAAAATGTTACCTGAGTCTAATATGACGGTTGTAGGAAAACTCTCTCTTGCCAGGAATATCCTGAAGTAGTGCCAGAGGCTTGCTGGCTCTGAGACATGTTGGGAGTTATTCATAACTCAGTGTGGGTACCTACTAGCGCTGGAATGTGCAAAGTGATTTTTCGAAACCCACACAGACTCTTCAGAAGATGGTCATATTTGATCTAGGCTTTTTCATGCTATGGAGACTACGCATAAGAAATCACAGCATGCATAAATAGTGCCAAGACTTGAAATTCCAGCCTTTTCCTGGGGAGACTGTTCCCGCAATGTCGGGTTTGGTTTTTTTCCTTTTCCTTCTCTTCTTTTTCTTTTGTGGTCATGCTGTGGCCAGAAGATGAGTAGGAACTACAATACTGTATTTATGACATGGTGCTAGTTACCCTTGTGCTGCTGTAGATCTGAGTGAACATTTGTGAAGTTTCTTTATGATGGTAGCACCAAAGCATTAAAAAGATCTTTCTGCACAGTCACAACTTGTCAGGAAGAAAGCATAAAGTCAGGTTTGTTTAACTGGTTTCTGGTTTGTTTTCTTAGAGCTGATAACACAGTCTAGGCCTTTCTCATGAGAAACAACCCATCTCCCAAAATTCAATTAAGAATATAGGTACAGTGGTTGTTCCATGGAATTTTAATGATGACTTCTTTTTCAGTAAAATAAATAGTTTTGTGAGTAGATGCAGTAGAAATTGATCTGTTTGAAATTACTTTTTGTTCTTTGTTTGTCATATTAGTGTTTCTTAGACCAACAAAGGGAACAACATTACAGAAAATACCAAGTAATAATGTGAATGGGGTGGTAAAAATCTATGCAGCTTATTCAGATACACTGCAAGAGACTTAACTTGACTCCGTGTGGCAAATTATGCAGCAGAATGCAAAGGTTTCACACCTGTGGTGTAGACTGTCATGATACCTGTTTGGGATCAGGAAAGGATTCCCCATATTGAGTAATCAGCCCATCTGCAATGGGGATCCCTGATGGATGGAAGGCTCTCCCCATCTCCTGGGACCTTTCACTGGAATAGCTGCAGGATGGTAGCAAACACCCTTCCATGGCTTTAGCAGCTCCCTGCACAGATGGTAGTTACTTTGCAGATTGCCATTTTGACAAAATTGACTTTCCTTAGTCATTACCCAGAGGTTTAACTTAGGGTTGTGGATTCTACCTTGAAGGTCAGGTGCCTCCAAATTAGTTGCTGCAGTGGAATTTCATGTGTCTAAAACCGTTAGTGGGTCTTTCTAGTGATTATTTGATTTTTGTTTATTACAATATTCATATATTTTATTCTTAAATTTTATTTAATTAAAATATTCTTGTATTGGTTACTGAAAAAGAATGGCAGCTGTGAAGGATGAAGGTCTCTGATTTGCCATGGATGTGGTGCAAAAATGGCAGAGCAAAGATGAGAGAGTGTGCTGTCAAATATTCTTGCCATGGAGTCTTAGACTACTAGTTAGAGAAACATCTATTTTTAAAAAAATTAAAGTCCTCACACTTTTTTTATTTTTCTCTAAAAATATTCAAGTAGTGAAATGGATTCTGAGAAGATGTACTTTTGAGTTTCTTTTGATTCTAATTTCCTGAAGATGGTTGTAACCTGACACAACCTAAGTCTCAGGGCAACAGATCTCTGAATGCATTTCTTTCCGTGGTGATAAAATAAGCTCTTCACAAAAGCCCGAGTTTTAGGGGACCTTTGAGCCACAGAATGCTTCCAGCCTCTGATAACATTAAATAAATTAATAATTAGTCTGCTCTTCTCACCACAGAGATACATCCCATATGTTTGTTGTGCTTATTGTCAGTAGAGAGAGAGGTCAAACAGCTATTCCTTCCTGTACTGTTTTGTCTCAATGTGCAGGAGATATGTCAAGGAAGTTTGGGGTCTTGCATTCCAGCAGTGAGGAAGTTGTCTGCTCTGTGACAGAAAAAGGGCTGCTTGCTTGGTTTTTTTCTTTTGCTTGTGGAAGGTTTATTGAAGGAGCCTCTGTGTAAGAAGATAAATAAACAGTATTTGGCAGTCTTTTCAGATTACACAAAAAATGTGAAGTTTACAGGAGATCATTGAGATAAGTAACTTTTTTTCTGCAATAACTTCTCTTCGGTGGTTCATTGCATGGCTGTAGACATGATAGAGCAATTTGAGCTGGCCTTGATTAAAGGTTAAATAAGTGAGGTTATTCCCTTACTTGCCTTGGGGCAGATTCACATTTCCATGCTGTAATTTTTTGTTTGAATTGCCAGGTATGCACCAATAAGTGATGTAAGAAAAGATTCAACTGCCTTTTCCTCTTTTTTTCTTACCTAAGAGAGTACAGTCCTGATTTACAGAAATTCCCTAATACCTGATATTTTTGATGCTTTTTCACTTTAACAAGGGTGGGTTTCTACCCAGGCCTTGGCTCCTTCCTGTGCAATGGCACCAACTCTGCCAGGCTGCCCTACGAGCTGGGGTGTGCACAGTCCAGGAGGCCACGATCTGCAGCCTCCCACCCCTTTGGCAGGGCATGAGTGCAAAAAGAGCTTTCTTGCTCTAATGGCTGTGAAAAGCAAGCACAAGTGGAACACAATCTGCAAATCGATTCTGAATTGCTGAGTGAATGCTTTCAAAAACCATTTTCTTTGTTGCCAGTTTCCTATGCCCTGTCTTCCAACCCTTCTGGCTTGAAAGGGAAAGGCATTATTTCAAAACCTTTGGGGTTCTGGAAATCCATAAATGGGGAAGATTCTCTGCTTTGTTTTCGAGCAGCACAAAAGGACAAAAGCCACCCCCTCTGGATGCAGATGCAGAGAGAGAGCAGAGATGGGTTTTATTCTGGGTAAGCTCCAGTACACAGAGTATCTCCTGGTGACCAGAGGGGATATGAGAAGAGAGAAAGGTAAAGTAGCTGTAGTCTGCATTTGGTCCATGATCTCTGGGGGCTTCAAACAAGATGGCCTGAGACTGAAACCTGTTCTCACTTCAGTGGAGCAGAATTTGCAGTTCAATGGAAAGGTTTTTCCTTCTCCTTTGTGGGCTATCCTCCATGGAAAAAACTCCTAGATTTTAATAAACACGCTCCAAAACTCCTGCTGAGCAGGGTGATTTGGGAACCCCTTATGTGGGGTGTAAGACCTCTGTTTGAAGAACACAACATGGGTGTATTTCTGACTCCATATCTAGGAAATCCGTGGTGAATCAAAGCAGCAGAGACACACTTGCTCTCCTCCCTGGTTGAGAAGGATGGCCTGCAGGACCAAAAAACTTGCTGGAAGTATCCAGAGACTTGGTGTGGAGAGGGTCAGAGAGAAATCCAGAGGGGTTCTTTGGGTTGTGTGTGTGCTGAAAGGTGGTTGTTAGGCTGGAAACCCTTCCCTGCATGCTGGACATGGGGTGCTCCTGGAAGGAGAGTTCATGTGAGGATCACTTTGAAGAGAGAGAAGAACAGGAAATGAGGTGGATCTCCAGTGAGACAGCAAGTGTCAAGGAGAAAGGTGGACAACATAGAGTATACAGAGTCAGGAGAAGAGTTGTGCCTGAGAAGAGAGGAAGGTGAACAAAAGGAGAACAAAAAAAGGAAAATCAACTGTAATGGGAGAAATGAAGTCAGTCTCAAAATGTAAAATATACATTATTCTAATCAGGTGGAGTTGCCAAATAAACTCCTTTTTCCATAATTACCAGGATAATCTCTTTATTCTATTGCATCCCATCCACTAGCCTAGCTGGCATGAGTTATAGCCCTTTGCAAAATGGGCATGTGTGGTAAACAGAGTTGACCTGTAAAATAAGAGTTTTTTTAAATGGGATATGAGGAAATTATTTGGCTTCACAGAAAAGTGAAGTCTCCTTTAATGAAAGTTTTGTTTTAGACTTTCTAAAAGAGATAGAGGGAGGCCTTGCAGCAATTGCATAATTTTAAATTTTAAATATTAAGGGTGTAAATTTCATAAAGCCTCAAACCATGCGCAAGGCTTAATTTTTCCATATTTTCAAGATGGCTTGTACACTGGCTAATGAAGTTCAACTTTGCTTCTGATGTTTTAAAGCTGAGTTTACTTTCTAGCACATCTTTCATGTCCTACCAGTTAGTTTCCCGGGTTACAAGCAGGGAACACAAAAGAGGTATGGTTACATCCTTTTATAGATGTTTCTTTTAAACTTTGCCACTTTATGAAGGTCCTTGTTTCCTGGTAATAATTCTTCAGTATTTAGAGAAGAATGTACAGTCAGTCTCTGCTAATTTTATTAAAGGTAGTTCTCAAAATGAAGGATGGTGTGGAACCAACACTTATGTCAAGAACTTATTTAAAAGCCTGAGCACTGGCCCAGTATTGCAACTGCAGTAAGAGCTGCTTGCATGACACATGCTGGGGCAAATTAATGCTGTGTTTAGTTCAGTGTATTTTCTTTGACAATTTCCAGAAGCAGAGATAATTCAGAAAAGATTCTTGCTTCTGTGACTCCACTGTGGTAGGAAGCCACTCTGAAAACAGACTTTGCCATAAACAGAACTAAGACCGAAAAAATATTTTCCTGCCCTAGCGACTGACACAAAAATAAAGTCTCTGTTTTGGCTTGTGTCATGTTGAGCTGTTTGATAATTCAGTAACTAGTAACAATTGTGTGTGTTATATGTACACACATTCAACAGGATCCTTAAATAAATTACTTGCATAATTGTGCAAAATGGAAATGAATAATTTGTTGTCAAGTAGGTCCTTGCAAACAGTAATTTACCCAAGAAACTCTCAAGGACAGCAGGGAAACAGGAAGGAAAGAAGAGAGAGGGAGAAAAATTTAACAGCAGAGGAAGCAGACTGGATAGAGGAAGTGAAGATGCAAGAACACTGAACACTTGAGAACAAATGGGATGAGTTGGCCATGAGTACATTCAGGTTGAAAATCAGGAACAAAAGTATCAGAGCAGTGAGAGAGTAGAACTGCCTCCTGTGGGCCCTGTGGACCAAAGGTGTGCTTTCCCAGATGGAGATTTTACCCCTTCTGGAACACTTTACATGCAGTATATACATCTGAGGGCAGGAGCTGATAGTCCAGGTAGCAATCTCATATTCTGGGTTTGTGCAGGAGGTTTGTTCACGTGGTTATCCTGTGTCTGGCTTGGAACTGAACATAAAATGACCATATTACACTTCTTTTCCCATGTTAAACTTCAAATTTAAGTATGAACAGTAGGCAGGTAAGGGTTATACTGATTGTTGCACAAAAAAACCCTCAACGTAGCCATATATTTCCAAAAATATACTATTAATAATAAATGCCATAGCAATCATTATGAGGCCTACAGCTCATCTTGCATTCAGAAAGTGAAAACCTCCTTTACTAAGTATTTCTGGGTTTTTGTCATTAGCAGTTGCTATTTTATATGCAGTCACATAGTAACTCTAGACAGAAAGTGGTAGTAGTCAAGCAGATTTAATTAGGTTTTTTTAAGAACTTTTCATGTGAGACCCAGTGCTCACCTCTGGTGGGAACTGGCAGAGGTACATGGGCAGAATCTTTATTAAGGTTGTTACAGTTCAGCCTTCAAAGTTGGTGACATTCCATTTTTAGTCTTTGTGTAGATCCACACGTGAGAATTATGCTGATTCTTTTTATTAATAACAGACAAGTTTGTGTACAAGACAATTGATTCCTAAATCCATCTGTTCAAACCAGCATGTTATGCACTGTAAATCAGGAAACTCATGAAAAATGAAAAGTGGTGTTATCATATTAGAGAATTTTGCTCTCTTTGGCAATACATACATAATGCCAGCTCCCATAATCGACCAGATTTTCCCTGTACTTTCAGAAGCCTGCAGGCTAAATGGAAGTGAATGCCGTGGGCATTATGGTCTTGATTATATGGTGTATCCATTTTCATATCCTGGATGTCTGATCATAGCCTCCAGGCATCTGTAACACAGGAGCAGGTTCTACTAACTCATGCATTTGTTACTTGTATCTACAGCTGCACTTTATATTGGTTTGGAGCACTTCTGCTGTTAAACCTGCTCTAAGAACTATTTTGAGTAAGTCACCCTGAATGGCTGATTCTGTCCTGGCTATTGGCTTTCACAGGTACAGCTTCTCATTAGATCCCAACTATTCTTCCCTGAGACTGCCATGCTTTCCAAGTTCTATTTTCATTCCTTTATTTTCACTCCTGTTTCTCTAATAATCAGCGTTCCCATTGGGCACGTAAAAGCTTACACAAGCTTGGATCACTCAGAACAGTGTCTCAATATCAGGTTCCTGTCATGAGAATGTGAGGTGTCATGGAGAAAAATAATAAAATATGGTTTTATGCAGACACAATTGGAAGGTAAGGGACAAGGGAAAGGTACAGAGAATTTGTATTTTACTTTGTCAGTATTCTGCAAAATTGTATCTTTCTTTTCATTCTGAACTCAATGTTTCTATTGTTGGGTGGAAAAAAGTAAAAGAAAGAAAAATTTAGTGTTCCTGCTAAATGTAGCAGTTTCAATTTCTGGGATTTTGACTTGCTCAGTGTTTCACTTTACCCATATGAATGTATGTTATTCAGAGTTCAAGAGGAGATATTTTTCTTCTACTTTCTGGGGAAAAATCTTGGTGGTGCTAATAGGAACTAACCAAAGAAATTGTGAAGTATTTTTTGGTGGTTTTGAGTTTTAGGTTTTTTTTTTGGTGATGTGGTTTTCTTTCCTATCTTGAAAGTCCTGTTTACTCACTATGTTCTCCTGTACCTTGTCCCTGAAATCTCTTGCTTCTCAGTAGTTTTTTTTCCTCCAAAGCATAGTGAAGCCCAGTTATTGATAGTGTCCCTGTTGTACACAGAAAATGCTCTTTTGGACCATGGCTGGTTGAAATGTTCATAAAGGGTTTTGTCCCCAGAAGTCCTCTGGGTGCAAAATAATATTTAAACAGTATTTGTAGGGGATGGGATGATATCAGTGTGAAGTTTTATGTTGTTTTTGAATTGTGGGAAATTTTTTAATTGATTGCTCCTCAACAGTAGTATTTTTAAATAAATGCATTTCTGTGTGGAGACATGAGGCTATTTCCCCTGGCTGGCTTGCTTTATCTAGTTTGGGATGCTGTTCTCCTGCACAGAATCAGGTTATGGGATCTCCATTTGCAGATGTTGAAGATCCAGTTCTCTTGGCTGGCTGTGCAGAGGAGTAACTTTCTCCTCCTGGGTGTCATCTGTGGTGGTGCTGCTTGGCGTGTGCACCCCCAGACAATCTGGTTCCTTTTAAAAACACTTCCTTGGCAGTCCTGCTTAGTGTCCCACAGCATTCTTAAGCAGGCTCTACTGCAAAGGATGAGACTCAAGACATTCCTTCTTTATCCTTGGAGAAAATTCCTCTCTCTGTGTGACTAACCTGCCTACCTGATTTTCCTACAAGGCTGTGGGGGCTTGGGAAACTCCTGAAAAATCACAAGTGAATAGACTGATTGGGAAAGGATGAGAGATGAAAAGTTGTGCTGAAAGTGTCCCATGGCAATACCAGAAATTCTGTGTAGGAGTTGGAGCAGTTGCACTTGACGTGATCTGTCCACAGAAGAAGCAGGCTTTGCATTGAAGCACTCCTTGTTTCCAAAGGCAGAAGAATACAAAAGAAATATTCTGCTATTCCCATTTTACAGAAAGGAGCAAGTGAGGTATGAGATGTTTAGCCCAGAAATGCCCAGGAAGTGCATGATAAAGTAGGAGACTGAGCTCAAAGCTTTTGTGTCCCAGTCAGCTTTCTAAAGAAGGGCCAGCTTTTAAGAGGCTCATGTCCTGGATACTCTGTTATTAATAGTGATTTACATAGCAGCTTGTAGCTCCATTTCAACATTACAGAATGGGACTTACTCTTTTGTGAAAATGACCTGGATGTATATCAGCAGTAATAAAATACTGTTGCAGAGAAGGGCTGTGAAGAGGGGGGAGGGAGTATGAAACTAAAAATAAGAAATATGTACAGTACATAATTCTAACAATGTTATCTGAAAGACAGTAAAAATAGACTCAATTAGATATTGTCAGGGCTTTTTTTCTCCATGCAGCTGCCTAGCCAAATATGACAATTTTTCAACAATATAAAAGTTCTAACACAATGCATGATACATTGTACTGAATTCATTAACACTTTGTTACCTTAAACATCATTGTAAAGAAGGAAAATAATGTAAGAGAAGCTTGTCACTTTTTGTTGTTGTTCCTTTTGTTTCTGTGACATGTTTGGAATTGCATGCCTGTGAGAGTTTTGTGATCTAAATTTAATGATCCTAAAAGGGATTTAGTATGATATTGTTCTTTTCTCCTGCAGACATCCCTAGGCTGAGTGCTACATGAAAAGTGTGACTCAATTATACAAAAAAATTTAATTTGTCTTTAAAAGTAAAAAGCCTTTTCATGCAGTATTTCCACAGGGATATAGCCTTAGTGTAGAGCTTTTCTAGCTCTGCTTTGCAACAATGTAATTCCTATAGAAAGAGAATTTGCAGGCAGTGCATAGAATATCTATGTGCACATATGTGCCCCTTTTTGTGAATAAAGGCATTATGATGATAGTTGATATACTTGGTTTTGATTTGGCAATGGAATCTGCAGATCTCTGCTCTCATTCAGAGTTTTCAATTTACAGAATTACTGTAGTGGACAGTTGGTTACAGTGCATATATTAAAATTTTAAAATTCAGATCTTCAGCATT
The DNA here is from genome assembly GCA_013400515.1 of Erpornis zantholeuca. Classification (NCBI taxonomy): domain Eukaryota; kingdom Metazoa; phylum Chordata; class Aves; order Passeriformes; family Timaliidae; genus Erpornis; species Erpornis zantholeuca. The sequence goes on from VZTN01012100.1 coordinate 67,104, forward strand.
AGGCTGAAAGTTTTGGCCCAGATCTAATCCAGATTTTTAGCTACCATACTCTTACAAAGCGCTACATTTGAGAGAGAAATTTAAAAAATTATTGGGGGTTAATTTGGAGTCAAAAGCAGGAATAACACATTGAACATATAAAGTAAAATAATCATTGGTTTGGGCATGCTATTGGGCTTTAAGAATATTTTTTTGAATGCAATGTGCTCTGTCATTTCCCTGTGGCTTGGCCATCGCACTTGAACTATAGAGAAATAAAACCCCCAGGAATGAGGAAGAACCTGATGCATTTTTGAAAGGAAATAAGGCTGATGTCTTCTTATTGGGCAATATAATAAATTTATGAATCTCCTATTTCCTCTCTTGTTCCAGTTTAGTGCAGTGTGTACTTCTGAAAAATTAGATGGAATGATGCATCCCAAGTTGGACAAAACTTAACCAGGGTTCTTTTGCTGTGTCCTTTAACCCTTATCCATGAGCCTCAGGAAAGGGATGCACACCTATTGTGTGTGCTCAGAGCAAGAGCAAAGAGGATCGCTGTGATTGCTTAATCAGGATATGATAGGTGATAGCAGTTAGTTACTGGGAGGTTAGACTAGAAACCTCTTCACTCCTAGCAAGGAATTCACAGCTGTGTCACTCCAATTTTCCTGTTGCTGAAATGTAGAATACCAGGCTGACCTGGAGTTTGCATTGCTATAGATAAAAGTGCATGCCAGTACTGGAGTCTCTCTGCTTCTCCTTTCTAAAGTGAACTTGAGAAAACTGCTGCTTCTTCCTGACCCTGGTTGCCATCTCTCAAGGTATTTAAAAATCATGCAGATGTGGCATGTGGGGGTGTGGTTTAATGGTGGCCTTGGCAGTGAGGAGTTAGTGGTTGGACTCAATGATCTTAAAGGTCTTTTCCAACCTAAAAAATTCTATGAAGGTTGGGAAGGAGACATGAAAACTTTGAATTTATATATCTCTGGCATGTTCTTCACAGCAATTATATAAAAGTTTCATCTTTAGTTGTGGCATCTTGCCCTGAATTAAACTGGGTTCTACATGGAAAGGTACTCTATCAGTCAAACACTGAAGATGTTAAGCCAGCTGAAGAGAGAGTCGTGTACACTGCCCACTAAATGATATGATTAGCATGAAAGAGCAAGACAATATTTATTAGGGAAGCGTTAGACAGTGCAGGCAATAAAAATGATGCTGGCAGTTGGCACCCTGTGCCAAGGCAGTGTTTTCATATTTCTCCTCCTTACTTTCTACGTGAATTAAACACCAGCCTTCACAAGGAAAATAGTGGGATAGGTGAAGGGGCAAAAAACCCAAACCAAATCTGAATCAAAACCAAACAACCACAAAAAACCACCCCTAAACTGACACCACCCACCTTCCTCCCCTGCAAATTTGGCCTCGGCATCTACCTGAAAGCCTAGAAACAGGCTGGCCAAACCTGAAGTATTTCAGTCACCACCAACATCATGGGAACAAAATGACATAGTGGCTTATCTAATAGCACATTAATTAGAAAATCAGAAATTATGGAAAACATGTATTTTTAGATTGTAGGAAACATGACACATTCAACACTTGTGCCTAGAGGTGGAAGAAAATTAACTCTATCCCAGCCGAACAGAGTATAGCGTGTCTCACTTTGGAAGAAGTCAGTTTATGCTATGTCATGGTGGAAAAATACAGGAAGTCAAAGAGCAAAATCATTTTATTTTTTTAAAATGTAGAGGGACCCTTTAAACTCAGGGCCTTTCTGCATAAGCTTCCTGAGTTCATTCTTCGTACCATTCCCCACTGCATAATGATTGCTTTAGCTCCAACCGAGCTGAAATTAAGCCTCTGTCTTCCCCTGAAGCTTTGTTTTCACAAAGTCTGTAATTACGATTAAATTTAAGCCATGTACATTTGTATGTGTATCCTTGTGGAGCCTCCTCTCTAGCACTGCTCTGTGGCCATGGCATACACTTAGAACCTGCTGACATCTGCTGAGGATCTTGGCTGATATGGCAGCCAGATTTTGGCTATATTTTTGGTTATTATTTGCTAATACTGAAGTAGTTCAATGCTCCTCAGAGAGTAAAACAGCAACATGACTGAAGGTATGTGCCACTAAATTATGTAAAGTATGTGTAGCCACTTCTAATTTGGGAATATGCAGTTTACTAATCCTTTATTTAGGGATGCAAGGCCTGATATCTCAGAGTCCAACAGAAGTAAGCCCTTCACCAATCAGCCTTGATGGTTGATTTATTTACCTTATGAATTTTATAGTAAGATTCCAAAGGAGTAAGAGGGAATGGGTCTATGTTGCACTAAATTCTCCTGGTGTTCACTAAGGTCCTCTTTACTGCTTTTCACAGCCTTGCTGTGGACTTTTAAACCATTGAAGGATTTCTGTTCCAGGGAGGTTTGGGCTCGAATAGTGAATGAGTCCCTCATCGTAGTTACAAAAGTGTCTGTTTGTTAGAGCTCTCCAAGTTCCTTTCAGATGAAAGATGCTAATAGATGTAAGATAATGTGTACATGCAAGAATGTCGTCATTAATAAATATTGAAGAAAAAAAAAGCTCTGTGAACGATGTAAAATAACACCAATGAGTATTTAATCTGCTTTTTAAATTGAATTTTCAGCTTAAAGAGGGAAACTTTTCTTCTTGTTTGAAAAATTAAAATAGAAAAATGAATATTGAAATGTATTGGCTTGGGATTTTCAACGCAGTTTAAATAACTAATTAAGAAAAAGTTGCAGGGAGGAAAAACATTAAAATATGCAATAATTTATTTTTAATAAGTGTAAAACAGATTATTTTAATTACCGCATCTTTAAAAATATGGGGTAAATAAAATGACTTAAATTGTCATTCATAGCGATTTGGAATTGAAGTATAGAGATTAAAGCCTTTTATCAGTAGATGTAGACAAAAGACTTAATGAATAACGAACACAGAAATTAACTGAAATGACAGCTACATATTTTTTTGCTTGGTTTCCCACGTCCACTGACTTTTTCCCTTCTTTGGATTTGCTTATCAGAACAAACTGCTAGCCAGGTGAGGTTTCATGGTATCTTCTTTCAAGCTGCTTTCAAATATATCTCCTTGTCTTTAGAATAGCAGCTACCTGGTTGACCTCTTCTGCTGCACAAGGACTTGAAGGTAGATGCTAGTCTATAGAATATTTTTACACTTAATTTTCAGTCGCCTAGGTTTCCATTGAAATCTTTGTAAGCAACGGTGCCAAAATCACCTAACACCAATCAAGCTTTGGCAAAGGCCGCACACCCTAGCTGGAGTTAATATTTTATATTACTACATAAATGTTGGGTCCAAGTGCTCCCTATTTATGGAGCAGCTTTTTCAGAGGGGTTTTGAGAAGCCATGGTGTCTGTCGGTGCATGAACTCTGTTCTCTGGACCAGGGTGTCTCTTGGAGAGCTCTGGCTGGTAGTGAAAATATCTCCCTTTTGATGCAACAAATTCCATGCAGACACAGAGCACAACAGAGCCACATTCGCTGTGTTGTGTCAAGTGGGGTAAGGTTCCCTCCTCTGTGCAAGCACGTGCTTTTTGTGGACTTGCTCAAAGCCATCTAAATGGCATGCACTCTGTGTTACCCGCCTCGTGTTTACCCAAAAGCAGGGTCTGACCCTCAAGTACTGTATTTGTCCTGGTTGTTATAAGCTTGTAGGTTCATTGTGCATAAATGAGTAATTGTCCTTTGGAGGCCTGGGCTCTAGCTCACTCTGTTAGGGTTGCTGAGCCAACACGCACAGAAAGAGCTGTATTTTGGCATCATCCCAAAAAGTTAGAGGTCGTGAGCCAAAAACCCCAGGAAAGCCTTTCAGCTTTCCCGTCAGCCTGGTGTGCTGGAGTTCAGAGCTGCTGATCTCACCTGGAACAGGACAGCAGCAGGAAGGTGGGGGAAGGGACAGCTCTTTCCAGGGAAGGAGTGCACAAGCTCTCCAATTCTTCAGCAGCTGGGGAAGCTGTCCTCCCATCAAGCAGGGAACAAGTCATCTTTTGCCTCGAGTTTTTATGAGAAATATTTGTTCTCCTCTTGGCTTGTTCTATTACACATCTGACTTTCCTGCTTCTTTAAGGGGGAGAAGATACGCCAGGAAACCTCTGTCAGTAAGCCAGAATAGTTCTGTCGTGTCTTCCTCTCATTTTAGCACTCCAGCTATTCTTCTAAGTGGGGAAAAATAATTCGGGAGTGCCTGGCAGTTTTACTGTTTTTTAAGGAAACATGAAAGACAGGAGGATTTGGCCTGATGGTAACTGAAAGCACTCAGGCCCTGCCAGGATTTAATTCCTTGTGAACTCTGACCTGGAATGAATACAACATGTGTGCTACTGTTCCCCTATAATTTAGCATCCCTTTTTCCTGTGTGGGATTTTCTCCTCCCCCCCTCCCCAGCCCCTGTTTGTTTCTGTTAAACCTGGCTGAGTGATTTATCCTTTATAACTGCTGTCCCTGCGAGGGAGGGACTCTCTGTTTTTACAGGCCTCTCAAGGCTCCCGCTAAAAGGTACTGGAGGTTTGCCTTCTCTGGCATCAGTAATGCTGCTGCTTTTGGATCCCAAGGCCTTCAGTTCAACCCCCCCCAGCAGAGTTAGATTCCCCACAAAGTAAAAAAGGCACTCCTCAGATTAAAGGGGCTGATTGCACGCTGCTGTGTGGATCACTGATGTGTTCCAAGGGTGCTCGGCTCCTCAGCAGGAGCTGCGGTGTGCTGCTGGGGGACTTCTCAGGCACTGCTACTTAGGAATTACGCGGTGCTACGCCAGCTCTGGGACTTGTAGATTTGCATTCACTCTGCAGCTTCATTAAAAATTTTAACTGGGACATATTTAGACTACTCAAGCTGCTTCTATAGAGTTGATTATTTTGTCTTGTCCTCAGAAAACAGCTTATCCTTGTGAAAATAACATATAAATTGTACTATTATATTTAGTGCTGCAAGCTTTGCTGTTGCTGTTTAGTTTTCTTCTCCTTTTGTAGCTGTGGAATTTCTGACAACTAAAGTCTTCTGAGTTAAAATCCACCATAGGACGAACATATTCAGTGTCTTTTCCTTTTTTCTCAGTGAATCCTATGAACCTCTGTCATTAGCGTGGTTGTTACCTCGAGAATAAAGAAAAGAGAGAAAGGATGTTTCTGTGATTAAGACAAAAGATGCTCCAGACTTGCCATTTCATCCAGAGGAAGTATTAAATCCCAGTGCACCTCCATTCTATCTATAAAGGACATGTAGTAAGATCTACTTGTTCTGGAGCATTTTTTGTGTCTTAATTTTTTGAAGAAAACTGATTCTTTCCTAAGGAAGCTTTTCTAGAAATATAAATGCTACTCTCATGAGCACAGGTGTTTTGCAGTTTTCTGAATTCCATTGCAAACACTCTCCTTATGGAAGTTATGGTCAAGAATCTATGATTTAATTGTCAGTGTTGAACTGCAAAAAAAATATTGTGTAAATATTTCTTTTTCTAGCACTTATGTGTCCAGAAAAATCTCTCTAAACAGAGGAGCAAGTAAATTTTACACATTATTCCATTCGCTTCCATTTTACATTTGAAAAATCCACTTTATCTGAAATTGGATAAAGCTGCCACAGCATTTTTAGTCTTTGATGGCATTTGAGACTTAATTTCTTCTGTGAAAGCACTGTTAGTTTCTGTGGAATTCTGCAGGTGCTCTCTGTTCTTGAGATTCAGGTGGTCTTAAATTTAGAGATACTTGTTTTTGTCAGTTTTGTGGAAAGCCTAGAGTAAAGCAATCTGTCAATTAGAGAATATGCCTCATCAGTTCATCCTTTTCAAGTTTCTTATGTGTATGTTTAAACAAAAAAAAGTGTGAGCCTAAATGCTGTTTGCTCTCTTTCATTGTTTTCTGGCAGCAGCAGGAATATATTTTCACACTTGATAAAGCTCAACCTTCATAAGGAAGGCAATGAAGAGCAAACTATGCACCAGAGCATAAGACAACTTAGAGTTAAACTTGCAATACCAAGTAGAGGCTTTTCTGAGAAAAAGCCCTGAGTGGTTTCCAAGGATTTCTGAACAAGCTTTTTGGGCTTCTTTTATTGCCTTTACATTGTGTTGCAATCTGTGTGCTGGAAGTCGAATTTGGAGTTGCACAAAGGCTGAGACTGAGTAAGATATCTGGGGGTGCAAATGACTTTCCCTCTTCTTTGGGAATGGCCAGCTTTCTTGATACTGCAGTGATGTTTGTCACCCTGCCTGAGGAATGGGGAGCCACAGGAATTGTTTACTCTCTTACATTTGATTGAGGAGTGGGTGCTTAGGCCTTTTTGCAGGGGGAGGGGGTTTGGTGTTTTTTCTTTTGATTATCCATAATGTATATCATGGACCAAGTAAGGACTGAATAGCATTTTCTGTGGCTAAGAAATCACTAAAGGCATTTTTACCTTCTGTGCTTTGAAGCCACCTATTTCTCTTTCCCTAGTTGCTAGAATTGGTTAACTTTTACCCTTTACTCTGTAGTTGCACACTGTAGATCAACTGTCCTATCACAAAAGGCCTAACAGTAATTAATATCAGATTATGACCTCTTATATCATAAGAACTGTGATTATTTAATGGTATTAAAAAAAACCCCAAACCAAATACAGCATTCACTAACGAATTTGCTTTGCAATGGATTTTGGACAGCACTAAATTCTTTGCAAGAATCACACTTGTTGGACCACTTTAAAACATGTTTAAGAGAAGCCAGCTAGTTTTGAATAAATACCTGTTGATTATTATGGAGAAAATACTCACTGCTTCTTTTCTCTAACATATTTCGGTGTTGCTAATTTCTCTCCTTGCGTCTGGAAGGATTTCCATCTGCATTTCCCGTGGCTGCCATAGGGTGGTGCCAGGCCATCAGTATATACAGTTCGAGACAATGGTTCGGGCTTTGAACGGATCAAAAACCAAACGGGTTCTAAAATCTGATCTCAAAAAATTCACAGTGCAAATAAATAAAGCAGCCAGTGCAAATAGTTACTTTGATGCACTTCTATTTTTTATGTTTAACATAAAGGGAGGGTCTATCTGCTATACACTTTTTTTGTGTGCCTGTTTGTGTGTACATATGTTTATGCATACATGAATATGTGTGTGCATGGGTGTAAAGTTTGACCTGAAATGTGTTTTTGCCCTAAGGATACTGATGCCTTGGTTTTGATCACATTGTACTAATGTGGCTTAATTAATAGCCCTCTTAGCATCTCTGCTGAGGTTCAGGCTTTTGTTGCTTGTGTGTGCATTTATTACAGACCTGCTAAGTGTTAAAGTTGACTGGAGACAAATGATAGATTTCTAACTTTAGAGAAACAATATCTATCTAATGCATGTTTAAGGAAGACTAATTTACTGCCTTAAACACAGCTCACAACTGAGTGCCCAATGAAAGTAATGAAATATTAATATTTTAGAGTCATGTTTGAAATATCTCCTGTCTATCTGGTTCAAAAATCTATATTATATTAATTATACAGACACACCAATTTATTCTTTGAGCTATCTAAATCAGTTTCTAAAGTATTTGGTTTATAATAACTGAGGAGAAGAATTTAGGTCTGTGGTTAGTGAGAGTGATATACAAATATTTATTGAATATCACATTTGAAAAGGCTACTGTCTGTGTAAGGTAAAAAAAATAATAGTTGAAAATAAAAAAAAGAATATTATTGGCAATAGATTACATAGATCAAGTCTAAAATGCTTAATTTCCCGTTTCTGTTTATGTTCATATTTAATAAAGAGTTGAAGGTTTATATTTATAGAAGCATATCTTTAGTGGGGAAAACATTGACATTCACAACTCATTTGCTCTTGAACACCTTTTGTTAATGTATGAGATGAAATGTAGCATGTGGCCTGGCAACTGAACAAGCTAAAATTAAAAATGATTTAACTTACAAGCATTTGTAGAGCTTTGGAGTTACATGGAGAAAAACACAGTAATTCTGACAAATCCTAGATGATGCTTTATTCTTTGCCAGGTAGTGGTAACTTAAAAAACACAAACAAACAAGAAAAAACGCTTGCTAAAAAATCTGAACCCAAAGCAAATAACTAAATGCCCCCAAAACCCCACCCCAAAATTCTTCTCTCTTTCTAATTTAAAAATAGATTTAACCTAAACAGAGCCTAGTGAGTTGAGTAATTTCAAACTCGTGTGAATAACTTTGGAGAATTGATGTAAATAACCAACAACAGCCAAACGTCAATCTTTTGTGAAGCAGACTTTTTACCACTTTTTACCACACTAATTTTCCCCTCGGTGAGTGGGAATAAGACCCACTTGTATCTGAGATGATTCTGGGAGTGACACTTTGAGGCTAAAAGCCTCTAAAATATTTGTAATGATTTAGATAATGATTATCCTGTCTAGACCTTTTACTCTTTACTAGACTTTCATTTAAATGTTGGACTTTTTTTTTTTTTTTCTGACTGTAAATCAGCGGGAAATGTGCAGATTTGGACTCTCTGAAGTTTTACTTTGGGAATGTTTTCTTAAAGCATTCCAAAACACTGAAATCCTGGAATGGCAATGGAAAAAAAAAATTATTCAAGCCAAAGGTAAAATCAAAAAATTATTTATGGAGCATTTTGTCTCTAATCCTAAAACTGAAAGTACTAGTGGCAGCAGTGATGAGCTTAGCTGCTTCTTGTGCCTAATGCTTGTCGTGAAGTCAAATCTGATTGACATTTCCTCATAAATTTCTATTCCACGTAACAAATATTTCTTTTTGTCTGCTGGTTAAGAGCCTTTTTAAGATGCTTCCTTAAAACAATGTAGCAGTCATTTGCTGTTTTTATGGCATCTAAATCTCTGCCTTTCTGCTGGCTTGGTTCTACTGGCGTTTTAACACTGTTAATAATCACTGGCCATTTGCGTGCGCTGCGTAAAGGCATAATGTGCTTTTATATAAAACACTGTTATGGGGGCTCATTATCTCCTGAAGGCAGCGGCTATGACGAAAATTAAACAATCCCAAACTTGCTTCGCCAAGTGTTTTTGAAATAAATTCAGCCGGGCTGCTCCACAGCTCCTACCTGACTCTGCGGGGTTATGTGTCAGAGCTGCTGGGGAGCTGCAGGCATAAATTCCTCCGTGCAGCAGTGAGAGCTGTGCTCAGCCTGCTCTGCCGTGCTCTGCTACAGCTGAGCAGGAAACCCTCGTTCCACAGGCAACGTCCTGGCAGGGCAGGGAATGAGTGTGAAACCTCTGAGAGGAGTCTCCGTGGTACTGATGGTTAAATGGATGTTACAAATGACCTCTTACTCGCAGGTAGCCACCCAAGTATTAGATGGGCAGACTGCAAGCTACTCCTGCTGTTTTGGAAACCCCTGGCTAGCTGCAGCCAGGTGGTTAAAAATTACCAAATTAGCTGCACTTCTCAGGCTAAGAAAGGGATGGGAATGCAAATATTGGCTATTCAGTGTTTTGTTTATAGACTGCAAAGTTTTACTAAATGCAGTACATAATTGACATAATTTTTTGCAACTTCTTCAGTGTTTCTACAAAAATTATTTGAATGGGAAGTACTTTAATAATAAAGTAAATGTGTGATGGGGAATCCAGGTAAGCTTGTCCATGGTGTCTGCATTTTAGCAGAATCGGTTTAGCTGAGGATCTGGACATCTAAGATTCACTTCTGAATTGACTGTTGCTTGGCTAGCCAGGGTAGTTTGTGTCATTTCTGACACTCTTCCCTTCTGTTATGTATGCAACCATATCTGTCCTTATAGGACTTGATTCAACAGCTTTTCTCTCTTTTATTTTAACCTTTTATTTTACAGGGAGATTACTCCAGTATTACAGTAGTAAGAGGACCCAAATCTCCATTTTCTTTTTTTTTCCTTTTTGCACATGTTTAATTTTGAAAGCTACACATACTTCAGAGAGGCTCTCTTTCAAACTACCTTTCTTCATTAAAAAATAAAATAAAATAACCAGGAGGTCTAGCACGCTATGTCACTAAGTCACACAGTAAGAGGGACCATCAAAGAATGGTGGGAATTATCACAGCAGCTTGCTCCTTGTTAGAAGCATTTACCTCATGACCCTTTCATTTGCCTACTGCCACTTTAGTTTAAGAGTGACAACTCTGCACTTTCCGCCCCCCCCCCCTCCCTTGCCCTTTCCCTTAGCACCAGATGCCTTTGTAAAGCAGCCTGGTGAAGGAGTGAACAAAACCTTGTGGGATAAGTCTGACACTGGAAGTTAATGATTATCAGTCGAAACAAAACACTTGTTTACATGTTGTAGTCATTAGAGGTTCCAGTCAGTCATACCTCGGCTGGGATTCCTGCCAAATGTTTTGAGGGTTCTTTCACAAGCTGTGCAGTTTTGTAAATACAAAAGCACTCTTATTAAGCCTTTTTAGTATTAGACTGTGCAATTAAGACTATGGGTAATTAGATTCCTTTATTTGGAGTAGAATGGTCCAAGATACACACACACACAACTTTCTTAGCCACAGGGATACCATCGTATCTCTACTTGGGTGTCCCATTACAGATCAATGACTAAGAGAAACTCTCTTGTATTGTGCACATTTTTTCTTTATTAAAAATTGTGCTCAAAACTTGGGGCGATATGGATTTTTTCTCACCTTATTGTCAGCACCTCAGTTGGAGCCATAAAACTTTCTTTTCTGATTAGCTTGTCTCAATTTGCTGGAAACCTTTTGCTTACATCTCTTTTAGTATTGCTGGCTTTTCATTTCAGCCTTATTACATCTAGGATTGAGGAGGTGATTTGACTATGAAGGAATTTAGGAAAATTTCCAGTAAGCTAAGGATGATTTTAAGTTAACTGCAGGATAACAGAGTTGTAGAAATGAATGTTTCTTTTAACACCTGTGAATTAGTCCATACCTGAATAAATAAATGATCCCTTTGGTATTTGAAGTTGATATAAACCAGCTCAAATTTCAACATTTTCTTGTAAACACTCTAATCATGCAAAAATGCCTCTAATACAAATAAGCGTGTGAGCTGATGAACCTGTTTCACGTGCCCTTCTGCTCAGGGAGTATTCTCTGCACCGAGCACGATGGTAAATTATTTAAGATTCGGGAGGCCATTTTTTTGTAACTGTGAATTGTAAGACAACTGAATCATCCATACATATTTTATCTCTATTTTTCTCTTTGCCAGAGAAGATATCCGTTTTAGTTGCTCCAGTGCAGGACTGCTCGCTTTGACATTTCCCGGTTGTCTGTAGTGCTAGGCAATAATTAAATATCAGGTGCATAAGCTGCTCTTTAATTTGACATGTGTGCTCCAGGCAATAAACACATGCAGTGCAACGTGGGAGTGTAATTGCTAAGGAATAAAATCTTGTACCAAGTGAGATCATTGTATCAGGTACTGTGTGACAGCTCATTTGATCATTATGCCCAGGCTAAAGAGGTTGCCTAATTAGTTTCCATTAAAACTCACCCTTTAATCAGGAATTATTCTTGCATAAAGAATGTCACTTGGTCCAGATGAATGAACAATGGTTCCCCCTTGAGATTCAACTATCTGTTACGCTTGGGATGCCATATGTCTTTTCAAGCAATTCAGCTACCACGGTACTCTGTGAATCTGGATCTCTCAGCTCTATGTGGTATTTGCATTTCCTCGATACCAGCTCATGTTCTGTAGAAAAATCACAGTGGTGCTCTGTATATACTTCATCAAGCCAGGGGAACTATGTTCAAGCAGCACAAACTGTGTTGTAAACACACAAAAGACTAATGGGCCTCTCTTAAATAATATGTCTTAGTTGTTCTGTATATTTCATTAGTGATGTACATAGTGTATTTGATATTACCTGGAGCTAGACTTTGGTTTCTCACCTAGAAACGTCAAGGTTCATCTAAATTTAGTATTTTGAGGAGAAATAGCTCCCTAGCTTTTTTCCTTCTTGTGACAATAGCTTTGTCATCTGAAGCTGATCACAGAAGGAGCTGTGCTTTCTTTTTTCTCTCCTTCCAAAAAATATCTTTTGAGTGCCTTTCCCTTGCTCCCTCAAGATGTGCTTTGGCACATTACTGGGTTCATGCATGGAAGGGGAGCTTAGTTGTTGGGTACATTTCAATCTGAGCCATTTCTGCAAATTCCAAGTTGTCCGACTGAGTTGACTCTCCTTCCACATGGAAACTGTAGTGAGTGGCTCATTTGAGCTGTCCAGAACCTGCTCCTCAGGAGAGGCTTCCCTGCTGTGGCTGTACAGACTGTGGGAGGCCACGTGGAGAGAAAGAGACTTTCAAGTCAAAGCTCAGCACTTGCAGTCAGTGGCCTCATTCAACTCCCTTGATAATCTGCTGTATGGCTGTGAACTGGTTTAGTGATGTTTGAAAAATGCCATGGGCTGACCTGGCAGTTTGAAGTCCAGTGACAGCAAGGACAGCTTGGTGCTCTTCCTGGGACAGTGAGCTGAGCTTCTGTTCTGCAGTAGAGGGATGATCGTGCAACATATCTGCACTATCTGCCAGCATGGTGTCCAACCTTCTTCTGATCAAATGGTTTATGAGGTACCCAGATATACAGGTCTCAAAAACACTTCCCTAAATGTTTTTGCAGCTCAGACTGTTGCAGACCCTTGTTGTGTTGGGAAGAATGTAAAAATGTTTTGTGGGTTTTGTGCCCCTGGAGGCAATGCCTTTTACAGAAACAACAGCAAGCCAAGGTTTTGTGAAAGATTGCCACAAACATTAAGAAGGTAACATGCAGGATACGTGCTCTGGGTTCATATTTGGCAAATCTGAATGCTTTAACCTTCATACTTAAACCTGAGGTATGTGAGCTTTTACACTGCAAGAGTATTGCAGTGGAAGGGCAGGATGTTGGTGCAAGATGGAATTCAAATCCTTAATGTTTCTTGCTGCTACTGTGCCCACATTCTCCATACCCACTATTCCATGTGTCACAGACACAGTGAATGAAGCAAAAGTGTCTGCAGCACATGGTTAACATCCAGAATCAGAAGAACGGAAAAGGTTTGATGAACTAATGTGGCTCTGTAAATAGCAGAGGCCTTTAATTTATTGGTTTTTATGCCTTGAGGTACGTGTCCAGGAGAATTAGTATTCTGTGTTTTCTAAGAACTGTCCACCTTTATGTTAGACATTCTTCGTAGTTGTGGTCAATCTCTGACACATCAGAGAAGGTGGAGAAGAAAGAATAAAAGCTTTTTTGAGCACAGAAAATGAAATCTGGTGTCCTCTGGCTTCCTCTGGTTAATCCATACTATTTTGGCATTCAAGCAAATACATTTTACACTTCCTTCTAATATTTTCAGCAAACATATCCTTATTTCTCTTTCATATTCTCAATGCCATTCCTGATTTCTTTCCACGTCCCCAGATTGTGTTTGCCCAGGCTTCTGGAGAAATCTGTTGCATCTGATTCAGTTACAGACATCAATTGGTGTCAGTTGCTGTCTCTTGACTATTAGTCAAAGAGGATTTTTTTGCATCTTAGTTACTTCAAAACCAACAAATGCCTAGAGGGGTTCCATGATGATGATTTATGCAAATACTTTAGTGAAGCTCCTAGATGGTATCCAGACTGCTCTGGTGGTATGCAGTGATAAAGATCTATTATTGCTAGAACTATCTGAATTATCTGGCTATGATATCTTTATTTTTGAAGAGGTTATTGATAGCTCCAAAGCAAGGAGATATATCTAGTAATCATGAATGAAGTGCCTTCTCCAGTTCTGCTAGTCTCTCTGTTGGAAGCCTGTGTGCTGAAGAACACACACAATCTTTGCAGATTATTGACCTCAGAGCAATCCTTTGGCAATAAAAATTAACAATCGAAACTTACAATTGTTTTAATTTAAGATTTTTAATTTATGCTTAGTAGCCTAATGGGGAAATAAAAATGCTGAATTAATAATGGGGAAATTTACATTAGTGTTATAGTAGTGGCATTTTTTGGTACAAAGCTCAGTCTGTCCAAGGGATGAGTGTTGTTTTGTCTTGAGTCAGGTTAACTTATTTAATCAATCAGTTTTTGTGCTAATCATTGAGCTTTATATCATTGAGATTTTCAGCGTAATCACTTGTATTTTCCCTAACCAACTCAGGTTTTTCATTATAACAAGGAATTCTAAAGGTTATTTATAGTATGTTGTTAAAAAATTTAAAAAAACAACTTGAAATTGCAGTTTTTAAAGAGTGTTAGACTTTAAGAGGAGTCTTTTTGCAATCTTTATTCTCATATACTGATAGGGGACATGGGAACATCTGAAATCCCACAGACTGTGTGTTCAGTGCAGTAGCTCTAGCATGTTCCTTTCTCTTTCCCCTGTGTTTCCTCTGAAAAAAAAAAATCCTAATATTTCAAGGTTTCCTTCTGCAGATGTATTTTTATGACTGCAATCTCAACTGTTGCCTGGTTTTTAGTCCTGTCGTTGGCCTGTATCTTTCTCTGTGTTCTTTTCAAAGTTGGACAGACAGAACATAAAAAATTATTTCATAAGAGAGCATCCTATTGATTTATAGTATTGAGACTATTATTTAAGTTTTGAACTTTCTGAAGATAACAAGATGCTTCCTTTCTAAATGCAGTGCCATAAATCTGAGTTCATTTTAGACTTGACCCAATTTTACCGAAAGGTTTATGAACTTAGCAAACTTGGCTCAAATATGGCTGAAGAGCTGCACTGAGATGCATCACATTATGATTAAAATCTTGCTGTAGCCTTACTCTAAGTGTTAAGTGTGTCTAAATATCTCCAGTAGCAACTTTAAACCAGAAATGACCTAAGAAAAATACTTCTGCTATAAACAAATATAGAGGCTAAGACTGGTTTTGGGAGACCATTTAGGGCTACTTTTACTTTTTCTGAACCTGATTGCCAAGATGTAAATTTTATATCTTTTCCACAAAATGCATTTTCCAGTTGCAAATGCATATGTTTATCTTTGTATTATAAAGTGAGGACTATTTTTATTACTCTTGTTATTAATCCAAGTAATCTTTAGTGTTTCTATAAGAAATTCACTAGAGTGGAACCAAAACATTGTTCAGTATAGAATTAACCTTTCCTGTATGCAAAAAAGCAAACTAAACTGCATTCAATGTAAATAAAGACCGTCAGCATTACTCTGTGTAATATCCTGATACTTTACAGCCCTTTTGGACCTGAACATATCAGCCCTACTTCAGAAACGTCCATAAACCTGTATAAATGTTTTCTTTTGCAATGATTTTTCAAAGTTTCCAGTAACAATCATTTATTGGTCTCTTGTGAGTTGTACTGCACGGACTGAATATTATCAAGGAAAACAAACTGGTTTTGTTTTATTTCTCTGAAGTGCTTTCTAAAAGAATTCTATTCAAAATGTACACGTTGGATCATATTCTGCCCCTAGCTATGGTATCAGATAAAATGCCACTGACTTTATTGCTGTCCACTTTGACTCTGGCCTGTTTCCACGTGCTCCAGGCTGTCAGTGTAACTGAGGGAAGTCTTGAGCAGGGTGTGCTTTGCTTCAGAGCTGCATTATTTACCCTCAAGAGAGGGTAAATAAGAGAGGGTGAGACAAGTACAGCAATTCACATGTTGAACACACTAAGACAGATTGAGTCCTAGGGTCCTGGCTGTAAAAGTTCCCCCTTGCAAAGCTCCCCAGTATGCTACATCCCAGAACAGTCAGCACTTGCACGTGGAGAACAGTGCTTGGCTTCAGGTCAGGAGTGCTCAGGGATGTGGGACAAAATACTCTGCAGAAAGAGAGGGGCTGGGCAGGGACACCGAGGTGCTGGATTCAGCAATTCCATACAGATGGAAAGGATGAGGGCAGCAGTGGTCTTGCTGCAGGGAGGAGGACCCTGTGTCCTTATCCCCTCCAGTGTCCCTGCTGGGGTTCTTGTAGGGCTGAAAGGGAAATGTAGAGATAGGTTCAAGGACAGCAGCCATCCTTGACATGCAAGCTGATTGCCAGCCTAGCAAACAGCCAAAATACTTTATACTTATATCCTGCCAAAACTGCCCTTCACCTCCAAGAAATCTTGATTGGGAGAAAAAACTAAAAACCTTTTGGATCTAGACAGGTTTCTCCATTATTTCCAAGTGTACTCTGGAAGGCCTAGGTCAAATCTACATGAGAACAAAGGACTGAAGATGTTTTGCAAAAAATGTGAAATGGCATGCCACTTCTTATTTGCTGTCCCTGTGTGGCTGCTCTATCATGAAACAAACCCCGTTTTGCTTTGGAATAACTACTGTGGGAAAGAAAATTTATTTCAATTGGAATATATTCTCGAAATTTTATCTGTGTACTTAGTTAATGCTTTCCAGCCTTTCTCTCTTACCATGAAGTTAATGTGTTTCGGTTTTGTTACTTTTGAAATGAATGCTGCTTTCAAAGTATGTCATTCTGGAAGAAATAGCAAATATACTGAAATTCAAGATAACTGTTAGAACTGGGACCAATCAATGTTTGTTTTTTGAAGTATACAGAATTTAAAGCATTGACAGATCATCCTTAAACACCGAATTAATACAACTGTAAGTATACTGAAAAACCTAATTTTAATATTATGATGTATTAATTTTAATATTTGCTCTAAAATTATGGCATTTTTTTATGTGCTATGTCTTCATTTTTCAAATATAGTTCTCTAACTTTTTAAAAGGCCAACTTTCAGGGGAGCTTACATCTTAAGTTCAAGGAAGAGTATGCATTTACAGATGACTAAATTTTGAAAGCTTTTGCTGTTCATACTTTCACATAGAACATTGAACATGTAGTATTCACAGCCCTCATGATAAAAGGTTCATTGGGACAAGGAAGGCATCTTTTTCTTGTTCCATCTGAGTTAATATGTCTGGTTTAGTCACTTGAGAAATAAAGTTGGCATCTGCAACCTCTTGTTTAGAAGATGTTTAGATTCCATCTTCCATGATCTGCCAAGAGTGGTTATGAAGGGGTCTCTTTGAGCTTTGAAGGAAAAGGTTTTTTATTCATGTCTTAAACTTAGTTTAAAACCAAGTATCATATATTACTCTTATTTTTTTCCCCATGTTTGGTAAAGATACCACTGCTAAAACAGTACAGATGTACAAGTTAAATTGGATTGAGAAGTGAAGCAGAAGCACACAGATTTCACAAAGGAGACGTGGAAGATCTCTAATGATTTTCCTTAGGAGAAAAGGCACTATTATGGGTCCTAGAAAGAACTTTAAGCTTTCAGTGGCAAATGACTGGAAACATATTTTTCAGTCGTCCCAAAACACTGCAATAAGTAATATCTGTAGGGAATAAAGGAAGGATCAATATGTGCAAGTACCTTGGTTATTTAAGCATTTGGTAAAGTGGTATATTTCTCTTAAACCACAAGAAGACACTGCCATTATTGTACCTGGAAAATAATATAAATAAGAATTTACATCTCTATCCCTATGCTTGAAGAAAACCACGAATTCATGCACATCACAATTTTAATGCTTACTTATGTTGGCAAACTTTAAGAACTTGTTTGACATGCCTGCAGTTTGCACATTACAGCTACAGACTGCTTGGCTGGAAAGTTGAACCAGGAATAGCATCTAGGCTGGCTACTGCCACAGTGCAAGAAGAAGCTGTGTGGGTTCCCAATGGCCCTGCTGCCACCTTGCCACTGGCAGCAGGCCCCAGAAGGCTCTGGCTGGGTGATGGTGCCAGAGGAGCTAAGAACATGATGTGCTCTGTGGTTGTGGCTGGCAGGTGGCAGCTGCACCTGCCCCTGGCAGCACATCTGGCACAGGGATAGGTTCTCCCCTGGGACAGCCAAGGCTCCCAACCTCCTTGATAGGAGAAACTTAGTCCTTTAGGATGGCAAATCTGCTTCTGTCTGCTTGAAAGGATTCCAAATCATATGCACAATATAATGTTTTAACTTTTTGTTTTGTTTTGTTGAGATGTGAACTGCCTGGGTGGGCTCCAAGGTAGGTTGGAAACTGGCTGCACCAAGAGGCTTAAAGAGTTGTCCATTCAGGGTCCAGCTGGTGGCATTCTTTAAGGGTCAATACTTGGGTCAAGCTTTAATGTCTTTTGTTTCTGTGCTGGGTGTGAGATGGAGCGTCCCTGCACTCAGTTCATGCGTGACACTCTGCTGGGAGGCAAGTCCAGCAACCCAGAGCTACTTTGCATTGCTGGAGGACTGGAACAACAGGAACCTCCTGAAGTTCAGCATAGCTTAATACAGAGTCCTGCACCTGGGATTGCAGCCTGTGGGGGATGCACTTCTGCGGGAAAGAACTTGGGGCCGTGGCCAGTGGCAAATCAAATCCGAGTCAATCATGTGTACTTGTGTCAGGAAAGGTCAGGAAACTGCTGCTGCATCAGTAAGAGAGCAGAGAGCAGGCTGAAGGGGGCAAATGTTCCCTCTGGTGAAAGGGAGGAGTATTTTAAATGCTGTCTCCAGTGTGGGGCTTGCTGGGAGACAGTAGCAGAGAGGCAGGTCCAGCAGAGCTCTGCAAAGTCATGGTGGAGGCTGAAGAACACGAGGTGCAAGGAGTGTCTTGAGAGTTGGTTCAATCTGAGGAAGAGAATGTGCATCATATTGCTGTCTCCAATTGCTTAATAATTTTATAAACAAGATAGAAGACACTTTAACGTCTCTAGTAAAAAAAGGGGGGGGGCAATGAACACGGGTTAAACATACGAAATCTTGTTTGGATATTAGGGAATTATCACACTGAAGGTGCTCGAATATTAGTACAGGAGCCTAGAGAGGCAGTGAAAGCTCTATGGAGATGGTCAAATTACAGATGAGCAAGGCCCTTACAAACTTCTTGTAACTTTTGAAGTTGTCTCTAACCTTGTCTCTGCCCCTGCATTTAGTGGTATGCTTGGACCACAAGTCTTTCTGAGCTCTCTTCCAAAATAAATTATTTTGTGCTTCTGTTTTATATGCATTTTCGTATTACTAGTAGCAGCCTCTGCAAATGGAGAATTTTACAGTAAGTTGTAAGCTTTAAAATGGAGATCTGATCTGAAAATTAGTGCATTATTTGCACTGTATGTGTTCATGCATATATATTTGTAACGTAAGACGCACATTATAAGTGGCCCCTGATGGATTAATTTTTGCTATATATTATTTGCATTGAGCAGTTTCAACTATTTTGTCAGATATCCCATTGCAGGAAAATCCCTTTCTCACACCTTTTCTCTGTGGTGTAATTAACTCTTTGCTAGATGCTATGGTCACTACAGTATACTCATCCTAGGCTCCTCTGTCAGTGACTCTTAGTTCTTACTTGAACACAGGTCCCTTCAATTTTTGTTGTGAGACTTTAAAAAATATTTTTTCTCATCTACCTGCTGATCTTGCTCTTGGCTGCTTTTCATGTTGCTCCAGAGTTTTGCTCTTGTAAGCAAATGTGAGTGAATGGATGCACTGGACAGCATAGCTTCCAAAAATCAGATCCTGTTTCTGGTTAGGTTAAGAAGACTGAAAATTGAAGAGAAATATTTGTTGTTCTGAATGTCTTTGAGAACAGAAGTACCCTGAGAACATGACCTAGAGAGAGAGAGAGAGAGGAATGGTGGGACCACTTAAGGATAAGCGTGGTGTGATAGGAAGTGGACATCATGTGGGATACTTTTATTCAGAGGTAGCTTGGAGAGATCAAAAGATGCATGAAAAACCATAAAAACTTGTTTGGTACTATTACAATGATACAGTTTTCTGTAAGTGTGAGGGGTTATAAATATTCTCTGCCTTTATGATCTGAATCATCTTCCCTAATTGATTTCCATCATCCTAAAACACACAGCTGGCTTGTAAAACTGCAACACTGGTATGATCATAAGTTCACAGCTGGGGAGTATTGCAAAATTCTGCTTCCAAGTCAAAGACTTCAGCAGAAGGTCCTGTTGACTTGTAGAATTTAATTTGTCCAGGACAAATCCCTGGGGCTTAGAAAGTTTGTCAGCTTAATTCCAGCAGTGTATGGCAAGCCTAGCTTTGAATTCTTAGAAGAGATGAAATTTGCTGGCCAGAGGACATGAGAGTGATCATAAAAGTGACAAAGATTGTTTAAATGGCTTTGCATGGATCTGTATATGCATTTAAGAGAGTTCAGTCATAGATGCATGAATAATATGAGCAAAATTACTGATTGATATTATTTTAGGTAAACAATCTATAATAAATAAATTTATTCCAGAGAAGGTTTTGTGCTACTTTTAGGACTTTCTCAGGAGTTTATATCTGTTCAAAGGATATTGACATTTCTTATAGCCTTGGAATATTAATTATTGTCTCCTATCAGTGAGAGTGCCTTTTTTAAAACTATCCATACATGTCAGCATCAGGTCTGAATGTAAGGACTTTTTATAAGGTTTCATGAGTGTTATACTTTAAACATATAAACCAAAAACTACCCATATAAAAACTTATGTTACTTCAGTGAAATAGTAATTTAAATAATATCTGTACATATTGTAAGTCGATGACTTTCTCATCGCAAGCCAAACCATGCTTAAAGTACTACTACATGAGTTATTTAAATTCAAGTTGATGTACTTTGGCTTTAATTGTATTGGCTCATCAGAAATTTTCGTGTTATCTCAGACCCAGCTCACTTGAAATCAGATTTTTGGTCAAAACCTTACTTATTCCATTGAGTGCTTTCTAGCAGTCAGTGCATAAAGAAAAAGGTTCAAATCTCATAGTGAAGAAGAGCTGACTTCAAAAAAAGTGGAAGAAGTATCTTAGAAATGACCTAATTGTGGTGTAGGCATTGTTTGGCTTTCAGAAGCTACTGTACTTCAGTGCAGGCCATAATCTTTGAGAATAGGTCAGGGCAGTGTGTCTTTTCCTTATGTCTGGCAGGATGGAAGTAATTGTGTCCTTTAACTTCCTTACATTGTCTGGATTCACGAAGTGGGGAGGAACTTGAATTTTCCAAAGCCTTCTCCAGAAACATGCTCTTTTCATTTTTATCCCCATGACTTCTGTATTTATCTTGTTTTCCTTTGTCCAGAGCTCTGAAATTTCTTTACCTTCTTCCCATGTCTAGAGAAATGGAAGCAAACAGGAGTGACAAAGGGCAGGATGGATATTGTTCCCGATGGTCTAGCCTGAATCCTGAGCTCTGCTGTCAGGGCAGCTCTCTGTTGCACATTGCTGTGCAGCATCTGACGTGGAGCCTGGCCTGTTGAAATCAACAAGTTAAGCCTGTGCACATTTTTCCTCCATTTGGGAGTAAAATAGGGAATAAAGGGACAGAGAAGCAACCCCACCTCAGTGGCTCCTCACTGCGGGAAAACAATACTAAAATAAGTAGAATTTATGCAGAGACCAAGGCTGCAAGGGGCAAAAACCAGAATAGCTGGAAAGCAAGGTCATCAGAGGGACTGATTGCAGAGCTGGAAACAGGCCCCAGGAGCTGAAAGTTTCTTTGTGTTTTTCTTTGCTGAGAAATGTTTTAAGGAAGCTTGTTAGAATCCTTCATATCTCATCAATGACAATAGCTGGCAGCTACAGAGAAACTTAAATTTACTCATTTCAGGATTCATGCAAATAGCTATTTCAAAGAAAGAAGGGGAATTAGTTCAGGTTTTTACAAAGCACCTCCTGAAGTGAAGATCACTAATGAGTCATTTGGAATTGTTGTCAGATCACTGGCCAGATAGGGATTTGCAGTCAGGCATTGATATTGCTGCCTATTAACAGGAATCTCATTAGTAACGTTAGTTCTAGGCTTTGTGTGCCATCCCCCTGTATGAAGAAGTTTTCTGGAAATATCAGGTGCATAGTCTTTATTGTCAAACAGTTCATATATTTTTGAAATGAAAATATTTTCTGAGTTTTTTTCAAAAACTGATTTAACAGATTATTTTTTTTACATTTCTAGCTGTACTTCTGTTAAAATTGACTAAGAAATTATGGTGCTCCTTTATCTTGAGCTATGAAGCTACAGGTCAGATTCTAGCTAATAAGACATGAAAGAGGGAGCTAAAGTGCAAGTGAGTGAGCAAGCTGATATTTTAATAGATACTCATGGAATTAAAGTTTTCAAGCATTCTTTTTTACAAAAAGAAGATAAACCTTGGTACCTACCCCTCAATATATATATTTTTTTTTTTCTTCTGGTTTCTGATCTTCTGTAATGAAACAATTGTTTATAAACAGTCTGAAATGCTTTTCATTTGACTTCCAGAGGGAGTCAAATGCACAGTCTGCAGGCTTTTACCAGCAAACCTAGAGAATGGTTGAACAGCAGTGAAAATATTCAGCGAAGACATGTAACTTTAATCTTCAGGAAGCTGATTTTTGTGGAGTGAATAACAATGGACCTCTCAGCCAGCACTGAGTGCTGACTTTCATGAGTGCTGTGCAAGTGTGTCTGTGCATCCAACCTGGCCCAGGAAACCCACGGTGGTTAATTTGCTGTTTAAAAAGATAAAGAGTCTATTCAATTTAGAATAGAATAATAGTAATTTAACATACTTGAGCTGAAGTAATTACCTTTCACTGTTTCCACAGCATGAAATTACAGTCTACAATAATTTTGAAATATTGATCCTTTCAGGCATCTGATGTTAAAGTGTTGAATGCATGTGGCTCACTGGAAGAAAGTGAAGTTTTTTGCATGCTGATATAGATAATTTGACTTCCTAAATACATTATCTACTGTGTTTGAGACTGTCTAGCAGCTGCAGAGGAGTTGCCCCTGAAATTCCTCATACATGCATTTCAGGTGCCATCCATTTTTGGTTATATTTTAGAAATTTATAATGTGTAAAGTGTGCATGTCCCCAAGAAAAGCTTTCTATCCTTGTTTTTCTTTGAGTTTTCTCTTGTTTCTGTATCTTACTGAAAGAAATCAGTTTTGCATGGAGAACACCATTAATAATGAAATGCAGTCTGTGAGCTTTTTAAAAGTCTATTTCTTCCTTATAAATAAATGGTAATTTGTTTTAAAGCATCATTGCACACAGTGTTCAGTTGGCTCTCATGCATTCGATTATTTTAAATAAATGTACCATAAATGGAACAAGTTCTTTCTAATTTGCAAACGATATGCAACATTTTTCAAAAAAAAGAGAGAAAAAACTGTAAAATTTGTTCTTAACTACATCTCATTAATGTGAAGCTGTTCAATGACCTGTAAAGATTAAAGAATTAGTGAATTGGTAAAATTATCAGAATGAAAAATCTGTATAATTTTGATTTCAATTTAAAAATCTGCTAAACAGTCTGGGGGCTTTAGGAAAGTATATTACTTTTTAATATCAGTTCCACAAATGTCCTAGTATCAGTGTTACAAATGGACTGAAATAAAGGCAACAAATAGTATGTTTAAATGTACAGTGTTACACATTCTGTTAAATCCTTTTTTTTTTCTTTTCATTAAAACAACTGAAGACATTTAATTAAGTGACCACTCTGCTAAGTGGAGCAAAAATTAATATACATAAATGAATTTATGTGTGGGCAATGATGCATAATTAAAAATATGCTTCAAATAAGGAGTTGAGAAGAAAGAAAACAGTTTAACAAGAATCTTCAAGACTATTGCTTCCTGAATTTTTAAAGTCCGACATGCATAGGATTTACTTATTAGCAGCATTTCAGCTAAAACATATGACAAGAGTGTCTTTAGAATACTGGAGCCATAGTATTATGGGACAATGATTTGCTGAAACCTAGTCTTGACCAGGAAAACCATCTTAGTCACTTGTAACTGTGGCATGTCGCTCAGCTTGCTGAAAAGACTCCCTTTGGGCAAACCCCATCTTTGACACACTTTAATTCTAAACTTCCTGAAGTTCTCCTTATGGCAAGATGTGTTAAATCTGGAGTGATAGAAGATGTTTGTAGGTAAACTGGAAGATGATGTGGAATATAGGTGTGAGCTTAAGGAACATTCCTTTTGACATGGGATAATTGTATTGATCATGTTATTTTAGTTATAGGCTACCTGCCTGGGGTGGAACATCAGCTTTATACTGCTTATAAGTAAGTGGAAGAAGTTGGAAAAAAGAAAAGTGAACTTCCTTTCTTAACTGAAAATTTGAGTATTTTGATTTACAGATCCTTGAATGTTTCATGGAAATTTATACATTTGTGCTTTGCGGGGATAAGTTGTGGTTCTTTTTTTTTATGATGCAGTTGTCATAAGACACACTTTGAGCAGCCATGATTCCATTCAGCTGGGGTTTCAGGCACATTTGCCATGTTTTCCCTTGTCTAGTGAGCAAATATCAGAATGGTGAATGTAGAGCCTTTTTGTGTCGCCAACATCACATTTCTTTTAAGGAAATATATAAGGTACATGGTAGTGGAAAATCAGGCTTGCCTAAAAGTGGAATTGGGTTTTGGTTTTGTGACCTTGTGAACACCTGTGAGTGTTGCCTTAGGAAAGCCCCATGCTTTTTGTGTTACAGACTTCTGACTCTTCATTTGATAAGGCCACAGCTGACTCCAGCACTGTTTACTCTTCTCAAAGAGAAACAAAGCAGGAGGAAAACTGCAGCATGCACCCACACACCTCTTGTGTCATGGTGATGCTGCAGCACGGAGGAGCAGAAAGCCCTCCCTGCAAGGATTGCCTCTCCCATTCCAAGAAATCAGCAGCTGCCGTTCTGGTGATGTTCAGGTTCAGCTGAACTCCCACCCCACTGAATAGAAAATAAACTCCTTTATCCCCCATAGTATTTTATTGGCAAGTTTAGTCCAGTAATGAGAGGGGACTTTGGGGACTACAAAAGGTAGAGTCCCTAAGGCCACATATAAAGAACAGAAAGGCAACAGTCCTTTACTATTTTTTACTAATAAACACATGTAAGAGTAACTGCCATTACTT
Source organism: Erpornis zantholeuca (assembly GCA_013400515.1). Taxonomy (NCBI): domain Eukaryota; kingdom Metazoa; phylum Chordata; class Aves; order Passeriformes; family Timaliidae; genus Erpornis; species Erpornis zantholeuca. The sequence continues at coordinate 91,932 of VZTN01012100.1, forward strand.
AATTACTGCAAAGCAGTTTTAAACAACTGGCTTAACACTGTATTAACACAACATAAAAACAACTGCACCAGGAGTATCCCTCATCATTATTGGGTATGGCCCTGTGGAAGCCAACGGCGTGAAATTAATAGGTGCAGGGTTTGGAGTTTGGCCCCTTAGGCCTCCATTGGCCTAGGAATTCATTGCCTCGTGCCCAGGTTTTCCATTGCCTTACAGCTTCAGCAATCTTATTTTCATGGACTTTCACAGTGTTTCTATTTCCCAATAAGTGTGTGCAGTTTTACCACGATACCTATGGAGTAAAATCTGAATTTCTTTAACTAGTGTTTTTGTCTACTTCAGACATCAGTTAACCCTGAGAGTGGGCAGCTGTAGAACAACCTCTGCCTCCAATGTGTAAAGCTATTCCCAAAGGGAAGATTAGATCTCATTGCTTGGATTTTCAGATACACTTAATCAGAGCCCTATTAAAGCTGTAACTTTTCTGTGCAGTTCTGTGCACTTCCAAGTCATTTCATTTTCTCGATACCTGTGATAGTTTTCTGTCTGTTTTCTTGTACTAGCTCAGTTCTGGAAGCATGCTGTGCCTTTCATTCATGTCTCTACCAAGATACTTAGTTCTTGTGAGAGCCATGGAGGTGAACTGAGCAGCCACCTCTCTGTTCTAACCTCTGTGCTCTTAGGAGCAATGAAATGGGGACTGCAAAAGAAGAAAAGGGCAACTGCTTAGGAGGTAGAATATTCTTTTCCATGGCAGATGTTGCTTTCAGGGGTTGTGTGTGATACAGGGGTGAAGAAAAAGAAAGAAGGGCTGGTAATAAGTGGCAGAAGGAGAGAGGTGTTTTGAGGCCGTACAAAGCTTGAATAGGAAGCTATTTGTTCAGTGTGTGTCATTTTCACTGTTAAGAGATTGAAATAATAACAAATTCCACCCTCCCCGCTGGCTGCCAAAAACATATGCAGCTTCTCCTGTTAAAAATTGCTGTATAATCTTTCATCCTGTAATGTTGTTAACATTCTTCTGTTTTCATTTCCTTTCTCAGTGTTTTGATACAATGACACACAAAGGCCTTTCCTAATTACATGCAAGTTTTGTAAATATTGTGAAGGAATCTACTACATGAAGTGATGATTTTTTTTTTTTTTTGAGGTGCATTGATACCAAAGGAAAAAAAGTAATTGTGAATTAAGTCACTTCAGGATACAAGGAGGTAAAGAAAAGAAGAAGTGCCATAAGGGACAGCCTTAGGACTAATTTACTTTATACTTTAATGATCAAGACAAAAAAAAAAAACCAAAACAATATTTGGCAAAGGATTTAAGACACCAAAGAGACAATAAAGTTAAAATAAAGAAAGAGGGCAGCTTAATTAAATATTATTTGGATAAATTAAATAATTTCCATTTCTGTAGCTATATTTCTGGCTATTGAGATGTATAAAGCTGGAGACATATGTATAAAAATATAAGAAGGAGTTATGCCTTTGTTTTGTGTTTTAAGGACAGAAGACACTGTAAATGAGACATATTTGTGAACATGCTAAATATTTCTAGCAGCATAATGCTTTGAAACAGGAAACTTGCTCCCTGGTGCTTTTTGTGCTGCTTGATTTACAGATGAAAATTGGCTCTATCCAGGTGCGAGCACTTCCTATTTACATGTTTTGTGATAGCAGCTTGAACCTGCATGCTGCCATTCTCCCTAAGCCTGTGCAAAAGAGAGAGAGTCCAAAGAGTACTAGAGTTAAATTACTGGATTTTGCCTTTTTTTTCATAATTCCAGAAAATAATTTTTCCATTTCTTATGCATATAGAAGATTCCAGTCTCGTGCTCACCTTCCCTGACTGTACCTGTAAATTTCCCTATGCTCTTTACAGAAGTACAAAGTAAAGCCTGGCACAGTGTTTCTGTCAATCTAGTTTGGACAGTAGATTTCTCACATGGAATCCTGAAATCCAGCTAATGTCCCTCTTTCCTTGTGAACAAAGATCGTTAGGAAATGGTCTTCTTTGAGTACCTCTCACAGTCATTACCCCTACGTGTCCTCTCTCCTGTCCTCTGCCCTGGAGGTTTTCTTTCTTCTGTTCGTCATGTTGGAAAGAATGAAGCAAGACATCTTCTTTGCTGTTTCAGGAGTTGATTATTTTTCTTATCAAGACCTCGGAGGCAGAGGCA
>VZTN01012101.1:910-55785 GCA_013400515.1 Erpornis zantholeuca
ATCACCTGTCTTTACTGCACTGTGAGCAAGGTACTAAAATATTACAGTTAATTTTACAAGTTAGTCACACTGAAATTAAAGCTTTAAATACCCGTTTTATCTATGATGGGTTCAAATATTAGTATAGATGACTTCTCAATATATGTTCTTGTATGTGTATTATGAAAATCTAATTTGAACAAATGAAATTTACATTTTAAAATGAACATTAAGCCTAATCTGGAAAGTAATGAAGTTAAATTCAGGGATTTAGAAGAAATTACACTGACTAATTAGAGAAAAAAGAAAAAAGTCCTGATATTCAATATTCTTGAGTATTTGTCTGGTTGACTTTATTGAATGTGGATTTTTTTTGTCTGTTTGGAAAACTGCCTTCTGGTAACTGCAATCAGACTTTTAGTTTAGTCTGCAATAATACAGGCTGCTTGTTAAAGAATCATAGTTACTAGTGTAGAGGTACTTTACTGGAGTTTTGAAACTGCAGTTCACCCTATAGAATTGAAGCAGATCCTTATAGCTCAGTGATTTTAGAGAAAAATAAGGTTCCTGCAAAGGTTCTGTTGTTATTTTTCCACAAAACAACTTTTTTCTGAAAAGTCATCCTTCTTGAACACAGGAATTTTGTTTGGTTTTGTGTCTTTTGAAAATGTCTCTTCACAATTATTTTTATCTCATGTCTCCATTGCACTTTGAAAGTAAAGCAGATTTAAGAGAGGTTGTTGAGCTTGCCTGATGAAGACAGAGTATAGTGACAGCTGTCACTTCAACTGCTGAAGTGTTTTACAGTGCCCTTTTAAGGGTTGTTCAATCTATGTAATTACAAATGCAACTGCACTGCTCATCTTTCCCTTCAATGAATCCAAGAAGTGAGACTTTCTCACAGTTCTGATGCTCAGTCAGGTTTATAATATTCTCTGCACATTCCTGACCCAAATTCTGAGCTGCTGGCAGCACTGGAGATTAGGAAGGACTGACAGACTACATGAAAACCTCAAATTCTTACAGGAAGGAAGCCACTGACATTCCACATATTTAAGTTGAACAGACACAGGAAAAATGCAGACAAATGTACAGATGCAGCAAGGTCCAGATAAAAATTTTTACTAGACACCATTAAGACACTGATGTTAGGAAAACATGCTTAAAGTGCAAATATTTTCTTATTCTCATTCCCTACCTGTACATACAAGGTTACTTTTTGATATTTTTTGCCATGCCAGAGCTGGGAGAATCCCAGTTCAGGGAGCCAACAACTGCAGTTATCTGTAAAGTGTGTCTACAGCTGAATAATTCAAGCATGTCATTAAAGAAACTGTGCCCTACAAGCATTTCCAAGGTAGTTTCCTCCTCACTTCCCTCTGTACCATATAAAACTTTCTTTGAGATAGTTAAGGTTGGTTCCTACAGAACTAATAGGATTCACCATTTAAAGGAATGCTAAATTTCAATAAAAGTTCAATTGCATCTATTAGTAAAAGACACAAAAGGGACACAAAGACACCTCAGCAGTCATAAATAATATGAGCATCACACAACACAGGTGTTACTGATTCACATGTGCAGTTTGCTTTTTTCCCCTTATTTTGGCAAATGCTTCTGTTATTGCAGATAAGCAATTACCTTTCATACTCGAACCTTTGGAATGACTAATTGCTCCTGTGAAATGGTAATCAATGATTCGTTAGGGAAAGAGAAAAGAATTAATTACTGAAAGAACGTTATTTAAATTCATGTTTTTCTGTTGAGCCCTCTACAAATCCTTGCCTACTCAGAAATCTTAATTCCCTATTTTATATTTCACTGAAAAATAAACCCATCTAAAAAGCACAGAGCAGCTACAAATGCTCTATCCCTTATGATAAAGAACCCATTTTTGAGGAAAACATTTATCAGTTAAATTTATGCAATCATGCAAATGTAACTAAACACTGCAAGAAATCAACATCTGTTAGACTGCAAAATGAGAGGCATTCACAGAAACAAAGCATAATTCAGTGTCCTCCTTTTATCTTCATGCTGTAAGCAACAGGCAGCTCAAAGCCCAAGATCAGCTGCATACCAACACCATCAGGCTTCACAACCAACCTGCCTTCATTACAGTCACACCTACACATCAGGCAGGCACCATCTGTTGTTTAAAGGGATTTTTAACTGCTCAGGTTATTCACACAACATGCACTTAATGACATTAGACTCCTTGTAAGATCCAGCACTTAACTAAAATTTTCCAGCAAGCCAAGATTTGTATCAGTCAAGTCTAAGCTGATACAGGAGTTCAAATGTTTGTTGTTGCACTGGTTTTACTACAGAGCTCCACTGCTCTGCAGCAAACCCATAAAGTTAACAATGTTAACAGCCATACTGTTGAGAAAAATATTGCAAATATCCATAAAGCCATGTCATCAAAGAAAAATATTCCAAAGGAGTTACTGCAGAACTACAAAAAACAGGTATACCACCACAAAATTATGGTGAGGGTAGACCTGAAGGTGAAAGCTGTTATTAAAAGTGGCACTGTCAAGTATGTAAAAAACTAATATTTTATGAAAATGATCCCATTACATTTTTCTTTTATTTTTATTTTATTCCTATTCTTTCTTCTTTATCTCATTTTTTTTTTTATTTTTAAAGATTGACACTAACATGTCAAGATACATTTGTTGTGTGGAAACATGCCAAAGTAGGAAGCTCAAGTATGTCTACCTTGTCATTGTCACCCATAGATCTGCAAAGATTTCTAAATTTTCTGCTCTACTTGTGTGGCTATGAGCAAAGAAGCAAAAGATTAGGCCTGTGCAAAGCTACAGCTCTGCAGATATTAGCATAAGTCAGAAGTTTTGTTGTGACAGGTTATTTGACAGCAGGAAAAAAAAGTCTTATTGAAGTGCTATCATTATTTAACAATTATTTTAAAGATTTCCAAGAGTCTGGGAACTACTTGACAGTGCTGATGCAAATGGTACTTTTGGAAAAACATCACATGAGAGATACAGCAAGGGAAAGAGATGTTTTCATACCTTTTCTGGTTTTTCCTGAGTTTGACAAGAGTGAAAAACAAACAAAAAAGGCAGACTGATTTGAAAAGTTTCTAAATTGTTTGAACAAATATCCCTTGCTTGCAGTATACAGAGCTTAGAAAGGACACAAATAATCATCTGGGTGGTACCTAACTTCTCTGTCCCAACAGCTTTGTTCCCAGTGCTGTGTCTGGTCTTACACCTTAATTCCCAGCTAACTCCCCTTCTTCCCTTCTGAAGTCCATCCTGCAGTCAATGAGACTGTATTGGCTAACCCTCCTTGCTCCTGCCTGTCCTTGTGCAAGCTTCTGGCACCCAGCACTCCCTGGGAGCTCCAAGCCTCCACCTGTCCAGGGTGAGGTCTTGTGATTGTACCAAATAGCACCTTCATTTTTTTTTGCATATGGTTTGGTTACAAAGGCATGTATGCAGCAGGTGAATTTAAAAATACAGTCTTTCAAAAATGCTTCATGAGTGGCTGCTAAGAAATTCCACTAATGATTTAAGACAAATTTGTGTCCTCCAAAACATTTGAGATGCTCCTAACTCAGGCTCTGATTACTGACAGCAACTGTTCCTTTCAACAATTCTTGAGCTCGCATGACTGACTAAACACTGATAATCCTGGAATATAGACAATTTAGTACTTAAAAATCTATGAAAATACTTACTACTGCATCCAGCCTAAAATTTATTCAAAGCTATTACTTGTTCCTGCATAAAGAAAATGAGATTGAAATCCACATTCAAACCCAAGTGTCTGTTCCTAATTTCCTGATTTTACTTTTAACTTTGCTTTTTTTCAGCTCAGACTTTTACATTTACCTTCTTGGACTGAAATAAGAAAAACTGGAGAAAGCATATTAGAGAAAACTCATTTGAGACCATGACTGGTTAAGTGATAACACTCAAATAATGTCTTTAAACCAGCTGAGCTGCTACTGCCTCCAGCCAGTGTTGAATATACTTGTTTTCAGATCTATATGCATACACCAGAACATCTGATCTAGAACTTTGCTCAATGCTGTCAAACCCAAAGAAGCACAGGAAGCTTCTAACAGCACATCTGGAGCACATCATCCTCTTTGGACAGCAGTTTGTGGGTCACTGCTTGACAGCCAGGGCTCCAGACTGAGTAGATGAAGTGGCATTTATTACGTGAGACCCTGGCTTGTCACTGAGCCCAGTTCCAGTGCAGCTCTATGGCCAAGGTATCAGGAAGCCAAGACACTCATGTCATCTGCAATAGATCACCTTGGCCACAGAAAACTGACAGAGTGAAAAACCTGTCAGGTGGGGAAAGAAATGCAGGGAAAGCAAGAGCTGACTCACTACACATGGCAGGTAGAGAACACTTTTAATCTATTTATCACCTTTTTTAGGTGAATAACTAACTTTTGGAGCAGGAAGATTAGAGAACTCGTATTTATCAGTATAATTGGACTCCAGACATTTACGGCATTCCACTGATTTGTTAATAAAACTTCTGAAAAATATTCACTTAGTCTGAAAAGTGAAGTCTGAGTGATGGAATAAAAAAAACATCTCCAAGGACATTCACTGACATAATATTTGGCTTGGTTTCCAAAGATGTATTTAAAGATGTGTGCTGAAATTAATCTTAGTTACTCAGTCTCAAGTTCCATTGATTTTAGTGGAAGAAGATTTCAGAATTTTAATGGACAATGACCATTTCAGTGGTCTTGTGTGGTGCATTGACATCATGTTCAAAACATGAACCACATCTTACTGTTCCACAGAAATGCACTTTCTTTACTTTTGACTTTGAAGAAAGTTTGTTTTCCCTCTGCATGCAGAGCATGGATATGAAGTGTGAGAGGAAACCAGAAATCCCACCAAGTTAAACTCAGTCCCTTCCCTGCTCAAACCATGACATTTATTAAGGCTTTACCCGTAAGACTGTATGAAAGGTGCTTGAAGACTGTTTTTGTAGCCCTTCTGTATAGCTGGATAGAAATACTCTGGGATCCGACTCCAGCCACGTGACTTGAATATTCCTGTCCTTGCTGAGTTCTGCACTGCAGTGCAGAAAGAGCCCTGCAAACACTTCTGTGGTGTATTACCCAGACAAAGGAAACATGGCACTTCAGTGCAAAAACAGTTATACTCTTCAAGTTCCTCCAACAGCAATAAATTCAAGGAGCTTGAGGTTGAACAGAAAGGGAATAGACCCTTTAGTAACTACTAAGAGAGTCCACAAATGATCCTTGTGTTCCTGCATCCTTCCTGTTAACAACTCTCTGAAAATCCTCTGACAGTTAAAATAAAGCACCTGTCAGCAGCATTGTTTCCCTTTGGCAAAGCTGATGTTTCAGAAATGGACATCTAGAACTCTCCTCTTTCCCAGTACAAATTAATCCCTTAAGGCTCTCTTCATAATTTTCTATTTCCATTCAAACTGTTGATCTTTCAAAAAGTAACAGCCAACTAGTATGATGAGCAGTATAGCATGATTCCTCAACCGCATACGAAAAGTGCTATGCCAACTGCCCCAATGAACACATCTCTCTCATTCTCCCCCACCTCCCTTCTTTGTCACGCCATAATTAGATTTTGATTCGTGAGGTTTCTCTCTTTCTCACTCTTAAGACAACACATCTGACCCTACTCTTAGATTGTCTTAATTTCACTGTGACAAAAAATTAAACCTTAAAAGTGATTTATTTTTAAAACCCTTGCCTGTGTTAGGTTTGGTAACACTTTGAAGTCACACACTAACACTCCTTGCAACCATTTTACAGGAAATTTTCCAATTTTAAATACTCGCTCTCTTGTCAAAGTTTAGCCAAAACATCCCTATTGATTTTCAGACTAAAATAACATCACAGTGATGAGTCTGAACATAATTGCAAGCTATTCCAGCTTTGCACACACATTACATCAAAGAAACTTTCCAAGCTGAGCACAAAGCTCCTTTTGTATTGTACCTGAAATACATAAAGTAAGCCACAACACTGCAGGTTTGTGTAAGGCCTGCTGCATAACTAAAGCTCAAAACCAACAAATCATAACTGGATGAGCTCTATAAAGGGGCTGTAGTAAGTCACAATCCTTTCTCAGCTTGCTTGTTCTGTCCCTGCATTGAGTCATCTTGGTGCGTATGACTGACCTCAGTCATTGCTTTGACCTTTAACAGCTGCAAGCTCTGACAAGTCCTGTAACAATGGGGTGGATCTAGCTCAGCTCAGGCTCAGTTAGTGCAGTTCTACACAAGGACCTCTTGCACTGATATCAGTAATGGTGATGCAGATGCTGGAAAGAAAATAAACTGACAGATGGCCTGACTGAGGAGTGCCTCCTTTTGAAGATGGGACACTTATGAATAATACATTTCATTAAAGCATAAGTAAATAAAGCATATTGACTCAAGTCAACGAACAACGGACACAGAATCCCATAGCCTACAAGATCACTTTAAAGAGGTGTAGCTTGCTTTTGGATCCAGAATTGCTGTGTCCCTATTAAAAAACACAGCCACCTATCCACAACGGAACAGCTCTCTCTCTCCCTGTTTGGTAGCCCAGATATTTAAGACTACTTATAGTACCACAGTCACAGCTTCTCAAAGTTCTCTCTCTCTGGGGATTTATCCAGGCAAAAACATGTGCCTGTGAAAAACAATTTTTAAGATCACAACATAAAAAAAAGGTAAGCATAAAAAAGAAAGAACATGTAATATATTGCTTCAAAATGACTCACAGAAATTACCCAATTAACACGTGTACTTTCAATATACTTTTCTTGTTTACTGTATTATATTTGATGACCATGTACTTCAAAACTACACATGCGCCCAACATCATAATATTAACATCTTATTTTGCCAATATAAAAAAACTCAATTACATTTAGAGCTTGCTTTTGTCACCAAGAGATAAACTTTTATTTTACAGGCCTGTTACAGGCTTATTTCCGAAGAACTGAACACTGATTTTAAACAGAAATGAAACAATGAAAAGGTCTTACCTTTGTGCATCCTTCTGGACTCTGACTCTTTGGTCATGGTTGCCAAGCAGTGAGGAAGTACGCTGCCACAGCTGTTGCTCTGTCCTAATGGTAAATGTCCCTGCAGGAAATTTTGTAAATATGTGCTTAAAACTGCATTTCAAGAGTTTTTTATCAGCAATGGCAAAATAATCTGCTTTGTCATGGATATTAATGTCATATCACATCAATCAACCATGGATTCTTCCATTGTGTACAGTCTCTAATAAACCAAAATATTTTCAAAGTAATACCTCCACCTTCCTGCTGTTTGTTGATTTAATCATGTCACAAATAAAGAGCATTTTCACTTTATACATAACTCTATCTTTACCATTTAGAGGCCTTCAGCAGGAAAGAAAACAAGTTGTGTCTCTAGAATCAATGTAATACAGCCTGAAAATACAATCCTTGAGACAGAAATGGTGCATTTACGATTAATGTGCTACAGCACAGCATTTCCAGAGGTCAGATGAATGGCTGGAAGTACAGAAGGTTTCATATACATTCCCATTTGTTAACAAACCCGAAGTCCTTTCAAAGTCAACTTGATATGTGAATTGGGGGAGTTACATAATGCTTAGGGTGCTAGCCAGCCTTCTCTCTACCACAGCTCAGGATTTCCTGCAGAGGCTGAAGACTGTAAGTAGCAGCAGCCACGTACTTTGTTTGTGATGTTGCGTCCCAGCGTAGCACTGCTGAAGTGGGGAGACACGGCTGGGGCTGTTTTCTTGCGGGGTAAAGTATCGCTGAGGTACGTGCACTCCCTGTGCTGCTTCTTGCGCTCCTCCAGATTTCTGAAATGCTTCACAGGGAATTCGTTACAGTTTTTACAAAATGAATTGATGCACTTACTCAGTTATACTCTATATGGGAAATACTATGGATGATAGTCTGGAAAGAACAAAATCTAATATACAGAGCACCTCCTGATTCAGTGCTTTCCATCACATTAAAGTCGTATTGATTAAAAAAATGCATTAAATTCATGTGCACATTTTATGTACATGTCCCTGTACCTTCTCTTTGGTGTTAAAAATTCAAGTCTAGTGTGCAAGTGGAACTCAATTACAAAGGAAAACTTTTCCCTAGAAGTTACTCTAATGAACTGGTGGCTTAAAACCAATACAGCTTTTGAAAAGCATTGTTCAAGTGTATATGAAACATTAATTTAGGAGTTCACACATACATTATTGCTGCAAGTCCTCTGACAGTTACAATGGCTCCTGAATAGTAATATTTGCCTCTGTATTATTAATACAAGGTGAATTTTTGTTCAGTAACATTCTGTAATACATCATGTTGATTTTTAAATGAGCAGTGCCTCTAAGTGCAACACTGCAAGCACAGTCAACTTACAGTCTATCACTCTAAAGTCCTTATACATATACCAACTTCGTGGCCACCATAGCAAAAGCAAACAAAACAAAATAATCCCAAGTTACCAGCTTTGAATCTGTTACCTGTTGTTGCCTGCGGTGTTTCTTAGCTGGCAGAGGTGGAGGTGTATCAGATAAAGGAATAGGATCTACATGAGTAGCCATGACCTCAGGCCAATGGACTGATGGAAGTTGAGCAATAGAGCGAGGAGAAAGAGAGTGAGGAAACACAAATCCAGAACAGAGAGGTGATCTTAGCTTTATAGAAAAAAGAGAAATTACACACAGTGTTTTCTTTTTGGAATTTCTCAAAAGATACGGCACATACAAGCTGCAGTTTTAGCACTGTGTTTAGCACTGTGTTTTGTTTAGCAGGAAAGGAGGTGTGCTCTATTGCAACTCTCAAGGCATACTGAGCTACCAGAAGCAGCACACAAATACCAAGTTCTAAACAAGTTTCAGCCTTATTGCGATGCAAACATACGTGGCTTTACAATTATAAGGTTACTCTGTTCCTTTAAAATGGGATCTATTCAAAATTTGCTCTAGTCATTACAAAGGCAAAAAATATTCAAAAGAATGAGGAAAAGAAAGTAAGCCAGAAGACAAACTGGACAGACTCCGTGGAATAGCTAAGATAGGTAGAAGCTATTCATCTCCCATAGCTATTCAAGATATACTTCTACCACCTTACAGGGGGATAAAAAGAAGCTACAAAACATACAGAATGAACACCCAAACGCCACTAATAAAGTTGTAATAAGCTCGTTCACAGACTGGTTCCCAAAGGTGCATTACGTTATAGTCTTTGGCAGGCAAAGATTATCTCTTAGTGCTGCTTGGGTCATAAGAATTCAGTTTTTTTGGCCTTCTGAGTCCCATCTACCTCTTCAAAGATACTTTTCAGCCAGAGCAGTCCTTCAGCATTACTATTAATGTTATCTGACTTGGTAACTGACAGAGGGCAGTTTGCTTTAGGGTCAGTTTGTTACACGTTGAATTACCAAAAAATAAAAAATGAAGAAAATAAGAAGGCAGCCATGAAAGAACAATGCAAACAAAGGGAAATGTCTCTCAAACAAACCTCTTTATTTTGTGGCTGGCTCGTCAGCACAGCCGTGGAAGGTTCAGTGGCAACTGCTTCAACATCTGAGGGGGTCTGAGTGGAAGGGGATATATTCGTGGAATTGCCATACAGCTCACTAATTTCACTTACACTGATATAGCCCTAAAAGGAGGAATTCAGAAGTTAAAAGGAGCAAAAGCCAAAAGACGTGCAAGAGTATTAATGTATCCAGTACAATGAGAGTTAGTTTAGAGTGATTCAGCCAAATATTTGTTATCATTGAAATACTTAATAATAAATAAAATAAAATTAGCATCATGATTTTCGAATGTTAAATACTTGGATTCTGAAAACTGTTCTTAACTACACAAAAACATTTGTGTCATCAAAATGGAAATGTACATTAAGTGTCCAAGAGATTTTAGTGAAATGCAAACACCCTTTAGAAATTATGTAGCTCTTTCTCAGAAGGCAGATTGGGCGAAAACGAAGAATAAATCTTATCTTTATATCTTAATTTTTTTTTGGTCTCCAATTAAATAAAATAACCTGATTTGTTTCTTGCCTAACTATTAAGCTAATTTGAGTAAATCAAATGACTAACAGAACTGGGAAGAACTTCTATAAGGACAAGCCATTCCCACAAATTACACTAACAAATCTCCCATTTGCATCATGTGGAAGACATTTCTAGCTTTTATATGTTGCCAGAAGACCCAGCTAAGATGCTGTTAGTGTTTGCCCTGCAGCTATTACAATTTGCTTCTTTTTCTTTTTTTTTTTTAAATTAACCAGTCATACAGAAGGTGATGGACTGGGGAATGGCAGGAACATCAGTGTGCTTCTGCCTGCAGAGAAGATTTATGCAAGCAGATTTAAGGTATAATGGCAAAATATAGTTATTGCATGTATTTCAGGGTTAACTGCACAAATGTTTTTTAAAAAGTAAAATGTGGATTCTAATCCATTGTGCATAGAATACCAGGGTGCACAAAGTCAAATGTCATAATCCATAGAAAGCAAGGCTATGCAAAAGGAAGAATAAATCACTGTTGAAGCGATGTCATAAAGATGAGCTAGAAATATGTTTATTTTTTAAATCAAGATGTTAAGCTGCTTTCAGACTGACAGTGTGTGGCAAGGGCTGTGTTTCTACCACTGCACCAACATAGTGACATACCAGTGTGTATACTTCAGCAATGCCGTAAGAGAAGCCACAGACTGCTATAGTACTTCTTCTTTTTAGAAATGCCTAAGTTTAGCAATAGTCATAGAAGACAATTTGAAAAGAAATACCAACATTACTATCTATTAGCATAATTTTCAATGTATGATATCAGTAATTTCAAGCAGATAGACAATTCTGGAAAATTATGTATCATACATACAGAGTGAACAAAGCACTCTACAAATAGGAGGCAAATCTTAACTCATATTATTTGATGACCCATTAGTTGAGGAAACTGGCTAAGATACTAAAGTTTATCTCTCAAAACATTATAGTAAAATAATCTAGTATGAATTAACATAGAACTTGCTTAACCATCTTGTAATGGCAGTTTATCAGTAACCAAAACTCAGCAATTCTACAATGCAATATTGGGTCATTTTAAAGATATAAGCACTTTCACCCTTATATGAAAAGCATTCAGTCCTGACTCACAACGCCAGTGAGGATTCACCATGGGGATAAAAAGCCCAGTAAAGAACAAATGACTGTGTTGTGTGCTAGCTCAGGGCCCTATGACATTCAATTAAATAAATGGTTTCAAGTCAGATTAGTCATCCATGTCATTTTGTCAAGGCTGAACTTTTAAACAGCATTGATTTTCCTCGCTTATTTAAATACTGGGATAAGCATCCTCCCTCTTTATGTGAGGCAATGTTACTCTCTTGCTGTGCAGGCAGTGAGTGAGCTCACAACAGATGGAGAGGGTTACAAATGTGTGCTTTGGTGAAGAGGGCTGGCAAACATTAACCACAAACTTGACTGATGCATGAGCAACCCTATGGTGAAATGAACTGCTGTGCCAGCAGGCTCTGTAAGCCTATCTGCCATTTGGTGCCTGATTTTTAAAGGTGCCAGGACAGTCAGAGAAGAGTTAAACTAGACCAAGACAAACACAACATCTGGCAAAGGCATTTCTTTTGTAGGAGAGAGCCTATGGAAACACTGAGGATTAAAGAGATAACTCTTGCTGTTCCTCCTCTTATTTGTCTTGAAGTAAGTCCTAACTGACTTCAGAAGGACTTACTTCCTTACACTTTTTTTAAAAAGAGTGTAACCTCGCTTAGTGTAGTTGCATTTTGAAGTATGTAAGTAAATAAGCCATTATGTATATGAAAAAACCCCAACAGATAGCACCCACTCTCTAGTGAGAGAATGCTTAAATCCACATCAAAAGAAAAAAAATGAAGCTTAGACTTGCCAGATGTCCTGGTAGGAGGTCAGATGTCCAGGTCACAACCTAGGACACTGAAAGTCTAAGCAGTGAGGAAGGGTGCTCAGTCCCAGGGGCATGTGAAACTGCACACCAGGAACTTGGAGATCAGATAAGCAAGATCCCAATTCCCAGGTGCTGAAAGGATGTGCGGTTGCTTTAGACTTCAAGAGCCCAACTTCCCAGTGTGACACCCACATCATTAGATGTGGCAGACCTTACTAAGGGCTTCAAAACAAGCAGATCCAGAAAGTCTAGTCAGAACTCTTAAGCAGAAGTTAATGAAGCACCCATAGATACCTGTATATTTTAAATGCTAAACTTCCTGCTTACCCTAATTATTCAAAAAAGTGAAATAAATAGCTCAATACGTATCGTAGAACCACAATAGCTCAAAGTCTTCAAATCAATGCTTTTTAGAAAGAACAAAATGTACATTTGTCATGCTTTAGCAAAGAGTCTTAGAATAAGGGAGGGGAGGCAATGATAAAATCTACAGTGCAAAAATAAGACCAAATTATATTTGTACTTGAACAGTTATTCCCAGATCTTATTCTTCTTCACTTCAATGAGGTTTAATTGTCTATTTTGAGAAAATTAGACATATACACATACTCCACACACATAAAATCAATCATTTCTCCACACCAAGAGATTAAAGAAATACCAGTTACATTTGGAAGAATGTCAAGAGAAGCTATTTTTGCTCACTAATGAATTTAGTCTTCTGTGAATAAGTTTTAAAAAGTTGTATGAAATTACAAAGACTTGATGACTAGGACTTCACTAAATACTAAATACTACAGTGCTTTTTTATGAAGGGTTATTAAAAGTTAGTTATGGTAAAGTCAAAAGCAGAGAAACTCTTTACCTCTTTCAGACTATTGGGACTGACAGGAAATCCCTTTCCTCCGGAAAGTGTGGAATATTTCTTCTCCAGATTACAGAGATTTTCTTTTTCCTGTTAAAACCAGACATTTTATATTAAAAAGCCAAGTAGTGAAAATAAACATTAGCCATTTCCTTAACTGTGTGAAGAAACATGCTGGGATAGAAGGCTGAAACTGCACAGCAGAACTTCAGCTTCATCCATTGAGAATAGAGCTGAACAAAAAATGGAGGTGCAGAACAACCAGCAAATGAAAGACTTTATTTAACAACCACAGCCAAACCACCTAAGTGCTCCTTCAGTGTTTTGAAAATGATGATTCTGTTTAGTCAACTAAACTTGATTTCTCTCATGATTAAAAGTAGAACATAAAATGGACGTGAAGGGTTCATGCCAGCTTCTTATGAACCAG
Source organism: Erpornis zantholeuca (assembly GCA_013400515.1). Classification (NCBI taxonomy): domain Eukaryota; kingdom Metazoa; phylum Chordata; class Aves; order Passeriformes; family Timaliidae; genus Erpornis; species Erpornis zantholeuca. The sequence continues at coordinate 14,120 of VZTN01012101.1, forward strand.
ATGTTAGCTGATGTGAAATAGCTCATCCCGTGGCTTTGCAGTGACTATTACAAGCCAAAAATCTGAGCATTCTGTGCACAGTTCTGGTAGCCACACAGGGAGCATGGGCATCCAGCTTCAGCACATGGGTGGGTGCCTCTGCTTGAGTCCTTGGGAAAGGAGGCACCTCTAAAACACTCTTGATTATCAAATGCCACTAGTGTTTTCTCTTAAGAAATCTGCTGATTAACTGCAAAATATTTCCTTTTTTTCTTTTTTTTCAAAAGGTGTATGTCTGTCACATTATTACCAACTTGCTAGCTTCTGCACAACTGATGATCTTCTTGTGCTTCACATTCTTTTATTCTATGAAATGCTCTTTTATTGCATGCTAAAAATGTTTGAAAGATAAAAAATACTTACCCTTTGCAGCATCATTATTAAGTTGTTTTTCTCTTTTACAAAATGATCTTGCTCTCTTTGTGCTTGTTGGACAATATGATTGGCTTGTTTTTTGAGAGCAGAAATCTTTTCCTAATATAAGAAGAAAATCACAATTTACATTATTTATTTTCAAATCTCAAGACAACTTGCAGCAAGGATCCTGTTAATGAAAGTTCACTTATTCATATGCATGACTAAGCAGCAGGAAAATAAGTTTCTACAAGACAGCTCACTGCTCTGAAGGAGGTAATTAAATAAGAATTAGACAGTAAAGAGAAAACTTATTCAAGAGACAAAAGAATAATTGCACATATTCTTTGAAAATACAGTGACACACATTCATATACTAAACAGAACTTGTTCAGAGATCCAGCCTCTGATTTCTGAAAAAAAAGTGGTATTTAACTGATTGAGATAGGACCTTAATAATTAATTTTTTTAATTACTGTATTTTCTTAATTTGGTCTTCTACTAGTATTTTAACAAAACCATTTAACAGCATAATCAATAACAACCCTAAAATAACTGTAGTTTTGTCCAGAAAGTACAAATCTCCTTTCTTCAAAAGTTAAAAAAAAGCTTTGGTACGTTTTTGGAGCAAATTAAAGGGTTTGATTTTCACATGAAATATGCAAACAGGGCATGAAATGTTATTAACTTCTTTCTTCTTGGAGAAGTGCATTGTTTGATCTGTGTGGGATGTCACTGGGCCATTGTCCTTGCTCTGCTTCAGAAACTCTTTCAAAGAGGAACGTTTTGCATTATTTCTTGCAGACGAGCAGGTTGTGGATCCATTTCCTTGCCTTTAGGCTCAACAAAGAACAAATGACTCGAGTGTTGGCACTCTTACCTTTCTACTGACAATGCTGCGCTGATATTCAGCTACTTCATGCAGGAGCTGTTGTGTCAGATTTTCCTTCTCTTCATCCAACCTGCTTTCATGTTCAAGCTGCTGAAATTCTAAATCTTCAAAGTGTTTGCTTTCTATGTCCAGAATATCAGCATCCTTAAGGAAAAAAAAAAAGGGAATATAAAAAAAAGTAATCATGCTTTCACTGACACCACAGTAGAGGTACTTAGAAACAAACACAAAAGCAACCTAAAATTATATTTATATACTTCCTACAATGTCTCACCATGATCTCAATACTTTTAATGACCTACTCTTATAATAAGAGAGTAAACAGGACTAATTATTATTTTGATGTTGCTTTCTCTATCACTCCTACTGTGCCTCTTGCTAAGAAGCACCTGCACAGTGAGGAAGCTGTTTTGCAGCACTCAGAGCAAGTGGAGCCTTCCAAGCTGGCTGGCTCTGCTGTGGCCTGGCTGGGACACCACCAAAGCCTGAACCCACCTGGTGAGGTTGTCACATACCAAACTCAAAGGGCATCTGCATTCCAACCAAAAAGGACAATTTTACTATTACATCAGTACCCCCAGAGAACTGCACAAGGAATTAATTGCTGAAAATTGCTCTCTGTGCAATTAAGGACTCTAGTCATCCACCCCAGCCAGGAGGTGCAGTACTTGAGAAGAACTATCAGCCCACTTTTATGCGTTTCCCTGAACTGATACCATGTTTTGTCACAAAAAGAAGAAGTTGAATGCTGCATAAGTGAACCAAGGAACAAGAATACACCTGCCTTCCACTTAGGGATGATGAGATAAAAACTCACGGTGCTTTTCAGCACAAGAAATGAATGATAATCTTCCTCCTGCAACATCTGTGCATTCATAATATGAATTCCTGCTTACAAGTTTCAGAGTCCTGAAGAAAAGGGTGTTTTTAATAATTGCAGCATTAGTAAATGGTAAGGCCCTCTAAAATAAACACATTGTACATAACTAGCTACACAAGAAAACCTGCATCCTGGAAGGAATGCAAACTTGCTCCTTTTCTTCTTTCAACCTAAGGCAAAGGTTAGTGGCTGGGAAAAGCCACTAGTAAGGTAGGTCTCTATAAAAGGAATTCAAAACCATGTTCCAGTGCACCAAGGAAAGACACAGGATGCAGAAACTGCAGAATCCGAGCTATTACATGGAATACAAATATCTTTCCCTTACTCTCCAAAGATGTGCTCTTCACTAGTAGGAGGTAGTGAAGAGATCAAAAGCAAAGGTGTGGCCTAAAATTTACAGGAAAGAAGCTACCTACAATACAGAAATGCTCCATTTGAACTGGCCAGACATCTTCAGCATCCCCAAAAGGGCTTTGCCTGGGCTATGGAAATCAGTAAATTCAGCCTATTGTACACCACAATAATTGCTACTGAGGCAGTAGAACAGACTTCAAAGGGGGCAACCAATAATGAAAAACCTAACTGGGGCATTTAAAACATACTTCCTGCCCAACAGGGAGAGTGTATATGTGTTTCAGACACAGGGAAGTCAAGAATTTGCCAGCTGCCCACCCCAACCCAAACCCAGACCCACCTTGCAGCCAGCTGCTACAGTGAAATTTGCTGCACACTCCCCTGGGCACAAATGACCAAGTTACTGAAGCCTCAGAGAACAAGACAATTTGTCTTCTTTACGCCTTCCTCGTTGTCAGTAAAGTCGCACAACATAACGTGTTGCAGACTCAGGTATTTCACAGAATGGTTTGGGTTGGAAGGGACCTTAAAGTTCATCTCATTCCAAAGCCCTGCCATGGGCAGGGAACCTTACACCAGACCAGGTTGTTCAAAGTCCCATCCAACCTTGCTTTTAACACTTCCAGGGATGAGGAGTCTACAAGTATTCTGGGCCACCTGTCCCAGTGCCTTACCAACCTCTGAGTAAAGAATTTCTTCCTAACATCTAATATAAACTTCCCCTCTTTCAGTTTAAAGCTATTACACCTTGTGTTATCACTACCTGCCCTTTTAAAAGGTCCCTCTCCAGATTTCTTGAAGACCCTTCTAGGTACTGGAAGGTGCTTAAGGGCTTCCTGGAGCCTTCTCTTCTCCAGGCTGAACCCAGCTCTCTCAGCCATTCCTCACAGAAGTGCTGCAGCCCCCTGGTCATCTTTGTGGCCTCCTCTGAACTCATTCCAACAGGTCCATGTCTTTCTTTTGTTGTGAGCCCCAGTTATTTTCAGGGAAGATATTTTCTCTATTTTAGGTACAATACTTAGAATAATTTCATGACTGCTCTCACGCTTGAGATCAGTTTGAGAGCACCTGGGCAGTAATTCAGTGATAACTTCTACTGCATCGACCACAGCTACAACTGGCCTGGAATAATATGTAATAGAAATAACTGAAGACTTAACTACACCCCCACATTTCAAATTTTGTCCCACTTTCAAATATCACTTTTCAAAATCACTATTAATACAACTTGCCAGGAAAAAAAAAAAACTTAAAAAATTTAACCAAACAGATTTCTAGAAGCCTCTTGGTGGTCAATAGTGAAAAGAGATTTGCTACCATCCCACAGCAACAAGACTGCAGCATCTCATGAATTAATACATTCAAGCATGTGACTGCAGAGGAGAAGCTTCCTTTCCTTTTAATATGTATGAGACATTACATAATACTGCCTATTTTTTTTTTTAAGGTAGGACAGACCTTAAAGTGTCTCAAAACTGGCACATTTTTTCTGTAGCAACTGAAAATTTAACACTGTTGTTTCCAAAGCTGGGCTTTTTTATGTTTTGCTCTTTGAAAAAACAGAAAAGAATTCTGCAAATAAAACAAAATCTAAAGAGCATTTCCTATAAAGCAGAAAAGCCTTTTTTCCAACAGTGCTATTAAAGCCTTTTTTCTTGATATAAACACCCAAGACAGAAAAAAAGAATTAACTTTTAGATGGCCTCTTGGGCTTGCCATACTGATGCCTTCAAAATTATTTCTCCCGCCCACTAAAGCTAACTATATGTGCTGTATAACCCACTTAAGGTTAAAGAATACTAAGATTTTTCCACAGAAAATAACGGTGCCTTCATTGACAATATTGTAGCTTTTTTGCTTAAAAATAACAAAAACTAAAATCAAGTAACAATTAGACTTTATGCAAAGTTTATTTTTATCAGTGTGACACTGTTGAAAATATAGAACAAAATAAAGCTATTTTAGTAGGTGGTAAAATCTTCAAAATTAATTTTTCAAAGTGCAGGTCAGGCTAACAGCTAAGTTATCTACTGAAACAAAGAAGTTATCCATGGCTTCACCAAGATGGCAATTTACTGGCCAATTCCTGTCTTTGCTCACACAGGTAAAGAATGATGTTCCACCATCCATCTAAACATCATAACCAGCAGGCTTCCACATCACCCAGCAGGCCTAAAGGGCTAATTACAAGCAAGTCACCCAAAGCTGTAAAAACATTCCACACCAAATGATTTCTAATCCACACATTTGCACGCTACTTGTTTGCCATTATGCACGTAATCTATTACAAGCATTCCACAAAAAAACCCCATAACCCTCGTGACTATTAACAATTCTAAGTTGCAAATATTTTCAGACACTGGATACTTGAAAAAGAAAATGTTACACTTAACTCAAAATAAAAAAATAATATTGCAGTCTTGAAACTTGCTACTGACCCTCTTCAGCTGCTGCTGTAACTGTTCCCTCATGGACTCAGGGCAATTATCAAGCTGCGTCTTCTGCTCGGAGTAAAGCTCCTGAAGCCTCTCTAGTTTTTCCCTCTCAGCATCAAGTTTTAATTTTTCCTGAAGCATGAACCAGAAAATAAAGACAATTACCTTCAAACCCAAGCAGTTATTAGTGATTATGACAGTGTGTGGCACAACCTTACTGAACAGTTGAAGCATGCAGGTCAGAGACAGAAACGTCGTTAGTTGAAATGCAATGGTGAGATGCAAAAGGATCAGAACAAAACACTCATCATTTTAGTGGCGTGATTAATTCTCTCCCTCATTGCTGTGCTTTGGACCTGTGCCTGGATGATGCTGTTAAAGCTCCCCCGCCCAAACACTTGTCTCACCTAATACTAAAAAAAAATGAAATAAGGAAACTGTTGCCATGTTAGTGAGGTAACTGATGAAGCTGAGAGGGAAAGAGTAGCTTTCAGAAAGCAAAGTGGATGGAAAATGACTGCAGTTTGGAAGTGAGGGGGAAATGGACCTTCCCAGGAGAATGAATTTCATGCCTGTGTAGCTCTGCACAGATAATTACATTTAGCAAGCAATGAAAAGCCAGAATGAGACAGAGCATTATAAAGATGTAACTCTGGGCCAGGAAACCCTGTTGCAGCAGAAACACCACATGATCCAGCAAATTTGCTTCAGGATACAGGAACGGTAATCTGTTCATGGGGATTACAGGGGACAGCGTCCCTGATCTCCTTCAACCAGTTCAGCTTTCCTTTTGTTCCACTCAAGCAGCAGTACTCAGCACACTGCTTCTCGTCCCCCAAAACCTTTGGCCTTTTCATCTTTGTAATCAAATACTCCACGATTTTCTGTGCAACACTGCTCCAAAGACTGGCTGCACATCACTTACAGCTTGCCTGTACACTGTTATTTATCTGTGGACCAAAGTTTTGGAAGCAATAAATCAGAGTGCATTTTTTCAAAGTCTTTCACTTACATCTGGCCAACACAGCACATGCATTTTCTCCAATTCAGCAATTAATAATTGGAAAAAGAAATTTATGCCTGATATACCCTGAAGCCAGACTCTCTGCTAACTTCTAGCATCACACCTGTATAGCTTTCTTTTCCTACTTGTTGTTCTGTAGTAATGCATCTCCTTTCAGATGGTCTCTAGCTCTGCTTAATACTCAAAAATTAAAAGTATTCTGGCTACTCCAAGAACAGTTGAATTCTGTCACAGCATCTATTCATTTCCACTCTTTCCACTCCCAACTATTACTTAATTTTGAAATCAAATGTGTGGCACAGCAGGTGCTGTGCGATTGGACACTGAATCACCCTTTGCCATAGAGAAGGAATACCTCTTAGTATACACTACTTGCCAATTCAAAATGTGGGAAAACTTCCTCTTTGCTATGCCTGACGCGTTTCTCAAACCCTTATGCATTGCAGAGGAATAGTAATACACATGTATTAGCTGCTTGCTTTCTTTATGATTTTATCTCTAAATCTGAGTGGGATCAGGGGCTGGGATTCACTTTTCCCAGCATCTACAAACAACAACAGGAAGAATTTTTATTCAAGTCCAATGCCAACCAGATTCCCGGCTCCATTATGTTCATTTACACGTGCAGCTTCTCAGTTCATACAATCAGATGAACAATATGCTGAACAAAAATACATTTTGTTAAGCTTGTGAAAATGAGCAACTAAGACAGCATATTCTATGACCTGAACTTCTCATCCTAGCTTCTGTATTACAAGAGCAGCAGCAGGGTTCAGAAATACAGAGGATGCAGCACGAGCAAGCTGCACAATGAGGGAGAAGCATGCAACTCCTGCGAGGTCAACTCTAGACCGCTGTCCCCAAGAATCCCCACTTCCTGAATCATCCTTACTTCCAACACAGAAGGAAAGCTATGAATAAACTGGTGGTTCCCTTCCTCACAAACTCTGCTGTCCATTTAACATGCAACCCACGGTCTACCACCTTGTTTCACACTTGGCTTTTCTGCCCACCTAGCCATCCAAAGCAGCAAGGACTTCTCTGACCTTAGCTGCAGTGCCTCTGAAGCTATGAATAGCTCTCTAAATGTCTATGCAGTGCTAAAAGCATGCTCATTCATCAATGAGCAAGTCAAACCTCGAATGTGAGGAGACATCATTAGCAAGGATAAAACTCCCTGAGACTCCTGCCAGGGATACTGTTGCATGCCTCAAGAAATTAGAAATGTATTCCTTTGAGATTGAAACTGATACTCATCTGGTCTATTTATAACATAGGAAGTGCTAACATCCCACCAAACTGTCTCCCTGCAAAATGTGCAGTCTTAACAGGAAATATCACTTTCAGCAATGACAGGCATTATATGTTTTGCAGCTGTGGAGTTAAGTTTGCTGACATCTCAGGCTGTGCATTGGTGAAGTCCATTTAATTCACAAAACGTATTTTGAATGAGAATAAGAAATGAGGAGTGAGAAATTTTTCATACGGTATTTTCTTTAAGTGAATCAAGGCAAGTTCTGCTAGAAGGGGAAAGATTCATAATTTCACAAGCCAAGTGCAAGATGCAGCCAAGGCAGGTCTGTGGATGACTCCACAAGCTGTTTGCTCCAGAGCAGCTGCTGCATGGCTGTGAACAGAGCCCACGCTCCTGCTGCTCATCCTCATTTAACCGCAGGAGCTGGGACTTGGTTAAGACTTCTCTGCAGACAGCCCCAGTGCTGATGCCAGAGGCACATCATCTGCAGGCTGGCTCAATTCTTAATATGCAATTTCCAAAGAAAACAAGTACAGCATCTAGTCTGAGCCTACTGCCCAACTTGGTCTATGGTCTGCCTCCACATGCATGTTATGAACGAACTTGGGGTCAGCCCAAATACGAAGCAGGACTGACTTGGGGTTTGATGATGCTGGGGCAATGCTTGTATCCTTTTTGGAGGACTTCTGGAAATTGTGAACAACAGCAGCAGAAAGAACTGATGTGTGACACTGTCCCCCAAGGCACAGACAAGAGATGTCAGCAGAGAGCACATGGTATGAATACCAACCGTAAGTGATCAACATGGGTCAGAAAAGGAAACCAATCTTTAGATCTACTAGAATTGATTTTAGGGCAAAGAAGGAGCAAAAGAAAATACTATATACACAACACATTTCATAGATGATGATGACAGAGAGGAGAGAAAAGGATGGTATTAAAGGCAATCATAGCCCCTACAGGAATGGGAACAACAGGAAGAAGGAGAAACAAATTACTTCAGTGCTGTCTCCAGTGGTTAAAGATGCCCTATGCCTGATCAATACTGCTACTTTAAGCCCTAGTGGTTTCCCACACCCTTTCTGGAGAGAACTGCTGCTTTTCAATTTGTCTTTCATCCCAGTCTGCTACTGCAGGCAGGCAGGCAGGCTAGCTAACACTGCAGAGCAACATGTGGCTGCATGAACATGTGCCCTCTGAACCAACCTTCCTGCACAAACTCATAGAAACTCTGAAGAAATGGAAGTAAATTGGATGAAATAGGGAAAGCTTCTCAAAAACCCAGCTAAAAACTGGACAAAAAATCCCTAAACAAGTAAGCACTCTATCATATTTACCAGCTCACTGTGAAATGAATTGTATGTCTAGGTTATTTGGGCTCATTCACCAACCTTCCAAATCTCCCTGCCCTTCAAAATCCAGAAAAAGCCCTCCAAAACACCCAGACAAACAAACAAAAAAATTTCCCTCCAAAACCCAAGGTAGCTCTTAGTTTCAGAGAGAAACTGTAAATAAGCCTACAAGGCAAATAAAAGAAAAAAACTCAACAAGCTGAATGAATTGCTTCTAATACCCTCTTACATTTTCCATGTTTTAGTCTGAAGTACTCCAGGATCTTCCTCAGTCCAACTCGCCTATAAACCATCATACTTTAAGGTAGCAACATCTCATAACCCACGCTAAACTCCAGGCATGCATGTTCACTCCCTCTCAGTATGGAATCAGCTAGTCTCACAACTCTCACAGGATTCTGAGAAATGTAACTGCATATAACTAAGAAACTCCACTGAAGTGAAACAGAGCCCCCTGTGCAAACTGTGCATGCTCCTTTTCTCTATTTTCAGACAATTCTTTCTTGCATTCCTTGATCTGTTTAAGGACAGATGCATTAAACTTGCCACAATTTAATTCTTTGTCACTAAATCCCTGTGGGTTTCATGACAAAAGCTATTAAGAGGAGAAAAAAGTATGCCAGGCATATGAAAAGGAGTATAATAAGATAGAAGAAGGTTGTTCATAATAATTCTTTCTTCTGTATAAGTGGTAACTAACTAATTTATTATATAACAGTCTGTATTCAGTGATGGCATCTATACAAGAGATCTGAGTCTTGTTTCAGATGCATGTATTAATCTGTAATAATTAATCTGTAATTAGTTAACTACTGTTAAAATGCATTTTAAATCAGAGCAAGCGATTCCTCTGCTTCAAGTAAAAAAAAATCCCAATAGGTGCACACATTAACCCAATCCTAAGACAACTCAAGTTTTTTGGAATTTCTAAGGTCATTCTCTGACCACTGCAATGTGAACACATGGGGAGGCAAAAGAAAGCCTTTGGTTCTTGAGCACTATTGCTTCATAAGTGTCAATGAGGAAATAATCATCCAAACCACAAGAAAAAAATAATCAAGTTAGGAAATAAAAATTCTTCTAGTCTTCAGCATCTAGATGACAGTAAGAGGATTCCCATTAGGGGTATAACCCATTCCAATATTTCTCTCACTAATGTTTCGAAAGAAAGCTTGTGAAATCAGGTTTTTCTCCTTGAATCTCTCCTTTGTGATCATCTTTGTGTTCATTAGAGTTCTCTCTACAGGATATCCTTATGTGGGTATATCCAGTGGATACCAGTATTCCTCAAAACACCTTATCTTGTGTATTGTGTCTTGAGGAGGTAAATAATGTTATGGATATGGCAGTGCATCCTTTTAAAATACTTGCTTACATCTTGCTGAACTGGAATCTGACCCATGAATATCTAAGAGGCTATGCTATATGACATAAATTTGTCAAATTTATCAGGATAAAATCCAGCAGCAGGAATTTTGCATCGAGAAGAGAAAGGATTGAGGAGAAAGGCAACCAGTATATTTAACCTTGACTGCTGGTGGCTCATCAGACAGCTGCTCTTTCCTCAACTCTATTCTTGCAAGTCTTTGCAGTACTAATTCAGCAGAGACCAAGCTTCAAATGTTTTGGCATGTCTGGGATATTCTGTTAATGACTGAAAAAATATTTGCACAAAAGCATGTGGACAAAATTAAATGTATTCCAAAAAAGATGAGCTATCCCCTGCCAGCTGCTCCTGATTTCTGCTCTTGAAGAGGGACAGGAAACCTGGGTTGATAAAGGAGTTCCAGAGTACATATTTCTACCATGACATAAGACAAAGGTCCTCTAGAAGAAAGGAATAATCTCCCCCTCGTTTTTAAGAGTCTCAACCTTTGCATAAATACTTGTTTGAAATGGTCTGCCAAAACTTCTATTTAGCTGTGATTACCTCCCACAACACGTCTGCTGAATTCATTACTAATTTTTAGTTATTCCTGTTTATTCATGCTTACTGATCTATTCTTTCTTTCCCTGGCTATGCTGTTACTTTCAACCTCATGTTTTACTTGCAGACATGGGGTGTGGGGAATCATTAACCATTTTTCCCTGCATATGGTGGGCTGCATGTTTTAAAATGGCCCAGATTAAGGAGGCACTGTGCAAAAACAAAGTGTGTTGCAGAGCTGGATGACATCCAATCAGGCAAATACAATTTTCTCCAATTTCCTTATAGACAAACATCAGTCCCAATCTAAGTCTCGTGAACGAAGGTTCATTGGAAGGAAGTCGTAAATGTAAACAGCACCATGGACCTGAGGTGCTGTTCCACTGGAAACAACAGCATCATTATTGTACACTGACAGTATGAAATGACTGCCATGGTAATTTCAGGGAGCTAGGCCCTGGTGGCAGGGAAAAGGGAAAAGCTTCGCCTGCTTGCTCATTTTGGGTACTGCCCAGCTCAGCTCTCTCTCTAGAACAGGTTGTGCTCAAAGTAATTTTGTCAAGATCCCTAACTAAGCTCTTTCCCAGAGAGGTTCAAGCTGTACTGTCAAATTGTGTTAGTAAGGACTCACCAGGGCTGTCCCTGCATAAATGGAACTTGTGATTAATAGCTTAAATGCTGATATTCACATATATAGGTTGTCATCTTTTTCTGTAGATGAAACCAAATAGAAAGAAAGAAAGAAGGAAGAAAAGAAAGAAGGAGGGAAAGAAGGAAGGAAAGACAAAGAAAAGAAAGAAGGAAAGAAGAGCCAAGAAGGCAAAGTTGGACTTTTGTCCATATCCTAGCATGGTTTCCAGCACAGCTGAAAACACAGGGCATGTGAAACAGCTCTGAAGTAGCTACCCCAGCCAGGACAACTGAGTCCTGACAGCACTCGCACCTTGGCAGACAGGCACCACATCAGAACTATGCCGAGTCCTGCTGGGGTGCTGAAAGGTTCTGTCATCTTTTTGAAACAGCAATCACCCAGAGCTCTGATTTTCAAAACCTTAGTAAATCAACACAAGTTGCTTCATTCCTTACAATGCGTGTGGTGGCATAATCCCAAAGGCAAGGAAAATGCTTTCAACTCACTACACCATCTTCCCCACTGCTTCCCCTTGTTCTGCCCTGCATTAGTCCTGCCTCATGTTCCGAGAGGATTGAGCACAGGACTCAGATGAGACCAGCATGCAGCTTAACATATAATGTAAACACCCACTCACAAAATACATCCCTGGTTTACAAGCAAGGGCCTGGGACACAGAGATATTGCACCACAGCAAAGAGCACACTAAGAGCCCAAAACTGAACTCACTCCTGCCTTCCGACTTCCAGTATGTTTTCTAGTCAATTCTTTTGCCTTGCAAGGACCAAAACTTGTGGCTTTAATACTCTGAAAAAGTTGGCAAAACTTTGTGTCCTCACCTTAATGCAATATGCACGGGACATTTAAAATAATAATAATAATAATAATAAAATCAAATAAACAGGTAGAAGGTAGTACAAGACCTTCTATGTGCCATCCATTTCAAGTACATAACATGTCCCAATAATTAGATTGTACTTTATTATCTCTCTTTTTAAGAATTTCAAAAGTTTTTCAAACAGGTGCATGGGTAAGGATGAGACTCAAGCAGGCAGGAGTTTCCTGTCAAACAGGTGCCAAGATCAGTGGCAAATTCCATGAGATGCTCAAGTTGCTCCAGAGACGAGTGCCATCATATGCAGCACTAATGCCCCACCATCATTTCACAAGTGAAATGAAGTCTCCCTCTCACCTCCAGACAACCAACACCATGTGGTGTATTCAGATGTCACTCCCTTACCCCGACAGAAACATAACCACTGCTTGAGATAAGGGACCCCAACAGCTTCTTGCTTGAACCCCACGAAAACCAAGACCCCAGGTATGGCTAGGGGTGAAATATTCAGGCAACTAATAGAAACTGTGACCAACCTGTGGACACTGGGACACTTGTTTTAGCAAGAAACAACTCAAAAAGTACCATCAGCAGAGTGAAAACTCCTTAATTAGGGAGTTAATTAAGCCTTAATTCTGTCCTAAGTTTGAAATTATTTCAGCAAAAGTATCCACCTACCACCTCCAGCTGAGCCCACTTTTTGTGGGTGGGGGTTAATCCTTTGTTATTACAGAGCCAAGATGTTGACTGTCTTGCATCAGATTTGCATGGCTGAACTTTAACATAGACACAATAATCAAGCTTTTAAAAATGCTACTGTTTCAAGCCAGCCAGAACTTTTATTTGTTGACAGGATCAACGCCATCTGTTTTGCTGGCTGACACTACTTTCCCCAGAACACTCCAGCTGTCACTTTATATTTTACTCCTTTCATAGAAGCTCATCTCCCATTTCTATTTTCACCTTTCACTTTCATGCAACGCTTTCAGACATATTCCAAAAAATAAAAAGAACTTTATAAACTGAGTTTATTCCTATAAAGATAATTTCAGAATTAACTGAGCTATGGCTTAACGTTTAGAGCACACACTCACAGCTGAGTTTGTTTGTTTGTTTAAAACAAAGAGGAACACAAAGAAAAGACAACTAAAATTTTGTAACTGATCTGACTAGTGCCATGTCTCATACTGAAAAAAATGTTTTGAGTGAATTTGCCTTTTAAACAACAAGTGCTTTTTATAGGCTGCTCTCCATGTTTCATTTAAAATGAAAATTTAAACCTGTCACTCGAATTTTCTGACTGCAAGATAGACACTATCAGTCCGTCAGGTGACTGCAAGAAAATTTAAATTTCCTCCAGATTTTACATTAACTTCCATTAGTTTAATTGAACTTTGAGGCTACTTAAGAACAAATACAAAAGGCAAAAGATCTCTTGAATTTCTGAACATGTTTTTTATTACCACTTGCCAACAAAAACTTCCAGCAGCATTCTTTTGAAGGGGATCTGGCTGCACACCCTATCTGCTGATACCCACTTCTAACTTAACTTTCTGCTAAACAGCAGGTATGAAACCTGTCCCATAGGCAACCTAAAATGTGACCACAGGCAACACTGAAAGCTGAAGAATTAGTGAGGGGTACCACAAGCACAAGGAAAAGTGCAGACAGGGATGTTCAAACTCAAACTGGATGTTTGCTGTCCCCCCACAGAGTGGAGATGTGGGAGCACCATTCTCCTTTTCAGACACAGGCTTGATAAGCACAGCCACAAAACAGCAGCCAGGCTCCTGATACGGCAGGCAGAAATCAAAGACAGAATGCTCAGGACAAAACAATGCAAGCTGTAAGGTGTGAATTAAATGGGAACTGCAAAAGGGCTAAAAATGTGCAGCTTGTCTAAGCAAAAGCAAATAATGCAGAAAACTTCCAGATATTTCTGGAAAGCTTAAGAAAAGAGGAGAGACCAGCTAGAGCAATTCCACAAGTGACAGGTCTGAATTATGAGGTAGAGGATGAAATTTAAAGAGGAAACAACACTGGCTGAAACCCCTGGAAAAACTTCCTGACCTTGAGGTATAATTGGCCGTGGCACATCCCCTGTGGAGAAGGGAACTGCATGCCTGCAGAGGCCAGCAAAGAGCCTGCTGGAGGGAACCAGCACTCCCTGGCTTGAGGGGGACACCTTCATCTTGCAGGCCCTTTCCATTTCTGCACTTAAAATCGTATTACACTGCTGTCCGATTCTGGAAATATCTATTGCTTGTGTAGTTGAGAGCAATCAAGTAAGTGACTGTGTATCAAAACTAATTAATTTCTGAGACTTAATTACAGAGGGAATATTCTACAGTATTAAAATTGGCAGTCAGCAAACAAAACAACATAATTGCTTTAAAATTATGTCCTTGAGGGATGTCTCATATATTCAATATATTAGATAAAAACTGCACCCTTTTCCATTTTGTTCCTTTGCTGAGAAAGTCTTTTTTTTTTTTTTCACCAAATTATATAAGTTATAATGGAGGGTACTGGAACAGTTCAATTAATACTGTTCTTTTAAGCAACAGATAACCCAAGTACAAGCCCTGTACAGTGTTTTTATTAATAAAATTATCTTCACAGTAGGTCAGGTCTTTTAACTTTAGCTTACTATATTTTGCTTGTAAATCATACCTTGGAAAACAATACTGTTAAAAGGAAATTACGGTGAAACAATTATTTTTTTCTTCCATATTTATCAAGCATATTTACTTACAGGCAGTACTTCATCAAATGAGCTCCATTAATATTACCTATATAAATATATTTTGAAGATCAAGAGGAACAGAGCATACAGCAGGGTACAATAACTGAATTACCTTTGTCTTTTCACCAATAACATTTCTCTCCAGTTCAGCTATTTTTCTGTTTAGATGATCCAATATTTCCTTCTCTTTCAGCAGCTCTGTTGTTTCAGATTTCTGTTCCCCATCCAAAAGGGCACATTCCATATCCAACTAGGAACACAGAACATCTTTCAGAAGAAGTCCAGATTCAGAAGAAATCTTGATACACATTAATTTCAGGGGGGAGGGGAATGAGTTGGCTCACAAGAGAGAAACATTTTTTTAAAAAGGGGAGGGGAAAAAAATAACCCCGTAAGTTTTTCTGCCAAAGAAGTTAAAAAGAGGTCACAAATTTGAGAAAAAGTAAAATTGCAACATAAAATACTGCAAAATAAAGTCCAAACCAACTTTAGCTTGAAGATTCTTTTTCCCAAAACTTTTTGTTTTCTATCTCTTTTCTCTGTGCTCCCTGCTGCTATGATACTGTCTCTGTGCCCAGGCTCTGTAGGAAACCCTTCTGGAACAACTGTTTCTTTCCTGTTGCTGATAACTGGAGCAGGCACAACCCAAATGCCTGGCCAGCTTAACTTGCAACTGTGAGATTCCAGAAGTCAAGGGGGTGCCAGCATACCCTTGCTACTGTAAAGCCAAGGAGGTTTGAAAGGAAGTTGTCTCACTTCCTTTCTCTTTAAACAGTCACAGGAGATACCACCATAAAACTCCCAAGTGACACAAGGTATCTGGATCAACTTGAGTGACCAATAAACAAGCAAGATTGTTCCAATTCCACTTCAGAGTGTAATGGTTACAGCCAGGAAAGGCTAATCCAACCATCATAAGCATTCCCCAGCTGGAGAAAAATACTCTTCATAATAGGAGACTGCCAAGTTTGTGATTCTGGTGAAAAAGCACAGAATATGAAGGCAGCACATATCCACGAGTTCCCTATGTACCTCCTGAACCCATCACTATGTAGACACACCTAACAGGCAAAACATTGCAAACCAAAAACATACTGCATACCTCTCGTGAGGACTCATCCATCTGGTCATTTAAATCTTTGATCTTCTGCTCAAGTTCTTCCAAGTTATTCAGAATTACTATGCGCTCCTCCTCCAGCCGACCAAGCTCCTGCCTTCTCTGCTCTTCACTGGTGCATTCTGGTATCTGCAGTTGCACATCACAGGAGGTGCACATTACAAAAAGAGGCAAACACTGTCTTTTCTGCCCCCTTTCATACAGTTTTAATTTTAGACAAGTATGGCACCGTTGGTTTTGGACGCGTTACATATTTCCTATCTACTATATTGCTATTTCTATATTTAGGAGGTGTACAAGAGAAACAAACATGATACTTTACTTCCAGGCATTGGAAGTAAATACTATACTTAACAGTAAATACTATTAATTCCAGAGGAATTACTAAAACTTAACCTTTGAGAATACTTTGCATGCTCTGTTATTTAGGTTGTAAAAATCCAATTTTTCCCTTATAAAAATAACACAGACAGATGAAGATGCTTTTTATGTCAAGTTCAGCTGTTCATTTAATAGAGGCCAAGACATAGGATAGGACATTTTTGTAAACTAGCCATTAAGATGGGTGGCTTCTGTAAAATGAGGACAAAAGTTGGTTCCACCTCCCCAGCTTGCCCTGAGGAAGTAGCACCCTTAATGTTCCTTTTTTCATTGCCATTTCCTTACTAGATACAAGATTAAACATGAATTGAACAAGATTATGAAGAAAATAGCTGTGATCTTACACCATCAAACACTAGACCAAACAGTACTGAGTTTGAAATGCATTCTTCATGTTCACCTGACCCCAGGGGTTTGCAATCCACTTCCTCTGGGAAGGCTGCTGGCTCACTATCCCCAGCCAGGATTACAGGTGGGCTGCATGTAGGGCTTCACAGTCGCCTCTGGGCCACACAGCCTTGCTCAAAGGAGGCCCAGCTCAGCTACTGAATGGCTACTCTGAGAGCAGGCATTTCATCCTGAACAAATCTGAGCTCCATATTTTAAAACGAGCTGCACTTCAATAACGCAGTTGCTTGCTGCTGCTTTTCTCAGGGCTTAACAGAACCCCCTTTACAATGAATGAATGAATGGCATTCCTTGATTTAGCAATAGTAATCCTAGCAGGAAAGCTTCCTTTTGTCCAGTCTCCTGTTTGGATAATGCTGACATAACATCTTTAATTTCAACTTCCTAACAAGGATTTAAAATAGGATCTCTGACTTTCATGAAGAAAGCAACAAATGGGAAAGAAATGCAAGACCACGGCAACTTGTAAGTGAAATGTGTTAGTATGTTTTCAACATGGAACAACCAAGTAAAGCCATAACAGCATGTTTCCGTTCAACACAATTTCACACCAGAAGAAGACTCAACAGATTTCCAGAGATAACCCTTTGGAAGTGAAAATGTACTTCTATCACAGTTCTCTCTTCTTCTACACACACACTTTTACTGATTCTCAAGTTGTGAGTGTAGCAGGGGTTAAATACAACTCACCTTAGGCGTATAACCATGCTGAAGACCATACAGCATATAAATAACAGTAAATGGAAGAGACAAAGTATTTTGGAGGTGTGAACTTGTTAAACAGAAACCTATTTTTATGGCTTTGCTTGGTCTCATTATGTTCCTGATTCCCAAGCTCTTGAATCCAGTTATTTAACACACTGCCTGCCACTGGGATTTGCCACAGTGCTGCTCTGGCACAGCCCAGAGGAGGCTGCTAGGAAATGGTTAGGAATGCTGTTAGCTCCTTTATTAAAGGACAGTTTTCTTTTGTAATGAAACAGCAGTGAGAAGCACACAGGAAAGGAGGTGGAGCTGATTAAAGGCAGCAGTTGGGTTGGAGGGGCAGGAGACTTGCTGCCACCACATCATCCCCAAGAGACAACAGCTGATCTGGCAAGTGCCTCAAGTCCAACCCTGGGAAAGGAGACAGGACAGTAAATTTCGCTCAGGCAACTCCTCTTCACCTCCCATGTGAGAGAAAACATACTCCTCTTACAAGAGCTTTGGGTAGGGAGAAAACAGCAGAGCATCCCTTCCCTCCTACATGTCAGCAGGATGCTAAGCAGGCTTCTGGAAACCTTTATTTAAGTAGCTGTAAGTGTTCAAGCAAATCCTTCTCCCTTGAAAAATCGTAAAACTCTTTCTGAACTGTATATCCCACTAAAAACAAAAACAAACCACCAGCTTCCCATACCTTTAGCTTCCACAAGATACGAAATAATCCTTTGCTGGCTGCTACATTTTGCTGGCTCTATTTTCTACATTTGATGGCTTATAAAATTGTATGAGTTCTGGTATTAACTCTCATACCTAAACCAGCCTAATCATGGCACCTGCCAGGACAGCCAGCTCCTAGAGGAGGATTTCAAGCAACAAAGCCTGGATTACACTGTGTCTTGGTTTGAGACAGAACTCAGGGGAGAAATATCTGTTGATAGAAAGTAGGATTTTAATCACTCTTTTTCTTACTAGGTTCAGGAAAAAGAAATATTTCTTCGGAGGAAAATGAAGAGGGAGAAACTATTTATTTAACAAAACACACACAGGGAAGGAAAAAATCAGGAGAGGATAATAATGTTAAACAATAAAATTTTTTGCTTGGGAAAGGGAAGAAAAAAACTTGGAGAAGTCTTTCTAGTTTTGATTTTTTTCATTGAGTTGATTGGGGGAATTTTTCTTTCGAACTATGGGAGAAAATCTACAGAGGGAAACTAAATCTCTCAGTGAGGTCTCTCAAGGTTTTGATGTTCTAAGTCCAGAAGAAAAAAAGAAACTAAAGTCTTAAAAAAAGGAAGAAAAAAACTTCTTTTTTTTTCTTTTGAAAGAAGCTGAAGAAGCTTCGCCAGCAGCTGACTAGACCCGGAAGGGAGAACTGTCTTACTTTTTTCACATTGACTTGACTTTGGCTGAGGGGGAAAAAGAAAAAAAAATATTTTTTTTCTGGGTTGGTTTTTTTTTTTTTTCTTCTTTTCTCAGACACAGAAAGGCATAAAATTCATTTTCTGGGCATAAAGCAGACGATATAGGAATATATCATACACCATAAAAATCACTCCAAGACACACTGTCTTCTCCTACAGAGCATTACCTTTGGTGTGATGCTTAGGTAGGACGACTCGGTGGCATCCTTCAGGAAGCTGGGAGCAGCAAAAGGCGGGGGCTTGGCGTTTTCATGGAAGTGCTCATCAGCCCTCAGCCCTCGCGAGGGCAGGTAGGCAGCAGTGCCACGGCTGTGGCTGCTCAGCTCCGAGAAATCCGAGTCGCTTGCGGATGACTTCAAATGGCTTCTGAACCTTGAGTCCAGATTCATCTGGGAGTCTTCGAACACGGAATCCTCATCAGAGAGCTGAAGTTTTTCCAGTTCTTTGTTAATTTTTTGAACATCAGCAACTGTAGTAGCTGCAGCAGGATCGCTGTCAGATTTGGAGTATTCTGCACACAGATTGAGGATTGTCTCAAGCCGCTGTCGTTCCTAGTTCAAACATAGATAATAGCACTGAGTGTCAAATGTGAGCTAAAATAAAGATGAAGTTAAAGTTTCCTGCACTTTTTTGTTTTGTTTGGGTTGGGGGTTTGTTTGTTTGCTTTGGGTTTGGTTTTTTCATTTCAGACTGAAGGATTAAAGTCCATGTAAAGTCCATCCACCACTTTAGAGATAAACTGATATACATAAATAAATTACAGTGAAAAATGAAGAATCAAAATTAATGTGGAAGAAGATTTTAAGAATACCAAAACTTTCTACATTGGAAAGACAAATAAGTGTTAGGACATCTTATTTAACTATTTAACTTATTATGACAACTTATTTAACTAGCTATTCATTTCTGTGAAATGTGCTTTTAAATTTTTTTGAGGTTTTTGTGTCCACACCCATTTGTATGTACGCATATCCAGTGATCTCACTACATAAATAATTAATTGTTCCACTTAACGCTTACACTATATTCCTACCAAGTTGTAAAATATTGCAGATTTTCCATGAGCTCACCCATTCCTGACTTTTTTAGATTTTCCATTTTGTTAACTGTGATTCCTCCTTTTGAGAGAATTAGTCCACATTTGGAAAAACACAGTTTTAGGAGCATTAGCAGAAAAAAGAGGCATCACATCTAAAATACAACAGCTGTCAAATGCACAGAAGTGGAGGAAATCCTTATTTACCAGTTTACTCAAATTCCCTATGGATTCATACCAACATTTCAAACTTGAGACTCCGAGTAGCTGTGCCATTTTGACTTGATGTGCTTCAAGTGGTTATATACATTTAATTTCTGAAGGTTTTCTAGATTTCTACAATACCTTTTATCAACTGTTAGCAAGCTGTATTTGTTTTATTTTACCCTATGGATAGCTTCCTGTAACTTCTATTTCAGATGAATTTTTTTTTACCTTTTCATTTTTAAGAGATAAAGCATTTATGTAATTTCGTGTTACTTTTGTTAAAGAAAAAAAAGGAAATAAAAAATTGCTTACCATAAGTCTATTGAAAATTTTGCTGGAAAAAAGACCACTGTAAGAGTTCCATGCTTGGGATTAATACCTGCACTATTGATCTAATTTCTGATTTCTAGGAAATCCTTTTACAGTAGTATTTAAAAAGAAAGCCAAAAAAACAGCATCCTCAGCCTCCTCCCCAAGAACCACTACAGACATATTCACTTTCCAAGCTCTACCTGGCATTACATTTGCAAAGAGGATTTGCACAGCAGCTACTTCTGCCACTCCAAACACTTCCTATGCCCAAGTGATCAAGCAAAATAGGGCAGGCAGTGCACTCAGCTTTCCCTGCAGCAAGCCACTGAATTGTATGAAAATGTAAGGCTGGTTACACACACCCAGGTTTTTATGCAGCTACCAGGAGATTACCTGGCTGTACACACCACACGTGCACATCACCCGCAATTAAGACCTCTGCTTCTGAGCTGGAGAACCCATCTGAGCCCACCCCTTTCCAAGTACCACCCAAAGAAGAGAGAGCTGTGAGAGAGCAATTTTGCCTTTGGGTAGCTTATTCCCAGGTTCCCAGTGCAGGTTTCCTCGGAATCCTCCTGTCACGAGATGAACTGCTGAAATAACAGAGCCCGGGGCAGCAACTGCAAACTTCTATTTCCCAAGAAATAGGTCCAGCAGATTCTCAGACATCCTTCAGCCCCAAACGGTTGACATAATTGTAACTCTCCAAAGCCTTGCTCCCTCCAGGCAACCACTGCCAGACCCTAAGCCTCTTCCCTTACCCTTCCAGCGCTGCTATCCTCCCTCTTACTAAGTCTTTTGGCCAGGCAACCCAACTCCTAAAGCCCTGTGCAAGTGCTGGCTGGGACAGCTGGTAATCATGCAGCTCTCCCTGCTGTGACGGCATCAGGCCTGTCGTAATGGCTATAGATGGGAGACATGGACATCAGGACACGAGGTCCCATCCCTCCTGCAACAACAGGCTGTATCAGGTTACCCCAGGCCAAGCTTCCATCCCTTGGGTAATAATAGGAAATGGCAAATTTCAAAGCACAGCCTCTGCTCATTCCAGCCTAAGTGCCCAGGTGAGGGACTCTGGCTGCAAACCAAAGGGATTCTTTCTCCCCCCCCTCAAGGTTCAGATGATCAGGAAAAGCTTGAAAATTGCAGGAAAACCAGTCTTCAAGAAATTCCTGATGAGCTTTTGGACACATTACAGAAATACTGATATCTCTCACTTCTATTTTGACATGTGCTGAGAGGCTTATGGACAGGAAGCTCTGTGGTTATTTTATACACTCTATTCTCATCATTTCATCTCAGCCAGCTCATTCCAGCTCCAGCACACCTGCATGGAACTGTTTCCAGCATAGATTTCTCAGTGAAGAAGCAAGCTAGGAAAGCACCCTTGCAATGAAAACAACAAAATGAGTAGCACATGGAAAATCCAGTCAATAACTCTGCAAGAAATACCCCACAAGTTATTTGTGAACGGAACACAGCAGAGGAAAAAAAAAAAAAGAGGTATGTCAAAAGCAGGAAATGGCTTTAAAATTGGCTCTGGTGGGAGGGAGGGATGTTGAATCAAGCCTTGTAAGACTGTCAGTGTGTTTCCTCATAAAATGTCCTTTCAAACAGATTAAAACATCTCTGTGTATTTTCTGTAGTTCTCTTCCCCACTACAAAGAGGGGTAAGCAGGCTTGTGCAGTCTCTGCCTGAGCAGCTTCACTACTCCTGGCTTTGAGAAAGCTACACATCACCTAAGATTGGCTGCAAATTTAAGTGCTGAAGGACAAGGGTGGGATAAGGAGATCATAACCTTCTCCTGCTACTAATTATCAATGACATTAAGAGACATCCCTGGTACACTGTTAAAAAGATTTCCACAATAGCAGAGATAAATATCCCACTTTTTTTTAACAGCAACCGTGTGGTGATTCCTAGATTTGTTCATCTGCTATGTATCATGTTTATGAATTTTACAAATGCGCAGAGGTGATGCTGTATCTGGATATCAAGGCAAGCCTTGGTTAATCAGCTGTGACAAACAGGAAGCTTTTCAGGTAAGTTCCATTAGGCTCTGGATAATCTCACATTTCATTAAAAATACATGTGCAGTCTATCTTTTGTAACAAAGACTAACATGAATTGTGGCTAGTCCCTGTGGCCAGGTTCCCTTTGCCTGAAGAGGCTGTTGCATTTTTCAGCTGCCAAAGTGCAATGCTTTCTTACTGTTGCTCAGAGAGACAAACCACCACCTTCTCAGCAAAAGCTGGGAGCAGCAGCTAGTCAAAAAGGAGGGTGGGAAAAGAGGCAGAGACTGGGGAAGAGAGCTGCAGAAACCCCCCAAACTTTCTTACAAGTACATTCATTACCTCATGGATGAGAGGCAGGAGAAAGCTTTCTCTTTCCTTCCTACATTTCTAAGGAGTTTATTTTAAAGATAAACTTGAACTGGGACTGAGAACAATTTGCCAGCTGTTCCCTGGCAACAACCCTTCCCTCCAGTTTGTATATGTTTCTCAGTCCAGACTAGTTTATTTTCTCATTGCCAGTCATTTTTGTGCTATGGTTAGTGCTTCAGCTCGGGGCTTACCACCAGCAGCACAGCTTTCAGAAGCAGTGCCTGTATTTCATGTCCCTCTCTCAGAGGCAGCTCTGACAGCAGAGACACCCGCCCAGAGAAGCAGTGTGGAGAGGTCCAGGTGTGCCTCGTCCTTTCCTTCCCAGAGCAGGCACAGGAGAAGAGAACTGGTAAAAGCAGGAGAGAGCAGTGGCACAGAGCAGAGACTCTGTGCAGGGAGGAGCTGAGCAGGTGACTTTCTGAGAGTTAGCTGCTGTACCTGACACACGTGTTCTGCTCCTGTGGGAATGCCACTATCTGCCAAAATAACAGCATTGTTCAGCCCTTCTGTCCCTAGAGCACCTGTGCAGATGCTCCTTTTCCAACTACACTAAGGGCAGGAGTCTGAAGACCAGAGTTCCAGAGCAGTACTTAACTGCTGTAAACTAAGGTCTCCTGTAACTGATTTCTTCCTGGACCATAGTGTTAATTTGTATAACATATATAGCTGCAAAAATGAAGCATATGTANTTAAGGTCTCCTGTAATTGATTTCTTCCTGGAAAGAAAGTTAGTTGAACATGAAGGAATTTCACCATAGTGTTAATTTGCATAACATATAGAGCTGCAAAAATGAAGCATATGTAATCTAGATTTTGGCTTATTAAAGACTCCACAGGAATGTTTTACAATGCAATTGAAACTGAATGTTCCTGAAAAGTTATGAAGTCATCCATATTAGTTATGTTCTGCAGGGGGTTTTATCCTATTATACTGCACTTGTTCAATTACAAAACACTTGTACAATTACAAAATGATGTTAAGTAGCTATTCTGTAACAGTACAGAGACTGTCAAATACCAGTGGTGGGAAAAATTACCTTGAAGCTAGCCTTTGTCTACTTGACTGGGGCTCATTTAAGAGCTAATCACTTACTGTTTTATATACAGCTTGGGTACTTTATGCTTAAGGGGTCTATAAAAAGGCACAGTGCCAATACAGATTTATAAAACATGTATATGAGGTTTTCCACAAGTCATTGGAAGATTTACATAAGTTCTATTAACCATGATTTTAAAGCAGCACCATCTTAAAAGCTCTAAAATAGTTTCATTTCGTTTTCCCTTCATATAAGCACATCTTAATAAATTGCAAGGCATCAATGCAAACCAGGCACAGGGATATTCTGTATTATTCCCCACTTCTGAATAAACTAATGAAATTCAGTGCTCTTCTGACTGTAACAAAGTGGACTATGGAATAAGACCCTTGAATTTTGTTACTGCTCACTCAGGCATTGATAAATTGAAATCTCTCTCAGTACAAATCCTAGATACAGGAAAACTTCATTAACAAGCCTATGTTTACAGATCCCTACAGACAGCTGGGCTATGGAAGGCATCACAAACCTACAGCACATGTAATTTTTAGGTACCTACCACCATCTAGAGGAAATACTCTGTACTGCCTAAAAACCAGCACAAAAAACTTTAATGCTATTTAAACAAGCAGTTATTGAAGAAAACAGATGGCCCTTAATATCTACCCAACTATGTTGCCTGTGCTGTTCTACTCCCAGCCACACCATGGTCTGAAGAGAAAGGCTCCATTTTAGTTCTGGCAGCTACCACAATTGGGCTTTCATCTCAGATAGGAAAAAAAGAGTGAGATTTCCTCTTTAAATAATAATTAAAAAAAAAAAAGCTAACTGAATTGCACTGATCATTACTAGATCAGGGCGATAACCTTTTTCCTTGTTTATAAGGCTCCTGGGGTAGTGTCAGCAATAGCTACTCTGACTTCTACTTGTGTCCAGCTTGTACAAACATCCCTGTGCCAGGATGCAGTGTCCGGTCAGCTGGGCTGCAGAGGAAGCAGGCGCAGGTCGTGACCCTGCTGCCTGTGCCAGGAGCAGCCCTGTGCTGCCCCACCTGCTCCCACATGGGCCCCAGCACTAACAACACAGGGATGGCAGGAATGAGAATGCCACTTCATCCTGCTCTTCGAGTCACAAAGGAACAGGCTGGCAAAGCAGAAGTGGCACCAGTCTTCAGCTAGTTTATGTGAACCCAGCCACAGACAGCAGATCTGAAGAAACAGATATGGAGAAACATCAAATCCTACACAAGTACATATGTGTCTTTTCTTTTTGGTGCACAGGAACAAATTAAAACTTGGACTTTAAAATAAGTTTTTAAAAAAACAACCTGATTATTTTTACTATTTGTATTTTCTTTTTTTCATCTCTGGTTATTTCTTTGGGCAATGACAGCAGACCATTTGTTTTCACATGCACGCTGCAGCAGGAGCTCTAAATGCAAACTTCCTAGAGTCGCCTGTGACACTTAAAAGCAAACTGAACACAAGTAAAACTCAAAGAATAATTTATATGGAAAAGTAAACAAGTGAAAGTAAACAGAAGAGTTCAAGGGCAGACACTAGGTCAAACTGCAATGAGTGCACAGATTTTACTACCAAAATGAACACGGAAGTGACTATCAGCTATCAGATAGACGACGCTCCAGCCACGCCGTGCCAGCAGAATAGCTACAGGGGCAGTGCTGGTGTAAAGAAAGATACTCTCCACTTCTTATCTGGGCCACAGAGCACTCTAGTCCTCTAAAATAAGGTGTTATTTTTCTAAAGGAGTTATTTGAGCAGTCCTACGCTGTTCTTCTACCTACTGTGCTTCAAAAACCCAGTATGGAAAATCCTGACACTTGTGCACAGAGGGACTACACTTCCCCTGCCATTTACCTACCAGCTACTCAACCTGAGCTTTTACACAGCACTGAAAGCTCAGAGCACACAGTTTTGATACCCATGAATGCTTCTTTAGTTGGGGTTTTTTATTCACACCCTGCCCCATGCCGTAAAAAAGAGAGACCTGAGCAGACATGGATCCTTTGCCCATGTCAGCACACAAAGGCAAACAAAATTGTTCTTTGGAAGCTCTGGTTGGATGTATCAAGACCCTGTTTGGACAGATCCTTGACTATCCTTTGGACAGGGAGCCACACAGAAGGACAAAAATAAAATAACACCAGAACAGGACAGGCCCTAATATACAAAGAACTGATGTGTGGATTTTTTATTATGTATGTATCTTTCTACTTCTCAGAGATATAGAAACCTGCTTATGGCATTTTTCAGACTCTCAAACCATTGGAAGGAGACACTGTCCTGATATTTCACTCTTCTACCAGATAGCTCTAGCAAATTGAGAACAAAGGTATGGAGTAGTATCTTGAGTATAAGATCAACTCAATCAGGAGGAAATTCCTTCATGTTCAAATTATATGCAGCTCACAAAACACCATATTTTCTTCCAAAACCTTGGAAAAACAGTAAACAAATTCTCCTTTAAAATAATTGGGACTTCAAGGAAGTATTGTTCAGCAAGAAGAAATATTGAGGGGTGGGAATGTAGCCATTTCATCTAATTATAAAACCAGAACGATTATCAGCATCACTGAATATTGAAACAACCCAGAATCTTTCATCCCTCACCACAAATAATAATAAATAAATGAATAAAAAAAAAGGTTGTTCTCTTTGAAATACAAATACGTTGCTTTTACGACGGATTATCTCAGGTTTTACAGCATGACTGCCTGTAAAACCTTCTGATAAGAAGCAAAGAAGCAATCACCACTCTGCACACGCAACACACCAGGACTGGAGAGAAGATTACTGAAAGGAGCAGAGGAATGGCAAGACAAAGGCAGCAAGAAGAGCGAGAAACAACATTTCTGCTGATGTTCCCATACCTTTTTCCTAAGCCACCCAGCCATTTTCACTCATTCACAGCTTCTTACCCTGGGAAGCCCCTCACTCACTCACTCACTCACTCACTCACTCACTCACTCACTCACTCACTCACTCACTCACTCACTCACTCACAGCTGGTCCTTCTTACCCTGGGAAGCCCAGTCCCTGCTCCCAAGAAGCTGCAGCTTCAAGGGGAGCCAGCAGAGGTTTTGGGGAGCAAAGCAGGGCAGGGGTGCACATGCCCTGATACTCATGGAGTGGGGAGGGAGCAGTGCCTGCCCCCCTCTCACACCTGAGCCTCAACACAACAGACTTTGAGCAGGCAAAGATGAACTTTTCACATATGGCAAACAACAGCCTGTATCTTACAAATTACAGTGATACATGGACTGGGGGGAAAGGCAGACTCCTGTCTGTGTAACAGGCTCCTCACCAACTTGCATCAAGGACATAGGTGAGATGGGGGTGTGGGGGAACATCTCACTGGGTTACAATTCCTTGGCCTGAACCTGCTCACTCGTATGATCCCAGATGGGAATGGTGGCCCTGCACAGGCAGCAGGTCATTGCTAGTGGTCACTGAAAGGCATTCCCTTCTCCCACATTCCCACTACCCCTGAATCCATCCTCCCCACAGCTTTGCACCCCCAGTCTGCCCAAGAAGTGAATTCTCCTGTAGGCTTGCTCTCTGTATGCAAACTAGACAGGGTTAAGAGTATCCTACTGCCATTTTGCTCAAATTCATAAGATGTGAATTAAGGCACACGAATGTAAAGTTAATGTCTCAAATTTAAGACTCAGGAATACCAACTGGCCCATCTAATGACCTCTGTTTCTATGTGGATGATAAAATATGAATGCATGTTAATAGGGTCAGAGAACTGCTAAGTGTTCTTCCAGAGGGTTTTCAGAGTGGCTTTGGGACTCTCTGACTAAGTGTTCTTCCAGAGACAGTTTCAATACAAAACTGTTTCAAACATCTCTGTGGGTTCTGAAGACCTTTTTACTTGTCCCATCCACAAGTTGTTTCAGTGATACATAAATTACATTTTACTAGCTATATAATCCCAAGGTGAGGCAGTATGCACTTCTTTACATTGACTGAGACAAAGAGAAAAACTGTTCCCCTCTGCTACTCTCCATCTTGGGAGGGGGAGACACAAGGAGGCCTCTATTTTAATAAAGATGCTCAGAAAGAAAAAATGAAAACTAAGCAGAAAAACCTCTGCTGATGGTTGTTTAGCCCACACCAATATATACCTGACTCTGCAGCACACAAGGCTGAGCAGTTTAGAGCAGAATCTCTTTTTCTTTGCCCACTTACCACAAAACAGTGTCATCATCTAAACAAAAAGTCCTGGATCCCTGCAGTGTAATTTGTGGGTTTTATGCATGCTGACATTTTAACAGAGCCCACAGGATAACTGAACACAATTTACATGGGTTCCAACATTTTTTCAGGAGGGCCAAATGGTACCATCTATCCAAGCAGCACGCTTTGTAAGGGTTAGCTTTATGGACTGTGATAATAAACAAGGTACCTGGAGCAGGCAGCTTTTGAATTTCAAAACAGAGCAGCTTATTCTTTGCTGTACCTCCCTGATGGATAGACCATGGGTACTTTGCAAATGCTAAATGTCACAGACAACTAAGAGGAAGAGAAAAAATTACCAGCCGTTCCATCTCCTGCTCCCGAAGTCGCTCTTCCCTCTGCCTCCTGTGGTAGTCCATGAGGTCCTCCCTTCCTGAAATTGAGCTAATGCTGTTCTTCCGCTCTCTCATGGATGTTTGCAGAGAATTTGGTGTCTGTCTGTAACTTTCCAGATCTTGGTCATCAAGTTCCATGGAACTGGTGGAAAGGTTTCTTCGGACAGAGAACGACCTGTCAAAATCCACTGGGGAGAAAGAACTACTGGGACTTGTTCCTGAGAGTCCAAGTCTATCAAAATCATCAGGGAGATATGGGGAAGAAGGTGCTAAAAGCATTTTTTTAGCAATTCGAGGGCTTGCAGGGACACTAAGAGTTGAACTGACATAGGGATTACTCCCAGAGACAGAGTTTGCATGTGGTAAAACCCCTGAGCTGCAAGAAGAAAAATTCAGGTAATTATCAGCATCAAAAGCATTCTGAGGTAGATCTTTTTCTCCAAGTTTTTTCCTTTTACTATTACCCAGAGAGCTTCTGGGGGGCAAACTTAATGGCACCAGCTGGTTTTCTGTTGCTTTATAAAGTCTGGGTAAGGATCGGCTGTACATTCCCATATGACTTAGAGATCCACCAGAGTATTTCCTAGGCCGGGAACCCAGAGTTTCCATCATCACATCCTTGTACTTAGCTGGCCTTATGTGAAGGGCCAGACTGTTTTCAGCATTCATTCTCCTGCCTTGCTTTGGGCTGGAAGGCATGCTGGCTGCCCCAGAATTGCTACCAGGGGAAAGCACCAGCTCGTTCCCCGAGCTTCCATTCCACATCGTCAGGAGAGAGCCCGAGATCTTCTTTGACTCCAGCATTCCTGGGAAGTAGATGTTGTCATAAGATTTATTTCTCTGACTGTACTTGGAGTAGTTAAACTTATCCGTGTGTCCAAGAGATTTTTCATTTTCTCTGCTGGCATGAATATCAAAATCTGTCCTTCCTGAAGTATACCCACTGAGGGATGGAGACATGCCTGATATGGAACCCAGATGCTTTACAGAGATGCTTTTATCTGGAAGATATGGGCTTTCACAGGGGAACTGCTTGCCTCCTTGAATTTTGTTAATAGAGTGTGTATTTTTAACACTGGAGGAATTAGGTTTAATTGGCATAGGTTGTGAAAGGGTTAAATAAGAGCCAGCATAGTCCCCATTTGTTTTAAATTTAAGAGTTGATGAATATTTCTTCGTGTTGAGGTTTTCCATAATATCCTGGAGACCATTTTCAAGGGAATTTGCCACAGAACCCTTTCCCAAACTAGCATTTTGTAATTCCATCTGTTTTTGTGAGTGGCTATAGTCTGCCATAATCTTACTGGAATCTGTAAAGAAGACAAAACAAGAAAAAAAAAAATAGCATGTTAGTAGACTCTTGCATGTGCATGCCTGCAAAATAATGTGAACACTCTTTGCAATAATTACTGTTCTTGTAATAAATGTGTCTCAGATCACTAAGCAAAGGAGGAGATGCACAATTTTCCCATCTGTTTCAGCAAAAGATGGGAGACTGAAGAAGAAGGGGTAGAGGCAGAAAACCATACCAAAGTCAGCAACACGGTTGAAAAGAGGCTAAACCCTTTCTTTGCTGTCCTATCTATTGCAGGAGCCTGTGGTTCAGCCTTTATAATCCTGAGCCTCTTAAGATATCCATGAGTAAGGAAGAATTATTGTCCTGATGTTTTACAGCTGAGGAACTGAGGTACAGGGAGAATATGCAAAGCAGACAGCAGAGTTAAGAACCCAACTCAGGTCTTGCAGGGCCAAAGACATAAAATACTGCTCTGGATCACCTCTTCCTTTAATCTGTGCAGCTAGTGCATCTGAGCCCTGATACACTAGTGAGCTCAATTTAAAGCTCAGTAGGAGTTTGTCACCTTTCTGCTTGCTTTGTGGATGGTCCTGCAGAGCTTAATGGGAAAGCACAAAACCAAGGCACGTTTTTCAAGGTGTTTCAGCTCATTGCTCTAAAAATGCAAAGCTGTAACTACATTTGCCAAGAGCACTTTGGTTAAAAGATAACCTGAAGGAAGTAGAATGCTAGGCTGAATGACTTCATTCAGAACAACAAAACCACATGACTCTTCAAAATACTGATGGGGTGAAAATTACAGATCCTAATGCTCGTTCAGAAATCTAATTTATACTCAGAAAGACAGAACAGACCAAAAAAGCCTATGCTGTGGTGGATGTTATTGTTCAACAATGTGTCAAGCTCTAGCCTACAGTTCTGAGCTCCACTTTGCCAAAAGCAAAGAAAGGAATTCAGCTCCTGACAGTGCCAGTTCCTGCAGGAGATAAACAGGACCCCCAGCAGGCTTACACTTAAACCTTAGCTGATGTAGAAATGACACCATTAACATTTACAGCAGCTCCTGGGATGTGCTAGTCTACACTTTGAACTAATAAAGCACTTCTGATTGTCAGATCCTGCAGTGCCAGCAAGTGGTGTTTTTGAAAATAAGGTATTTCCTCTCGGCTCAGTAACATTTCACCTGTGACTTCAGCTTCCTCATGTGAAACTGAATTTCAGCTTGTCATTCAGTAGGAAAACCTAATGGGTGAAGTGCCCTTCAAGTCCTCGGAGGCAATACTTCAGTCCTCTCCCACAGAGTGCTTCAGGCAACTGTATGAACCAAGGGACAGAATTTGGGATTCCTGTCTGCTACCAGAGCTCATATGACCTTTTATCAGAAGATAAAAGGAGCCAGCATTAGGGGACATAAATGCAAAAATCAAAGTAAAATAGAACACCTTCTTGACCATAGGGGACCTGGCTAAGCAGTTGTTAATTACAAGCTCTGGTAGAGGTCAAAAACATTAACTTGTACCTTCAACACTAAACCTTAAGTCTACCTGTAAACAGAATGAAGTATTTTTTCCTGGCTGTAATTACGGGATTTGTATTATATTTATAATTTTAACATAGTTATGATGATGATACAACTATCTAAGTTGCCTTTGAACCAGTGAGTTCACAGAGTTCTCCATCACACCATCACCACTTTGAGCAGTGAAACTGCAGTTTCTTATATTGTGATATTTTACTTGACATTTTTTAGCTATCTTCATAAATTTTGATAACAGCAATGATGAAGTTCAGATGAACAAAAGGATAAATGTGACCCGAATTCAAAAGAACTCTTGTCAGGACAAGACAACATCATCTGGAAAAATCAAGCATTCATCATATTAGTGGGAATATTCCTTCTTTAAGGAAGAAAAATAAGATGTAGAAGTTATTTAAGAGCCCAGATGTAAAGCACAACATATATGCCTTTTATACTCAACCTTCCATTGCAGAACAGACCCTAATTTACATCTCAGTCTCTCTTTCTCCTCCCCTCTTCCAAATCTCTCTTAAAACTGAAATCTAATCTCATACGAAAATTGTACTGTCCAAACCTTAACTAACACAGCTAAGTTCAAATATTTTTGCATAAATTTTGCTGGCTCCTCTATAAATAGCTTGGCAGACACATTAATGGGACTTTAATAATTGTTCATTACTCCCTTGCAACAGCAGTAGGGCACATTTAATCCTACAGAAACTGGACACTTTTGCCAAAAAACAAGTTAGCTCATGGAAACTTTCATGCCTGTTCACCACAGCAGTGAAGGGTTCATTGTACTTGAAATCCAAACAAGTACAGTAAGAAAAGGTCATGATACCTTCATGTAGTCACTCCAGTTCAGCTTTTCTCTGCTATCCCTTGTGCCAGTTCTCCTGTGTTTTTCCTTCCAGCACCACAGTGCCCGCAATCACACAGTTAAATCCCAGCTGGACGACAGCACATGTTTAAATACCAAAGCTGCTTCCCACCAACCAAATCTTGTTTGTTTTGTTTATTCCTAGAGTAATGTTTGAGTAGGAACTTAATGAATATGCCAGGATGTGTTACACATCCTGGCTGACGCTGTCTATGCATGCAGCTGTAGAGACTGAGGATGGGAGCTTCAGCTAGTGACGTGCCCTGAACCCACCCTGCATCCAGGTCAGCCCCAGCTTTCATGCTCAGCACAAGCGTCCTCTGTTTAGCAAAGTATCTGCTGCCTGGAGCTACTGAAAAAAATTCTTCCTTTTTAAAAATTTTTATTTTATTTTTCCCCCCTCATTCCTTTTCTTCCTTTCCTGAGTTGTTTAGCTGGGGGTCACTGATATCTGTTCCAGACAGGCATGACAGTGATGGGGGAGGGTTGGCTGTCTGCAGCATATCCAGCTGTGGCCTTGTTCTGCCTGGTAAATGGAGTTAGACATGGAATAAGAACAGAGCACTGATCTTATCCATGTGTCAGGAGAATTAAAGGGCCAAAACCAATTAGAAATTCTGAAAGATCTCAGTGCATTACAAACAAACTTCATTTTAATTGATTACCTGATCCAACATTCTGGAAGGAGGAGAGATTACTTCTGTTCGGCATCATATTTCTCTTCTACAGGATGGTTAAAATGACACTAATTTGAGTGAATCAGATAAATTTTGACCTGCAAATAAAGAAAGAAAAAAACCCACTGTGTTAAGAAGTGTATTTTGGGAACATTTTTTGAGTGCATGATATTGATTGCAATTGGCTTTTCCTATGGTAAAATTTCCAGAGACAACTCAAAAAGAAATATGTTAAAAGATATTTGGAAAGCCATGTTTAATGTGGAGACTTTGAAATCAAAAAACACCAAACCTGCCTGCAGTTGGTTTATCAGTTTAAAAGTACATATAATTTGTTCTAATAACCAGCCATTATCTATGTATGACTCTGATCTGACTCTGTACAGGCTCTGTACTAGTCACAGCTCCTGAGTTTTGTCTGTGATCCTGTGGCTTCCTTAAGAAATTACCAACAAGACTGCACTTCACTGCTGAAGACTATTTTGAAACCCATAGCCCAAGTTCAGCCCACACAACACCAGCATCCTGCAATCATGTAATAATTAAATAAATAATAATAATAATAATAGAATAAAACTATGTAAACCAGGTATGTGGTCCAAAGAGCAGAAAATGTTTTGGCATGCAATGATTTCTGAGTTTCAAAAAAAGCCAGACTAGGAATGCAAAGGGATTCTTGAATGTTTATTTAAGATCAAATTAAAAAATGATATGGCTTCAAGAGAGACTTGGTTTAAAAGAAATGCCAAAATTAAATCCCAGCCACTAAAAACTAAAATGACATTTAAATCCAAGTAAAATACCTCTAGTGAGTTGCTCTTTTAAAAGATTTATTATTTTTTTTATACACATCTGTTTTTTAAAATGTTGACAAAAAAACTTTTTTAAATTGCATCAAATGACAAAATTAGTGGTGACCATCTGTAGGTCCTCTTGGCTTAGCTCTGGACAAGCAAATAGAAACGTGTCAGAAAAACAAGTGAAGAATGGAGACAGATGTCTGGGGCTGTCTAGAGACAAGCTACCTATTTAATTAACTGCAGTCATCACAGCCCCAGGCTTCCAGGTCTCTGGTGCACACACTTTCCATGCCATGCTTTTTCATGTTCTCCTGGGAGGACAGCCCTGGGAGAAGGCAGCTGGCTGCTGATCCTTGAAGAGAGAGGCTCCTTCACTCTGACCTCTGGCTTCTGCCTCACCTGCTCCCAGCGAGCTGCTCTCCCAAGGGGGCCCAGTCTCTGTCCTTTCACTCTGCTCCCCAGGAACCCCTGTGCTGGCCTCACTTTGCAATGCTTTTTCCTTCTCTGTAGAGGTCATTTCTCAGTCCCAAGGAAATTTTCAACCCCACTGTGCACATTCTGTCCCTCACAGCAAGATGCAGCTTCCTTCAAGATCACATAACCCATCATTCCCTGAAAATGGCACTACTCTCCAAGGAGCCAGGGTAAGGAAGGAGATCCCCCAGAGCACTGCAGCTCCTGCAGGAACTCACCCACGTCCAGCCTCTTCAGCACAACAGGACTGAAACTCTCCAGAGCAGCTGATGGGAAAGAACCCGGGCAGCAGAGAGCTTTTCAACCCAATTTCCATCCTCAACAGGTTATTTTATTGACATGAAACATTTACTTTTTTACCTCATTTGTCTTCCAACCCATGGACAGACCTCTTCCCTAATTCCTATCCTCCAAACTCAAAGCCTGCCATAGCTTCAATGCCATAGCATCCCAGGCACCCAGCGTTGCTGGAGCAGGGCTGTGGACTGCCCATGGGCCCCTGGCACAGCTGCAGCTACAGGCAGCAGACACCAGCAAGATGTGACAGCAGCTCTCCCACCTGTCTGCAGCCCAAATGCAGAAGGATCAGGACACAAATCCAGTTAATACTGCCACTATGTTGACACCTTGGCATACTGCTTGTGTCATCTCTATTAAAAATACTCCATTTTGTGCCCAGAGGTCCCCAGAAAAAAACCAAAAATGTAACTTTTCAGGCCATGTTAAACTTGAGACAGAAAACTAGCGACACTCAACATTTCACATTTGTCTGCAACAAAGATGTTACTGTATCATTAAACAGAAAAACCAAACATGGACAACTTGGAATTATAAAACAGAACAAAGGGTTGGTTAAAAAGACAGGAATTCATTGCATTTCCATGTCTCTAACAGTGCTGCTTTATGGTTAAGATCACCAAAAACCTTCATCCTTTCTATCTCATGAGATGACAGCTACCACTTAATCAACGTGACAAACATTAAGAAGAGCACAACTGAAAGGGAAGGGATTCTATGCAGTAAAAAATTCAATCTTCAACTTGATTTGGTGAATACCTGGGTTTGCTAATAACCTTTTTTAAGGTTAAATATTTATATGGTTTCATTTCAGGTTTGAGAACTCATGACACATCTCTCTTCCTAGAGGATGAGAGATCAGAGAAGTCATCACTTAGTAATAATTGGATTTGAAGGGGGAAGAACTTTTTAAAAAACTTTCCACTGTGAGCAAAACCAAGAAACAATTGATGAATTAATGTGCTAATGTAACAAATAGCTCAAAATCCACATATGTGCTCTCATGAAATCATATTCTTTCAAATGAGGTTAGGCAGGGCCTCCAGCAAGGCTGACTCTCATTGCAGAGCACATGCGGGCTCTGCCTGGTCTGGAACGAAGCAAAATGATTTCATCTGGGATTTATAAAGTCATCTGAAGTGAATGTATACAGCATTACCAATCATGTTTCATCTCTACAGTGTCCGGGCCAAATTAAGCTTTGTTTCACTAACGACCAGAAGAAACAGTGATTCACAACTCAAGCAGGGAGTCAAACAAAGGATTCCAATTTTAAGATATTATAACACTGCGTGGCTTTACAGTAAGTCCTTTCCCTCGTGCAGTTTAACCCCAG
This sequence comes from Erpornis zantholeuca, assembly GCA_013400515.1. NCBI lineage: Eukaryota > Metazoa > Chordata > Aves > Passeriformes > Timaliidae > Erpornis > Erpornis zantholeuca. The sequence goes on from VZTN01012101.1 coordinate 49,727, forward strand.
CTGGCAACTCAGCCCCCCAGCTGCCTGCTAACCCCCACCCAGGATGGGGAAGAGAATCATAAAAGAGAGGAAACATGTACTAAATTAATGACAGTTTGATAGATAAAGCAAAAGTCAAGCACAAATCAAAGGATAATAAGGAATTAAACGCCTAAGAAAGCAGTGTTCCATCACTCTGAATGTTCCACCCCCTTTTTCCTTCTTCTCCCAGTTTTATATGGTGATTATGATGCCATATGCTGTGGGATATCCCTTGGATCAGCTGTCCCAGCTGTGTCCCCTCTGAACTTCTCATGCCCCCCCAGCCTTCTCACTGGTGTGGCATAGGAAGGCGAACAGTCCTTGAAACAACAGAAACATTACATAGCAACAACTAAAAACATCAGTGTGTTATCAACATTATTCTCACACTAAATCCAAAACACAATGCTGTAACAGCTACCAGGAAGAAATGAATTGTATCCCAGCCAAAACCAGGACACTTCAGTGCAGGAGCCAAAAGCTGCAGCCCAACCAAGCCACAAGTACACTACCTGTGTACACAGCACTTCCCAGCTTCCCAGCTGGGAACTTCATCCACAGATTTAGGCTGAAGTTTGCCCAGCACATAAGCTTCTCACCTCTTCTCTACTTCTGCCTGGGCTGATGCCTACCTCCCTTTAGCAGAGCCTGCTCTGGCACCCACTCTTCTCTTATGCTCCCAATCAAGTGGGTTGCAGTGCCTCAGGCAAAGCTGAGGCACTTCTCTGACTGAAAATAAACAGTCAGTTTTAAACAAAACTCTCAAACTTGGCTGTCTATCTTTGAAGGCTTTTCTGCTCTTCATTGTTTTTTCATTTCCAGTTTCTCAGTGAACATTAACAGTGGTTCCCTGCAGCTCCTGGCACCTCTACTATCTCTGACATTTCTCTTCAGAAACTCCTACAGCAGTGTATTGCCACTCTTGGAAAACAGATGAAACCCCAGCTGATGGAGGGTGAGGACAAAAGCCCATCATTGGCACTGTCTGCACATCATTGGAGTTTCATTTATTCTGCAACAAGATCTTAAAATGATTAGTTTTCAAGTGTTTCAACTATTATTCCAATAAAACACACACTGTTTTGGAAACAAGAAAGCCTCTTGAATTTGCACACTCTGAACAAAATTTGGTGAATGAGTGCTGATGGCTTCAGTGCCTGGAGATTTCATTTTCCCACAGTATAGCACGCCTACGTGCATAAACAGACTGTTCCATCACCAGGTTGATTTACCTTTTTCCTGCATAATCTGAGGACAATGTACTTACACCTGATTAAATCAAACCTGTTCTAATTCCTGACTTACTCTGCTTATTTACAAACAAAAGTCTTGATAGGCTCAATCTGATGGCAAACTGAAACTCACTGGAATGTACTGTTTACCTCCAAAACACTTAGATGGAAATCCATCTTTCCCCAAGCCCACTGCCAAACTAAAACAATATATTCACAGAAAGGCAACTGCATTATTTGGTGGAGATTCTGTACCCATGAATGGACACATCCTTAAGAGACAGCGAAGCCATCTCTGCCAAAGACAGGACAACTCAGCAAGGCTGTGATCTAAAGGTTGTCTTAAACATCCTTCTTCATTTCCTCCTCCTCCTCCCCCACAACATAGTGCATTAGACCCCAAGCTACAGTTAATTTCCTGCCAGCATAGCCCTGAAATCTGCTCAGTCCCTGTCTTTTCAAGGTATAAATCCTGCAACACACTGGTCCCTGCACCCAAGGGAGCACAAGGTCTGGTTACAGGCAAAGGGTGTTTTAGTTCCAAAACTCACAGCTTGGCACCTTCAGCAACACTAAGTAAATTAAAAATCAAATATCTGTGAATCAGATTTGACTAAGGCACTCCCTTGCAATCCTGCAGGTTTCCGATGTGGAAAAGGGAGTGGCAGAGGAAGTCGCTCTCATGGCTTACCTCTTCCTCTGAGAAATTATCAGGTTGGATGTTGGAGAAGGAGGAGAAATAAAACAGTGCAACAGAAAACACCCTAAATAACATTATCCCACATATATTTTATTGTAATAACCCACCCAACTACTCAAAAAATTACACTTAAATACGACATTTTCAATTACTCTGTCTTACTGTTAAAACATGATTCTCTCCTGTTTGATAAGGATTGATGTTGTAGGCATTGTCACATCAATTGCTCTTTCCAGCAGACGGACATAATCATTTTAATCAGGTCACGACAGCTGACAATTTTAAACGTGCATCAAAATTGAAAACATTCATTACCATGTAAATACTACAGTTGGCTGACTACAAACTGAGGGTTGAGCCATTGACGTAGGACAAATAAAAATGCAGGGGAAAATGTTGAAGTTTTATACCTTTTGTGCCATAACAGCTACTCTTACCTGAAACTGTTAAAGCACTCATTTCAATGAATCTAAAGTAATTCCTATGCTTTTGGTAGGACAAGAGACTAGACCACCTACTCAAACAGGATTACTTTCGCAGACAACACTGCCTCCTCCTTATCTTATACTCACACAAACCACTGTCTCATCTGGAGTAGTTCACTGAGATAAGCTGAAGGAAGAAGGAGAGTTAATTCTTTCCTGCTCAAACAAAAGCCATGAACAGGTAGAAACATACTAGAAGAGATTTCTGGTAAAACAATGAACTCCTTTCATCATGCAGAAAAACAGTGTTGACAGAGGACAAGCCAAACTCCAGTCATACTCATCTCTTCTATTTTGGTACCTTTCTGGTAGTTGAGCTCCAGAGTCTGTTATCTGACCCAATGACTGTATCATCTCATGACAGTAGTGACAAGCTCCCTGGTATCATTCTGACACCATTTCATTAACTCCTTTCCTATTGAAAATTTGAGTATGCTTAAAAGATTTGCAAACTGAAGCTCTAGAGTTTCACACAGAGATGGCAAATAGAAAGATCTGCTGGTGGGCTGTGCAGACTAAGAAAACTCAAACCAAACAACATACCTGGTGTAGAAATAAATACACTTAAATACTCTAGACCAATATAATTTTGACTCCTGAAGCCCAAGAGATCCAGACTTTCTTTATCTAAAATTTCAGGAACGGGATTCAATGCAAAAAAATTATGTATCCAAATTCATATCCTACAGGAGCAGAAATTCTCACTGTACAAGAGCAGAAAGACCTTAAAGAGAAGTTTCTCCATTCCCATCCTACTTGACGTGGCAAACTTGCCACAGGACACCCCTGACAAAATCAATGAGTGCAGGTAGGTAAGGCCCAGAAATCCAAGCAGATAGAAAAAGTAATTAGAACAGCTTCAAAGATCACCCACTCTTTTTTTTTTTTCTTGGATGTCCTTACCCTTCCCCCACCATCTATTGCATTTTCCCACTCTCAGGCAACCTTTGCCCATGAGCTGCTTTCCTCTGTGCTGATTTCTTTCACTGCCACTTTGTGCCTGTCACTTCCTTCTGTTAATCAGTTCTCTCCAGTGCCCACTTATTCTGACAGCTTCTGTCTCTTGTTTCACTCGTCCGTTTCTCCTCAATTTGTCTCCTTCCCGGGATGCTTGCCCCATATTTCCAAATGTCCCCTGTAGCTCTTTAAGGCTTCTTCATTTCCCAGCACTCTCAGGGCAGCAAGCCTGCCCCTGGACTAAATGCTTCTCATCACACTTGCTTGGCACACCACACCATGACAGTGACAGCTCAAGTGGCACCCATGGTGGCTGCTGTGCTACCAAGCCGTGGCTCTGCCTGCACCAACACAGGGCAGCATTTACCAGCAGGTCCAGGACTGACTTCTCTTGGGCGAAGAACAGAGGTGCTGTACCTGCAGTTACACCATTTACTATAATAAAGGAAGTTAAATAAAATGGTTCACTTAAAAACTGACTCCACATGCATGAGACCTGAGTAAGAAAAAACCCAAAACCTGGCCATATTTACACAGTTACTACCCTGCAGTCTCTAGAGGACCTTCTTTCTACAGGGGAAAACTCCCCTTGGATTTCTATCTTGGATGTGCTCCACCAGTCTAAAACAAATCCTAAATGAACAGCACCTGCTCAAAACACCCAGAACATCGTTTTATAGCTGCTCATTTAATTCCCTGGGAAACACTGTTTGCCTTGCTGGCAGTTACTACAAACCAAAATTAACCATTCGTTTTAACAAATTAAAATGGAAAGAATACACTACATGTGCAGTGAACACAGCATTAATTCCTTCATTATCACCAGCACTTGCCCACACCCACTTTGATTACTTCAGCTTTTCTCTGGATCTTCAAGTGGAAAAGACAAAAAAGATCTTCCCATTTAAACATCTTCAGTCCTTCAGATCCAACTCCAGCCTCAAGACGGATCTGCAACCTTTAACTCACTCAATCTCCACTTCTTATCTAAACCCAAAATACTTCAAATTTTTCATGATGGGCTTTGTTCCTTCTCCACAATAGTCAACTGATGCCTTTGACTACTTCCAAGGACCTGGTTGATAATTGTATCTGATAAGTACAGACCGTAACTGATGTGGAAAAAAAATGACCACTCTTCTTGTCCTGGCTGATGGCAATGATTTCAATTTCCTCAGTAAAAGCAGAGACACGCTAATGAGCCGATTTAGCATTTGTCAAAATGGAAGCAAAATTAATTGTTGGAGTAGAAAAGGAACTGTGTAAAATGAACTATACAGAAATGGTGGGGTCTTTCTACTTGACAGCACTACAGGTATCTCTTTTTCTGTAAAGGTATCTCCTTACCTCTTACTTCAGACTACCCCTCCTCATGACAGCAAAGGTAGCCACTCTCCCATCTTCTGATCATTTAATCTTTCTTTCCTACACTGCTTCCTTCTGCTCTGTGAAAGCAAGCCCATCCTCATCCTTTGCAATTCCACTCTATCATGCCTTACTTCCTCCCATCTCTCATCCCTTCCCATGTTAACAACTTATCTTTGAGGGTATTATCCATGAGAATATAAAGAATGCAAAAACTAAAAAGTTCACTAAGCATGAAAACTTGCAAAAAAGGCTGCTCTTGAATCCTTCTTCCTCCAAAAAAGAGGGAAGGTGTGGCACAGAAATGAAATATTCCCCATGTTCTGACTGGCAGCATGTTCACCCAGATGACCTAAAGATGCAGACACAGAGGATTTGGGAACGTGCAGAGTCAAGGCACAGAGACAAGATGACAGGTTGACAAGATGAGCAGTTAGGGGAAAAGGAACTGGTGACAAAGCCATGTGTGTGAGATCAAGCAAGCACTCAGGGGCAGGAGCAGAAAGCCCATCTCCTAAGTCTTTATGTAAGCTCGGACAGTCTATTTACACTTCTGCACACGGGAAAATTCCTCAGGCAGTTTTGGGGCAGCAGGAGAAGGAGCGAGGACCGTAGTTTCCAGCCCGTTCCTCCCTTTGCTCGTGGGCAGCAGGTATCTTCCCGAGAAAGCTCTGATCTCCTAGCTGAACTCACCACCGAGTGCGTGGCTCCGGGCGTCGCCGAATCCCACCCGGCTGCTGACAGGGCTACACGAGGAGGGACTTGGGAGCTCTCAGTCTGTCAGGGGAGACCCAGCCCAAACCCCCGATTTCCGTCCGCAAGCCGATCTGCCGTAACGCCGGGATCCTGTTGCTAAACTCCAGCGATGCCGACACGGCATCCATCGCCGGCTCAGCCCCGGGAACCCATCCCCGCCGGGCACGGCAGCCCTCGCACAACCGCAGGAGCCTTTAGAAGCCACCAGCCGAACAAAGGATCGCGGACAAAGAGCCTCGTCCCACGTCTTCCCCTCCACCAGGTAGATTATTGACGACGGAAAACCAAACCAAGCAAAGCCAAGCCCCGCCGTTCCTCTCTTGCTTTCTCGGACCTCGGACGGATGTCCCCGCCGCCCCCGGGGTAGAGGCTTTGTTCGCCAGCGGGGACGCGGCAGAACCGGGGGTAACACCCGGACAAAGAGGGAGAAGCGTTTGGCGACGAAAGCGACAGGGAGGGAGCCCCGTCCCTTTCAGCTGCGGGGTCCCAGCCGAACCGGGGGGCAAAGGGGAGAGCCCGCCGCCCCCACCCGTCAGACGTGCG
>VZTN01012101.1:55908-137730 GCA_013400515.1 Erpornis zantholeuca
AATGGTTCGCTCCCCTCAGGCCGGGGTCGCGGGAGCGGGGCGGGCGGAGGACAGCAGGGATGGGGGGGAGCGAGGGAGCAGGGGATGGACGGGCGAGAACGGGGAAACGGGCACAGGGATAGCCCCGGAGGGGCCGCGGCGGAGCTCTTCGGGATCCATAAATATGAGTCGCCAGGCAATTTCCTGCCCGCGAGATTAGCTGAGCAAACAGGGCGGCGCTGGCAGGGCGCGGGCCCCGTTTTCCGTGCCTGGGGCTGGGGCCGCGCTTTACCTGCGCACGCCCTCTACTCATCTTCCTCCTCCTCCTCATCCCCGGGGAAGCCGTGTTTCAGACGGGGCTACGCTCGGCCGTCCCGATCCCGGAGCGGAGCAGGGTTGCCTCCGCGCCCTGGTTGGGGCGCCCCTGCCACTTACCCAGCCCGGGGTCACACCATGCTGTTGCCTCTGCCTGAGGTGCTCTGAGATTAAAGATTTTCTCTTACCTGAGAAAAATACACCCATGAAAGGATGTGTGTGTACACACACGGGGCTCCCAAAAGACCCCCGTCCAGTCCCCCTGCATCACCGAAGGATGCAGCTGCCACCACCAGCATTTTGCTGTTCCCAAAGCAGGGAACGGGCTGGTGAGCCTGGCCTGCCCTCGCTGGAGGGGTTTTCACACCAAAGCAATCCTACAAAACAGCACCAGCCCGGCAAAGCCTTTGCCAGAGCAGCGCGTGTCGCCCGTCCCGTGTTTGGCAAACGGCTGGAGGTGCCAGCCCGGACCCTGGCAGGGGTCCTGGCTCAGGAGGCTGCTCAGTGACACAGGCAGCGAAGCCACCGGCGGGACTGGAGCTGTTACAAGGGGAAAAAAGGGCGACAAAACCTCCGGGGAGGGGTCGTCCCGCGCCCGGGATGACAGGGTGCTGGCAGCCCAGGGCGTATAACCAACCTTGGCTTTCCGAGCGCCTGTGCAGTGTCAGCTTGGTAAGGGCAAACCCCGGCGGTGAGAGACGCGAGCCAGCCTGGAGGACTCGGGGCAGTGAGCCAGAGTACCCTGCACAGCGATCTTGTTTCGTCCTGTGTGGCCTCGTGCTGTGTGGCACTCTACCTTTCCCCGTTGGTTTCCCAAAGAGGAAATTCGGGAACAGCAGCACTTGCCTGCTGTGTAGGGGTCCTGCGGGATGGGTCGAGGCTCACCCAGCACTGGGCCAGGTAAAGCACGGCTGCTGACTGTTCCCATGTGCCACGAGGAAACGGAGTTTGCTGTGATACAATTCCTGCCTTGCATATTCCAGGGGATATTTTACTAGGTTAGAACCATAACTTTACTACCATCTAGACTTTGTAATAACTCATTAATACCTGGAGTCTGCATAGTGACACTCACAATACTAGAAAATATTAAAAAATAAGCCCTTGACTGTCCTGGTGTCTACTGTAGTTTACATATAAAAAGACAAGCTTTGAGACTAATTACTCTAAAAGGCCAGAACGTAAATGGTCTCTTCTGTGATACCTCCACAAGCATCCCAGTGCTTCATTTTCCACTAGCATTGAACTTGAACCTGGCTCTTGTTTGTTCACCAAGCAAGCAAGGAGAAGAACACACACTTAAAAAATAAAGACAATGTGTGTGTAATAAATGCAGAGTTAAGGACATGCTCACAGTTGCTAGAACTGAAAATTACTTTTAATCCTGCCAGAGCCAGAACCCAAAGCAGCTTCCCTTCATCTCACATGATCTTCCTTTTCCTTTTAAGTGTGAAAAACTGTAAGTAATAGTCTGCAAAAATCTCCCTTGGGAAAGTGAAGCCTAGGAGTACAGAAAGCTGCAACTTTTCTCTTGCGGTCAAACTGCTACTCTGAAGGACTTGTGATATGCCAGCTGAAATTCCTTCACTTAGTCCCAGTAGGTGAGGAAGCAGCAAAGCTGGGTAAGGCAGACCATATGTTTCCCCTGTTACCTGTATGCTGAGAAAACTTTGTCTAAATGAGTGTCATCTGTTTCTTTTCAGCAAAAGAAATAAAAATAAAGAATAGGACTTATTTCTAAATAATAATAAGTACTCAAAACCAGCCATAGCTGAAGCTGTAAAATAACTTGGTAAGTTGTAATGTTTAACAGGCAAGAGTCTAGCAATTTAAAACAACAACAAAAAAACCCCTGTCTTGCACATTTTATGAGTAGGAAATGCTTAAAAATTAGGAAACAAGTGAAACTTCATAAACTTTCATAAAGAGCTGAAAACTCTTGTTGGAACGAAAGAAGCAATGCTACTGTTAAAGAATGTCAGGAAAAAGTAAATGGAAACTTGTGTGAGAGCTACAAGTCATAGGCTCAGCAGTCCACCCAGCCAGCATTAACAGTTTTCATGGCAATTGTACTGCTACATGAACTGTACTGCATATCATAGAGGCTTTTCAAATTCTGCACCCCTCAGTGTGCAAGCATGCCTGGTAAAAGTTTTGTTTCCATGGTAATTCATATAAGTAGAAATCAAATGTTGGAATGTTTGCAAAAAGCATGCTTTAATCAGGAGCATTGAAAATGGTAATAAAATGCCATTTTGTTACCATAGGCCATGCTTCTATAGAATAGAAGGAGAGATCACTTCAGAATTTCAGTAATCTCTGAGCAGGCACCTGCTATCACAACCTCTGCGTTACTTGGTCCCTTACCTTTACAGATTTTATCCACATCAGGTGTGGACATGGCTGCATTTCTGTCAAATGAGCCAAAGCCCACAGCTGGGAGTTGGTTCAGGCTTTATGTTACCTTCAGGAGAAGAGAAACCTTCAGGATTCCCAGCCTGACAAAATCGCTTGAGATAAAGCCTTCCCATTGATGAGTGGATGCTGTTACACCCAGCCTTTTCTTTGGTGGCAAAACTGGTCTGGTGTCTTCCATTTTGTACCTTAACTACTTATTTAGATTCATAATCTATGATTTGTGACATTCTTTGGTGGGGTGATGCAATTACTTACGAAAACTAGATCAAGAAAATTATTCCAGGTGAAACCTCTTCCTTCCCAACACCTCTACCTCTTCCAAAAAAGGTCCAAAAAGTGCTTGCATTAGAATGATTAATGAGAAGAGAAACAAATAGATCTGAGCAATTGTGCTTGAAACTGAACCTCTGTTTCTTGAACCAGCACCACCAACACACCAATGGATTATTAAGTTGCACCCTTTTTGAACGAACCTGTCACAACAAATGAAGTCTTAAGGATTCAGTACTTCCCAGCATGTAACCAGAGCATTTTGAACCACTCATTTATAGCTTGGAAATAGTAACAATGGTCATAACCAGAATTGTGGGTGAAACTTCAAAGCAAGCAGTGATTTCTCTGCTGTAAGTTCCTCAAAGACATTTTGAGGCAGTGTAGCATGCTGGATTCTAGGTTATGAAAGAATCTTGATTTTAAAGGCTCATTGTGAATCAATGCAAAATCAAAAGGCAATGTGGAGCATGACTGCATTCATCAGTACTATTCTGGTGAAAAAAAAAAAAGCACACCCTGTAGGTACACTGGCCATCGTAGTAAAAATCTAGAAATCTATTAATGCAGCACACAGTAGAAATGTATATCAGTAGTAAAATAAGTTGGGGTTCAACCAGTGTAGTGTTCTCGTGACTCATCCTGAAACTTTCTTAAACTGTCACACAAGAGCTATCAAGAAGAAACTGCCTGGGGAAAATAAGTTACATGAGTAATCAAATCTCATGCTTCAGGGCACAAGTCAATTGCTAGAAGGGTCAAGAAAAGAATATCCTTCCCCTCTTTCTTTGCACAGTTGTACACAATTAACTAGACTGTAATTGCAAGGCAAAAAAAGCAGTTATATTTTGCATTTTTCTGAATCACTGGGCACTGGCTGCTTTTGCAGATGCATTCAGAGCTTAAGGGACAGGTCTGGTAGGTGGGTTTTGTTTCACTTCTGAGAGTTTTTGCCTAGATTTACAGCACAACTGGGAGGTTTGCTCTTCCTTTATGCCAACTGCCCAGCCCACAGCATAACTTTGTTGCAGAACTACTATTAAAGAGAGACTAATTTAGGCAGTTAATTTTCTGTTAATAATAAGTAGTTACCTTAAAAAAAAACCCTCTGTCTATAATTGCACAACTTATAATGACTCATTTAAGTAGCAGCAGTGTTGTATCCATAATGGCCTAAAGATATAAACAAGACAAGATTTGTTGGAGAGGTAACCATTTTTATTAAGCAACCAGACCATTTAATGCAATGAAAGATCACGCCATTTCTTCATTAAATTGAGTATTTTAGTAATCAAAAGAATTTTTGCTACCACAGGATGGACATTGCTTCAAATCACAAGAGCACTCCTCTATTAGCTTGTGTATGGTTCTCTGTCTTCACAGCTGATTAATTGCTTCCTTTTCCTAGAATCAGCGTGTGCACTGTCAGTGGGGGTGGCTTAGGGCTTCGTTAGCCAGCTCTGCTACTGATGCAAAGCTCCCTACAGTGGTAGTAAAGTGTTTTTTCCTGTACACAAGTACATTTTTGATTATATGATCTGTGAGAAAACATACTGAAAGCTACAAGCACTAGCAAAACCTTGGTCAGTGCTCCTCGTAGATGCCGGAACAGTAGAGAAGCAGTTGGCACAAGACGTGGTGCAAATTCTGTAGCTACACTGGTTTACAATTATAGTCACAGCTAATTGTTTTGTACTCAGTGGTTGGATACATGGGTTCCTTCATTCCACAGCTGCCCCTTCTAGTCTTATCTTTTACCCAGCAAGCAGTGAGCTGATTCATAAGTCCTTACATGCAACCAAGTTTGGGGGCCTTATGATTTTCTTCTGATGCCAAGACAGGGAAGTTTTCCATTCTCCTTTTTCCATTCTCTATTTATCAAATCTGGACACGTCTATAACAATACTCTGGGTCATGTCAGTTAGACAGTACTTTCTTTAGTAGGAAGTGAGAAGAAATCTAAAGCAATTTAAGCTCTTTGCCCAAGATTACAAAAGAAATCTCAGTGGGGCCAAGGTATGGAACAGAAAAACCAAAGTTACTACTTTACTTTCTGTGTAAAGACGGATCTCTCCGTGTTGAAATAAATTCTCATTTGTTTTCTTCCTCCTGCAAAAAAGTATTCTTCCTCTTCCTCGAGGGAAATCAAGTAATTAGTATAGAGTCAAAAGAGGTAAAACAATGTATTTGTACCAAAAAGAAAGATGGTTGCCAAAATGTCTTTCATTCTGATCAGTCATTTGGGCTTCTATAAAGGAAAAAGCTTTGCCTAATGAAGTTTAAATACAATATATTCTCACAACTGATTAATGAAGTTGTTTTTGCTGACAAGTTTTTATATGTGCATTCAGAAGGGTTGTAGAGGTTTTCTTTTCAGCAGATGGCCCCCACATGTGGAATTATGTCCCATTAGCAGCACAAAGGATGAGACAATATTGCTACTGCTTTCTCACAGTAACATGGCAGAATAAGATGCAGAGATATATTTTAGCCTCAGACTTCTGGTTTTTTTCTACTAACAGAGGCAGGATTAAAAGCATCTGAAAAATGTAAATTATAACAATTCCCTCCCTATGCAGCCCTTACTTAAAATTGCCTTAAATGCTTAGACAAAATATACTAAACCCAAAGACACACATCCTGAAGATGCACTAATACCCAAGGTAAAATCAACCTAAACCAAAATAGAAGTCAAGTGACAACCCACCACCTAGCTTTCCCACTGCACTTGCACCCCCTTCAACAAAATCCTACAAGTATAACAGGAAAGTGGAGAAAGTCACAGAATACAACATGTTCATCTCCCAAGATAATATGCATGGGAAAGGGGAGTATGGCCCAGCATTTGCCCACAGGTTTTTAACAGATGGTGCTGTACAAGTCTGGCTCCTGAGGCCAGGATGGCTTCTCTACCAGACAGTGTGTTGGCATGCAGAGGATGATAAGGCAGGATATGGCACATACCTCTTACATATGCCCTGTGCTGGGTAAATCCATCTTCTGTTCTCCCCTTTCCTCCTTAGGTCAGCCCCATTTTGGGTTACCCTGGGTGATACTGGGGGACAGGTCACACTGTTTCCTGTGCCTGCTGTTGGATGTGCCGCCTTCCTTACAGGATCAATCCTGGTACTGGTCACAGGCCAGCAACAGGATTGGGTTTGGGCAGGCTGGGCAGGGGCTGAAACTGTGGGAGGGCTCTGGATGACCTTGCCCTTTGTTCAGGCTGCAAACTGCTGGAAGAGCTTTTGGCACCTGAGCTAGTGCAAAGAAAGTAAAGCACCTGGGTACTTCAGATTCAAAGCTCTGCATCTCTCCACCTGCCCAGCCTGTGGTGGGTGGGAGCTCTGCACTTTAACCAGAAGCTAAAGCTTTACAGGGCAGCACCCTAGCTAATGGTACAAGGTAAACTGAAAAGCAAATGAACACAGGTATTTTGGGAATATGAATATTTTGAAAATGCTGTTTTATAAGAACTGAGCTATGCTGGCTTATGTACATGTCCTTGTCTACGCTGGTCCCCAGAGAGCACTTATCCCTCTGCTCCCATGCTGCTCCTGGAGCTTGGGCACCCCTTTACCACAGAGCCTTTATATATGCTCTCTGCTCTGGGCTGTGCTGCCGTGGCCATGACACCACACGCTTCCCATGACATTCCCACTGACTGATGTAGGATTAGGCCCACAGGAAGCAATAAAATATGCTTGCTGATCCCACAGTATCACAGGAAATTTACATATGACAGTCTTTAACACATTGTTTCAATAAATAATAATTTTGTACTGTAGTTTCAAGACCACTGTAAAATCTGAGATAGGAAGCTGGGGGTAGTCTGGCTTCTTTGTCATGATGCCTTGTTTACATGTTCCTTTTTTTTCTTCTTTGTACTACTGAAACCTTAAAGCACTCAAGGGGAGGCATCTCAGCAACAACCTTCTTTTTGGCTGCAAGCTCCTCAGACCATCCTGTAAACTAGGAGCCTGTTCTAACCAAAAAGAGAAATGCACATTTCAGTGATACACTTTATTAACAGGACATAAATTACTAAGCAATATGAAATGGGGACACAAAAGTAGCCCATAGGAGCTGGGCAATTAATGCATAAAGAGAGAGGAGGAAAGACAGCAGATCCTCATTAAACTTAGGAACAGTTGGCCATTAGTGTATTTTTTTAAACTTCAGAATTTTAATGGGAGAAAAATGTTTCTTTATGCCTCCAATCTCTTCTTTAGTTAACGGAGGCTTCAGGTTCCCCCTCCCCCTTCATTTCTGGAGAGGCTGCCAAGTTTTCCCAGAGCTAAAAGCAACAACTTTCTGTTAAACGTTACTTCATGCTTCTGGTATTAATCTAATAGAAGGCTGGATGGGGAGGAGGGGAAAGCAGTAATGAAAGCTGGTTTCCTGCCATGCAGTGGGAAATCCATAGAAAATTCAGATTTAACACTAATTTTAACAGCTGGATGACTGCTTTGGCTTTTATTTGCCATAGGAACATACAACTGCGTAGGGGGTTTTTTTGTCATAAAAAGAAAACAGACACCAAGCAAAAGGCAAAATAAAAAGGAGGCTTGCATTTGTAAATACCCTCATTAAAGCATCCTTTTCCACTACTTGAGACATATCAACAAATTTTGCAAATTGCCTCTCATTTCTGTTAACATTTCTAATAAGAATGTTAATGGAAAGAGAAAATATGCAAGGAAATTGTCTTGCTAATAAGCACTTCAACAAATATTTACTTGGGAAGTGCTCCAGTGACCACTTCGAAAAGGGCATTAGTGGGTTTGAGAGTCACACAATAGGGACACTGAAATAAATCTCCTTGATGGAGGTGAAAAAATCATAAAAAAACCAGTAGATTGTGAACACTCAAAATATAAGTCAGAGAAAACTATCCTGTAGCAATTCCTCGCCATAGACAACACACAGCACAGAACTGCTAGCAGCACATCTCTCAGGCTTGACAATTCTGATAATAATTGTTTGGAAGGTGATGGCCACAAATGTAATCTTTTGTCCTGATTATTTAAAATAATGGCTGTTTTCTTCTTTCAATGCTTGTTGCTCAGCCTTTGCTCCACCTGTTTCTTGCACACCATATGGCTCAACTCACGACATATTGCAGAAGATTTTTTTTACACTGATGCAAAGAAAGCTTAATACAGTACACATGCTGAAAGTGAATGCTGTTTTACAGATGAAGCAGGGCTGTAGCTTGTGTGTGTATACAAGGAAGGACCCTTACCACAGATTATCTTGATTATAAAGCTTTACCTGCCCGCCGATGCATGCAATCAGCAGAACATGGCAGCTGGTTTTTATGTCCCTAGCTGCAGCCAGCTGTTAGGCTGAAAGTGTTAATCACCCTTTTCATCGGTCCCAGGCTTGCATTAAGCAAGCTAGAGGACTCTCAGGAGCAGCGATGCCTGAGAAACCCCAGAAGCTAACACCCAAAACATGAAGTAGAAGTTATGCTATGTGAGCAGTGAGGCTTCTCAAGGGGCAGATAAGCACAGGGCTGGAACATTTGATAGTTTGAAGTACTGATGGGCAGGAGAGACGAGGAATGAAAGCCTTGAAAATTAGTGAGAGAATGAGAAAAGCTCCTGTGGATATCACATTAGAAAGAAGTTTTAACAGATGAAGCTGCTTAGAGTGTTGAAAAGGCAGAGACCTCTTAAAAGAAAATTGTTTCCAGTTTCTTTATTTTGTATTCCTGAACCCCAGGACATTATGCATAGTTTTAAAGTCAACAGGACTATTGCCATTGCTCTCTATGTACTTCAGAAATTCCAGCTGGTATCAGGTTTTCCTTGTAATGGAAACAAGCTGGCAGAACTTCAAAGTCTTGATAACAGTTTATACAGAGAAAGGACAGCAACAGTTAGTTATACTTGCCTATTAAAAATCTGTTTTCCCCTCTCTATATTTTTATAGAAGTTGGATAGAATTTGGCAATGAAACGGTGCCACTTGTATGTGGTCAAAGCTCAGGAAGAGAATATCAAAATGTAACTGTACTGGCATTTGTTTGGGAAACGTTATGTGAGAGCTCAACTTTTGTTAAATATGTCATGACCAGGGGCTATGAGCACCATGAAATCATTGATCTCAGTTGGACAGCTTTTAAATAGCTAAAAAACTGAAACGGATGTTTGAAAAATAGGGATATATGAGTATCATTTTTCTTTATTGGAAGGCACAGAAATCATGCAACCCTGATGATAAACATTAAGACAGGAACCCTACACAGAACATAGGAAACTGAGTGGAAAAAAGAAGTTAAGTGAAAATAACACTTGAAGATAAATTTGCCTTTTATTAACAAATCCAGTTCAAACAATTCCATCTGAGTCTTAATATTTCCTAAGTTTTGACCACAATAGGATTGTAGCTTCAGTTTCAAAGCTGTCCTAACTTTCCATTTTTACTTCTCTGCAAAAAATATTTCTCTTTTAAAAGTACTAAAGTACCTCATTTATTTTCTTCCTCCTTTCCTTCTTCCCTGATCATACACAACAGCAGAAATGGCCTTTGTTAGCTTTTTCTGGGCTGGCAAGAAGCCCAAAGATCCAGCTGACAAAAACCTCAAGTCAGCAATTCCAGTGTGAAGAATGTCCTTTTCAGAGCCCCTGCTTCACAGCCTCCCTGTCACGGAGCATCTCAGCAGCAGCACACAGAAGAGCCTTGCACTGCCCTTCCTTCCAGGATGGATTTTCCTCGCTCTGTTCCTCGTGCTTCGGCGATTAGCTCTCGTTACCCTCCCGCTGCTGCCCGGCACTGGTGTGCTCAGCTCTGGGGGAGGCTGATGCGACAGCGTCAGTCCAAACCAAAGCTCTCATCAGTGCGTTCAAGGAGCGACTGCAAGGCTCAGTGGGTCGGCTCCTGTCCCTCCCAGCCCTCATTATTGGGTCGGCTCCTGTCCCTCCCAGCCCTCATTATACCTGAAACAGAGCCTCCTGTACTGAGAGGGGAGCAGCATGAGAGGCTGTGTGAGCCCGGACAAAGTACAGGTCAGCAAAAGGTCCCCGAGTTAAATACACATGTGCTGCTGTAATCCTCACCCACTACTGGATCACTGAGTTTGCACCAAAATTTCTGACACGAAAGAGTCAAGAGCTTCACAAAAGCTGCTGGCTCACAGTGGGCAGCACTCAGAAAAACAACTGCTGTGAACAAACTTAAGGGTCTATCTCATGCTTTAGTTGAATAAGGTGAATTTTGGTTTATTTTTTTTTCCCCAAAGGAATTCAATGATTTTTAAGAAAACAAAGGGCACAGTAAATAAAGACTTCACTGGGCTGCACAGTGATCTACACTACAGCTTCGCAGCAGGGAAGTGGTTCATCCTGCAAACACAGCCCTTCATATAATATCAAAATAAGCACTTATTTCTCATGCAGATTTCTTTCCTGAGCCTTTCTTTAGTGGACACAAGTGAACATTGTACTATTTGTTCTTTCTCCTCCCCTTTCCTCAGTGGTCCTTTGGTATTTACCTCCTCTCATTTTGGATTTCCTGTCTGTACCCTAGGGAAAGGATTTTCCTGTGAGAAACAAATGTCACACTGCTGATCTGTTTGGATGCCAATAGTCCAAGCCTATCCTCCATGTGAAGCAAAGCTCTCATCTACCTGCTGCTAGAAGAGTACTGCTCTCAGATTTTTTTTTTTTCTTCCTGAACCATTTCATTTGGAACTAGATTTAGAGAATGAATTTTCTGGTTGCTAACAGAGCTGATATTTACATTTTTTAAATTAAGAGGGATGCAACTATTTTCGGTAAGTGAAGACTAAACTGGACTAAATCTCAAAATTCAAAGCAAACATAATTTTGAAAACATACCTACTTTCTGTCGGGTCCTGCATAGCTCATATGTTTTGGTTACTGTATCTGATGTTTTGCTCTGAGAGGGGGAGAAAAACAAGTGAGAATATTCCCTATTTCTTCTGCACATATATAGAGAGCAGGGCACAGTGACTCTGGCAGAAGCATTCAGATATCGTGATATTAAAAACACAGATCTGTTTCTGAAATTAATGAAAGTGGTTTTGCATAAGAGAAGAAATATTCCTGACAATTCACACCTAATTATGCATGGAAATAGAAGTCACCAGCAGGATAAGAGAAGGAAAACAAGCTCTGCATTTGAGCAGAGGAAATCCGAGGAGATGTGTCTGCTCAGACAGTTGGGACCCAAAACTTTCTTCCCCTCAAACACAGATCAGAGCTTTTGTTTTTTTTCCGGTGATCAGAGAGACCAAAAACCCTTTAGACCCTGGGCTGGATCATGTCCAGGGCTGCTGAGCCTTGGGTGACTTGCTGACAGGCTTTGGAAGTGCTTGGGGAGAGAGGTGCCACCTCTCTTCTCAGGCTCTGCAGAGGCCAGAAGAGACACCACAACTGTGCTGTGAAGACAGAAGCTCCCTGGGGATTATGTTTATGTACATGCATACTCAAGTGCAAGGTGTGTGTCCTACACTGAGCATGTGTCATACCAGCAGAGTGCAAAAGTAGGGCTAAGGAATGGGCTATTTTCATTTAGAGGTCTTCAGAGTGTTTGGTGCTTAGGATGTTGAAAATGCCTTAGATTTCTTTGCTATCCTCTTGTGGTATGTGATAAGAGCTGCTGGATCGCCATGATTGCAGTGGCCTGACTGTGGCAAACAGTCTGTGTCTTTGAATGGTTGTGCTGTACAACTCCAAGCTGTTACAGAGCATTGGGGAGTGTTTTGTGGCTTGTGGTATATGCAGAATGGATGATTTTTAGACCCTCTGAGTCTAACCAATTACCCCTGTGCTTGTGACCCTGGTGGATTATTCCATGTACTGTGTGTGATATCTCACACTGCTCACTATTTTAAGAAAAATAATTGCCTTTGTTTTATTCCCGCTTTGAAAATTGACTAAAATCTTCTTTAATATACATGAAAGAATGTCTAGAGGTTGAACTCTGGGTAATGCATTCTGGAAAGCTCAGAAAGGCCAGTACTCTGGATTTGCTTTTCACAGAGAGCCAGCTGGGGTTCAGAAGAATGCAGCAGAATGTACAGCCTTGCTTCAGTCTTACCTTGACCCCATTTGCTTTTCATTTTCTGCAATGTAAGAAGAATCTAAATCTACACTTAGTGATCATTCACAGGACTAATGAAAGACAGATGCAGACAGTGCTTTTATCAAAGTCAGACTCAGTTGCATGGGAAATTGCATGGAGCCTGCAGACACTTTCAACCCAAGGAACTATCTGTGAAAGGCACAGTTTGGAGAGTCTTGAACTTCGTCTCACAAACTCATAATGTTAGAAATCTCTTAAGGTCAGGCATATAAATAGACTGTCAAAAGCCCTTTTTTTTTTCAAATAAAGACCCAAGGGACAACCTTTCTGTCACAGCAGACAACCCACTCACGTGCTAAATCTAGTCAACAAATCAAATATTGTGAAAAAAACCTGATGTTTTCTAGGCAATGATGTAGGTGAATAACCAAGGAAAGCTCATTCAAAGGAGAGATCATGCTGGACACTGCAGTAATCAAAGAGTAAAGGTGAACTGTGATCATGCTGACTGTACAATAAAGAAAAAAACCAAACCTCCATAGCCAAGTGCAACTCTCACTTTGCCAAATTCAACTCTGTAGCAAGTAAATATTCCTATGTGGAAAGCTCCATTAGAATTGACTTAGGCCAGGTGGGTCTGGTTTGTGTTTTATTCTGACCTGGCCTTTCCCTTCTAACTGATGTTAATTTGTATTTTGCACACTGGAATCTGAGGTCACATTTCATATAAAGGGTTCACTTGCTCAACTAGAGCTAAAAGCCAAGATACCTGCTTCTCTGACTGTAATAATGAGGAGATCCATCAGAGCATTGCCACGTTCTAACTGGTCAATACTTCTGCATCATTTATCTCTTGCAGTTGGACAGGTGTTGGAACCTGGTGCTGCATTTTCTAATACAAAGCCTTCTGATTTCAGAGCAACTAAACACAAGTTCTCATGTATCAGTGAGAGTTTCAGAGCAGGTAACACCTTGCTTGCTGGAAGCTCCAGGTGCCTGACTTCTGAAAACTCAGCTTTTACTCAGAGATGAAGTATTTATTTGGCTGTGACTTTCTTTATGCCTTCTCTGCATGCTGCCCTGATGTCGTTCTGGTTTCTCTTCCACATGAACAGTATTCAGCCACCTGCATGTTAATTCAGCCTGTTTTCAAACCCTCCACCTACACAACACATTCTTAAACAGCTTTGTACATACCCTCATTTTTGGGGTGGTGGCTCCTATTGTTTCAGCTATCTATTCCCTAAAGCCTAATTGCACTGTGCAGTTGATTTAAATGAAGGGTGGTTGTTACACCCACAACCTCCAGCAACTGCCAGCGTCACAGGATGTGCATTTTTAGTGCCCAGGCAAGCCACTGTGTTTACCTCCCTCAGAACTACTCAGCAGGACACTGACCATGGACAGCAAATTTTCTCAGACACACAGATCTCTTCCCAGGGAACTTCTAGAGCTGCAGACCACCTTCCTCTACATGCCTACAGTAACAAAACCTTGTATTTAAATGCAGTGGCTCCCTTTACTTTGACAAAAGTAGACTCTTGAGGAAAATGGACCATTCCACTCTTCCTCCTGCTCTATAAACCATTCTTTTCTCCCCAACTAAATCTGTTTTCCAGATAAATATGACAACAGGCTGTTCTCTTTGCTGAAAGATCTGGATTTTGCCTTAATTGTAGGTTCATAACTGTGAAATGCAGCTCTACACATTTCAAAATTAACCTGTTTTGTCAGCTAACCTTAATCTGGTAAGATACAGCACAAGCAGAATAAAGAAAATTTTACTTTCCAGTAAAAACTGGCATTTTTGGCAATGAGTAGAGGCTGGCTTCATTCTCTGGAAAGCTTTTAACATTGGGACACCCACAGTCAAGTTCCTGCTGTGTTCATCTGAGTGGGTCTGGAGTAAAAAACCTTTGCTCCAACTCAGGCAGAACTTTTAATTGGGATCCTGTGTCAGGTCGGTGCCTGACACCACAAAACAAACATTCGTGAATTAAAACATCCCATTAGCATCCAAAAGCAAACATTAGCACAACTGAGTTAACAAGAAAAAAAATATAAAAAAGAACATTTCAAACAGTTCTCTTTTCACTCCAGCATGGAATAAACAAATTTCAAATTTCCAATGCTGCTGGGGAACAAGCACCATACTCCAGCAGTTACAGAACCACAGCACTGGTAGCAATGGGGTTTGGGGAGAAACCTGTAAGATTCCACTGTTCATAGTGTATTTTCAGACTTTTGGAGGGTTCTTCAGATACAAATCTCCTAGAAGCCAGCTTGTGCCAACTTGGCTCTCCTCAGCTTGTTCAGGTTTTGCTTCCTGGGTTAAAAGCTGACACCTGATGGAACAAAGACTGCTGCCCCTTGCAGAGCTTCACAAAGCACAGGATTGTGGTGTGAGTGCAGCAGCAGCAAGTCCTCCTCCCTGTGGTGCTGCTGATCTTCCACCCTGATCCTGCCCTTCACCATCACCCCCTTTAGCACAGCTTCCAAATGCTCAGCTCTAGGCTGGATGACTTCCAAGGCTGAGGAAAAACCCTCATTTACCTAATGACACCAGCCTGGCCTAGAGCAGGGATGTCCTTTCTCTGACCTATTTGACAGAGGAAATTTATCAGCTTTGGAGCTTTTCCACTTTAAACAGAGACTCGCTTCGATGCCGCTTGCCAAGACCTGCTCCATGGAGCACACAGAGGAGCACAGAGTCACGGAAATAAATGAGCCACTTCCTTGGAATTCTTCACCCTGGCAGTCATGCCCTGGCAGGAGCCTCACCTGGCACCTGTTTTTGTCAACCAACAGGTCATAACCTGGAGGCAACACACTGTTGTGAACAGGCACAAGCTGCTCATAGGAACAAAGAAAAGTGAATGCATGGGCAGGCTCTGGAAATCCCATGGAAGTTTTACCTGATGAATGACAAGCACATTGCAAAAATGCTTAGATACTTCTGGGAAGTACCTGGTCCCATGATTGCTCCCAGGAAATTGCCTCATCACTAGGCAGAGCAGTCATGCTGCCTCTTGCTTTTTGCTCTGTGGCTTGATGAGTCTTCCTTTTGTGGCAAAATCATGACTTCACATCCATTGGTGAGCTGAAGTGCCTCTCTGTGTCAATTCTTTAACTGGACAACTAATTACCTTGCACAGGAGGTGTAAGTTTGAGCTGCTGGAAGGTGAGGAAGCTAATGCTGAACTATTATTCCTGCTTCCTGGATGAGAGAGGGGCATTGACACCACTCCAAACATAACAACAAAACTGTCAATATATAAAGTAACAATGCAGGTACCTAAGCCCAAGCCATGAATCCTGATTTCAAATAATCATTTATTTCAGACTCGTGAGCATGCAATCAGCTTGGGAGAGCACAGGAATTTCTGGCACATTTTTGTTCTTGTCAACAGTCTTTCCTTGGCAGTTTGCTCTCTCCAGTAGGCTATGGCTAGTAGGCCCACTTTGGACACTTGGACCAGGACTTGGAAATGCAGCACAAGCCCTTGGTTTTTAAGAGTTAGGCATGTTGCAGCTCCGTGTCCCCATTCTGCTGTTGTCTGAAACGGCATGTGCTGCAGAGTAGACACACAGAGGAATCACACAGGTGACTGACAGCTGGGAATTTTCTAATTTTCAGGCACTCAGTTCTCTTTTAATGAGATTCTAAAACCACACCTTGATATGTTTCTAAAAGAAAGTTTTAAAAAGTGTGGAAATTATATCACATAGAAATTTCAGAACTTAGTGTGAACCCCTGATCTCTGGGGTTCCTGGTAAAGTATGTGTCACATCTCTGCCTTAAAGCATGAGGTACTAATACTCCTCTCTGAAAAGGTCTGTACATTTCCCAACCTCGGTTCAGAGACCTTCAGTGAAATGTCCTATAACATTCAGCATGAGCCATATGTCCACTTACTGAATAGTCCATGCTTGACTTTTGGAATTCATAACATCCAAAACAGTAAAATGGCTCCATGTATGTATTTTTTAAGTAGCCTTGAATGCACATATTTGTATCTGCTCTTTCTGTAACAATACTGAACTCCTCAAGGAATGGCTGACAGAGCATGGATGCTTACTATGCTTCTAACATGGGCAGTCTAGGAGAGAATGAACTTTTGCTGTGCACAAGAGGAGGTAACAAAACCAGCTGTTCAACTTAGCTGCTTGTCAACACCTTGTCCCCATAATTAGCTGTGCCCTGAAACCTCTTATTATGGCAGCTGACCTAAGAAATATCAGCATCTCCTCAGACCTGAAAAGTGTAGAGTCCTGGTCAAGAAATGGCATGAGCTCACCTTCACAGAGACGTGGTAATCCTCAGTGTGAATGGCTCCTGAAGTTCAGTCATCACTCTCCAAAAGCTGGGGTCAGGACCCAGGACTTCATTGATGAAGACATATTAAACCCTGCCCAGCTCAGAGCACACACACTGAGCCTGCTGAAGGCAGAATAACCATACAGTCAGAGCCAAGTCACACTGATATTGTATGGAGCCTATTTGGAGGCTTGGCCTCTATTAGCATATAAATGAAGTGGTACACGCAGTCGCAGCTTGCCAGAAAATGAGACAAAATAATCTCCCCAGTCTGGCAGGTCTCTAGAGCATTTAGTTTGTGAATGAAGAGCCAGGCACACTTTGAAGCCAAGCTGGGACCACAGCTTACAGCCAATTGACTTTACATGGGAAAAACAGACTTCTTGAGAAGTCATGAAGGAGACCAATGCTTTTTCCTGCTCTTAAACTAAGTTTCTATTATAGGAAAGTGACTTTAAAGATAATCATCGATGTTCCAGAAGACTGCTAGCATTTCACCTATTGCATCCACAGGCCCAGATGAGCTGTGGTATAGCCCTCTGGCTGCAGGCTTCTGGCCATTAACAGAATGCTTGATTTTGTTCCAAGTAAAGGAGAAGGAGAAGGAATGGAAAGTTCACGGGAAAAATGATACAGGGAGATGTGACCATGTAGCTGCTGAGCTTAGACACAGACAGAAAATTTTACTCCGGGATCATCATTAGGTGAAGAATAAGGACACAAAACCAGTAACACAGACCTTCAAAACTGGTGCACAACAGCATAGAGGGAAGGAGTAGCCGTGTTTACTTTTACAGCCTGTGCAAGCCTTTTAATATATTTCAACTGAGACAGAAGGAAGAAGGCTTGTGGTTTTGTGCAGATGCCTTTCACATTCATTAGGGTTTAGTTTTTCTTTAAATATTTTCAGTTGTCAGTGGTTCAGCTCAGACACAAAATCAGGGGAATGAAAGCACAAAGGTATGCAGAGTTTTCCAAGAGTAGTGCAGTCTTACTCTTATAACTACATAGTCTGCTTTGGGAAGAATTGAATTTCTAGGAAAGAAAGCAATATAGATTTAAATGTAGGTAAAATGCAAAGGGAAGATCAGTGCTGGGCAAGAATGGTATTTTTTCTTCATACTTTAAACTCCAGTTTAAATATAGTGCCTTGAAAAAAAAAATCCATTCTCCATTTGCAGCAACCACGGTCAAGCCTAGTTTGACTGTACACTTTAACTGTAATCTATAACTTTATCTATAACTTTATCATAGTTTCAAAAGTTTTGAAAATTGTTCCCTATCCCTGGAAAAATGTTTCTCTTCATTAAAGGGCAGAAGTTACAAGAAAATCTCAGAGGGCTCTATTAAAATCCTCTCGGCATCCTTCAACTAACTTGCAGTTTCTTTTTACACTGAGTTTGTCCCTTCCCCTCGTTTTTAAGCCTCAGTTTAGTGCTTTTCTATGATGCTGTAGCAGCTGCACAGATGACTCACACTTTGCAAATGCCCTGGGCCTTCTCCTCAGTGGGGTGAGGTGAGTGCTGTGCTCCTGCACTCCTACCCGTTCGGCCTCGTAGGCATCTGAACAAGTGGGTTCCTGTAAAAATCCAGAGTCCTGACCTGGTCCTGGATTTGCTGTAGCAGTCAGGCAGATACAGTCCCATCTGCTCCTCACAACCAGGAAAGCTGTGATGTGAATAACCTCTTTTTCCGTGGCATGAAATAGTCAAACAACCTTAATGAAAAGCAGAAATGACAGTGTGCTTGAGCAAGAGCTGGGAATTTTAACAACTTGGATTAAAGAAATATGTGACATCCAACTTGATTCAGTGCAAAAAAAAAAAAAAATTAGGTTAATGTCACAAGAAAAGAAACATCAAAATATAAGTACCCCTAGCAACACGCCCTTGTCCCTCTCATTGACATTACCCACCCCTGGCAATCTGCTTTCCTGCTAAGCTATTGCACCAAGGGTGGTTTCTGATCTTGCACTCTGTAATATCCGATTCAAGTTTCAACAGGGGAGAAATATTTCACTGAGGAATTAGCATTTGTTTAACCCACCCTCACAAAACAGAAAAAAAAAAGGAGCAAAGTGGTTCGTCAAAAATGAGTATAGTAGAATGAAATAATCCCATGACTCAGGGTTGAACCAGAGTGATGATGTAAATCTGCTAGTAACTTTAACTTGCATCTGTTCAAATTAAAGGGCAAAACTACTCTAATCTTGTTAGGTCTTGTATATTCTGACAACACCACCTGAACTGGAACAGCAACATAATTTTCCAGTTGTCTCCACACTTTGCTTTCTTGTGGTCAGAACCTAAAAGTAGCTCTGGCAAAAAGAGAGGGCTGCTTCCAAAAATTTTTGCTTTGTAAATACATTTCTTATTCATGCTTCTAGGCACATAACATCACCTCCAGGATCATGAACCTTTTATGACCATGACCTCTAGCTTAGAAACTACAGTCTGTTACAAAATGAAGATGCTAGCTCTGTCCTGAACTCACCCACAAAAGGTCCTGCACAGATTAATTTGTAAATCTTGTCTCTGTCTCTCTTCCCCCACCTCAAAAATGCAAAAAAGCAAAGCAACATAGCTTAGTAGAGCAGGAATAATTATAATTATTTGGAGCTGTTTCTTTGTCTGTATTTTAGCACATGGTCACATTCGTCATCACCTTCCTCTGCTTCATCACCTTCCTCTACTTGCCTGGATGCCTGTGAGAGCTGAGTCCAGCCCTGGCACCAGCTCCTGCCTCTGGTACAACTTCCAATTAGGAAAGTGTACGTGATGAACAGTTCCTAAGTATTCACAAAGTCTTGAGCCTTCCTGTACCTATTGCTTGTTGAACTTAGCATTAAGAAAGGTCAAGAAGAAGGTTGATTTCTCATTTAAAGGAACTAACATGTAAAACAAAGATCTCGGAGAAGCTGACAACTACTTTCTCTGAGCTTCAACATACATTTCAGAGACCAGCTGCAAAATAACATTTGGGTTTCAGCTATAAACAGACTGAGTTCTACAGTGGGTTTGTATACCTATTTTGGTGAAGTTATTTATTCTACAGGAAAAATGCTCTTTTTAAGGCCCTGGGAAGGCAGGGGGATGAGAGGAGAAAAGGAAGTCCTGCTTATGTTGTTAGAAGAAGCTTCACTTCTAGGCTCAGAAAGGGACTCTAAAATAAACGTTTCACAAAGGCACAAATTTGGAAAGTCTTCAAGAAAATTATTTAAAAAAAAAATCTCACAGCTCTTCCATCAGGATATTTAAAGCTAGTTTCCTGACTCTAAAAGCACACCCTGTCTTGTGTTTCCTGGCTGGGTGGGGAAAAAAAACCCCACAGAGGTACAGAAATTACAGCCAAAGGTAAACAATAGTGTGTGTTTTAGTATCTGCATGAGGCAGCGAGGTAAATGGAATGAACACTGGATTGAATACAGAGGAGAAAGAGATAGAGTGCTCAGGTCAAAGACTCTTTGAACATTCAGATTAAAAACTGTCCTCTGTGGCCTTAATACAAACCATGTCTTTTAAATGATTTAATTTTACTCAGTAAGTTGCTGCATGAGGGTAAAGCCCGTGCTGAAAGAAAGGTGGCTCTAACTAAAAGAAGCTTCTAAATGGAAACAGGTGATATCTGTCATCTTCATCTAGTGTAAGACACACAAATACTAAAACGTGCCTTTTCTCATGCTATCCTATTTTGTCCCTCAGAGAAGTCCAGCTTCTTCCACAGCTAAAACTGAAGAGCAGCCTCTTTTTGTTTCTATTAAAAAAAAAAAATCAGGTGAAAAAAACCCAAAAGATGAGGTATTTATTTTTTTATTCTCAAATTTCTGCAAAACACCAAAGTGATCTGGAAACCTAGTTAAGAGTAACAGGCACCCAAATGACACCAAGACAGGAAACATTTCCAGAAGGCCTCCAGCCAGGAGAACCCTGTGAAACCAACACAGCTTCACTGAAGGGCCCTACTCGTTCCTTCCAGAGATGAGTTTTGGGAGCCAGGGGCCATAGGTTGTAAGTCTTAAGCCACTGATTTGTCATCACTAGGTTTCTTCTCATAAAAATAACCTATCCCACAGATATTTGGGTGTTTAATCATTAACTTAAACTAATATTTAAAAATCTAGTCTTGTGTCCTTTTTTTTCCTGATTTCTGATTTTATTCTCTGTGAAGAGACTGAAGTCTCTTATTAGTTATTATATATTACTTATATAATACTATATATAAGTTACTATATATTATTATATTAGTTATTTTCTTATTTAGCATACAGTACATACTATATATATAAAAAATATATATACCCTCCTAGTTCTGTTACTTATATTATACATTATTTTTAATAATTTAATCCCAGAGTGCTCTGCACTCCTGCTTGATGAAATTTGATGCATAAATAAAATTCTTTTCTTATTCAATATTAGCAAGAGAAATAAGTATTAGCACAATATAGTGAGAAATTTATTTAAACCAAAGGTACAAACTAAGATCAAATTTGCTAAACCATTTTAGCCCAAATAGAAAAGAGCACAAGGACCAATGAGTTTGCTTTGTGTGCTTGTCTTGATGGACTCCAAATGCATTCTGTTGGGAAAAAAAAATCAAACCATTGACATTTTTTGAAGGCAAACTAATGACATTTTTACTGCCTAACTCATTTGGTGCCTGTCACAGTCACATTTCAGGAGGATGCAGTTCTGCCTCAGCATCTCCAGCAGCAAACCTCTGTGATTTTTATTATCTCCAAGCAGGAGCCATTTGGACATGGGCACACACAGCCAGGTGCCACTGCTGCTCACACAGGGCCACCAGGCAGGGATTCTGGTGGGAAGGACCCCAGGGAGACACTGACAGGGACACAGCATTCCATGGACACATGGCCATCCTTCACTTTGGCCGAGGTAGTTTATTCTGTGGAATTTCAAATGTTAGCCTTTATCTCAGCAGGTGAGCTCAGGATGTGTCCTGCTGGGCCTGGGAAGTTTGGCCAAGTACTAATATGGGTATTTGAAGCAAATAACTCTCATTCTTGAGGAACCATTGAAAGGATTGTAATGGGACAGACAACCAGTACTCTGTTTTTAACTAGCAGGTTGTCCTTTTAGAGATTAATCCAAAATGAAATTTCACTATTACCATTTTAAGCTCTGCCTACTTATTGGTTACTACTTCTAATGTTCAATGCTTGCAATCAGGCTGTTAAAATTTAATCCACAGTATATTATACATCTGTGTATCTCTAAATAAGCAACTCTTCCTTGTCTTCTGCATAGAGTTCTACTTATTATTAAATTTCAGAAAATATTTTAACAGGATGTAACCAGTATCAATTAAAATGTAGCTTTATTTTCCACAGACAGAATGCTCTGCACTTTCGATTTAAAATGATAAAAATATAAATATACATTTTAAGAGCTATGTAAACATTTTAAAAGTTTAATCTGAGGTGATTAATCTGAGAAAACTGGAATCTTTATCAAAGTTGCAGAAATTACCTGAGCAATATTTTGTTCACTTGCCTGTTAATATGTAAATATAAGCTAGGTATTCATTTTAGAAGAATTATTATGGATTTGCATCAGTCTGAGTAGGGAATTTAGACCTTATCATCCGATGTTATGGAAAGGAGTTAGAATAATTTTCTATAGCTGCAGATGCTTTCTTTTTCCCATTTAGTTTTTGGCAATTAACAAAATTTATTTTAATCCATCACAAATGTCATTGACATTTTGGTAGGAAGCCAAAGGCTTTTTCTTTGAACATCTTGTGCTCAAGTGTCACATCTGGAAAAATGAATTTTTTTCAAGTCTTGCTACACTTCACTTAGTTTTTGATTAATGATATATGAAAAAATCTAGATTTGACAAAAAAAATCAAGAAAAATCTAGAAAAATTTGGTGCCATGATCTAGTTCACATGGTGGTGCTTAGTTAAAGGTTGGACTTGTTCTCAGAGGTCTTTTCCAGCCTAGTTTATTCTGTGACTGATTCTGTGAAAAAGACTGCCAAAAGTCACCACTTACCCAAACTTCTAAACCAAAGGCTACAATTTTTCTCTGAATTCAGTCAGAACAGACCAGTCCTTTTAAAAGGCTGGGATTTTCTTTGCAGTACAAGAATTAGAAGTATTACAATGCTCCCATTGCTTAGGTACCTACAGCAACAGGAATGAAATTGAAAGACTGACAATGTCTATGTCAGTGGTGATCTCAAGAGAATTAGTCCTGGAAATACAATGATGAAGAATTAATTTTAAGTATTTTAGTCCATGTTTTCTAAAGTAACTGTGACTTTAGATCTCAGATTTGGTATATGCAACACGCAGAACTGCTCAAATGGTTTTGTTTTTCAGACAACATTGAAGACTTTCCCTCTGAAAACCCAGATCCTACACAGTGTGTTTTAAGCAGACGCCACCAATTGTTACTTCAGAAAATTATGCCATGCAGTTTTAGCCTGTGCCTTCAGCAGTGACTTCATTGTGGATTACACAGATTCCACATACACAATACTCAAAGTAAATAGTTTTCAGCCATTTTCATGGCCAAGGGAAGGATAGGGTAGTTTCACTGTCTAGGTTACATTACAGGACCAGTCTCCTCTTTCATCCCATGCACCCCATTTTATCTTTGATCTTTCTATCTGGGCTATATTGGCAACCAGTGACATCACTATATGTTTGAAGAAGAGACAGTACAGTACCCAGGAGCTGTGTCAAGAGAATGCCTTTTTATTTCCTTTGTGAACTGCCAGATCCCATTATTCCATCCCAGTTATTCCATCCCACGCCATGGAATAACTTTGGTCCAAGGGGAATTTTAATTCCCTGGGGCAAGTGACAGCATGAAGTAGCTGCTTCTGCAGATCATTCATGGCAGAGGTTGCTTGGGGCAGCAATGTCCTGAACCCCACGTGTGAGCCCAGGGGGCTGTTGGCTGCCATGGCAAACTAAGCCCTGCTCTGCTGTACAGCATCACGGACGGCCCATGACATCCTGGCTGTGAGGAATGGCCAAGTACTTTGAAGCAATGCTCCTGCTCCAAGCTGCCTGCCTGAGGAAAGGCTTTCTCAGCCTTGCCCCACTATTTAACTGGACCAAGTGCCCTTGGCACTTATTGGGAGATACAAAACATCAGCAGCCATCCAACCCGAGCCCTGGATTTTTACCTTTGGGAATGTAGTCACTGACCTTGAGAGCATCCAAAGTGCACAGGGGTTTACAGCGTGCCTCAGCCTCTCCCACCACCCCTCCTGTCTGTTCTGCCTTTCTGTCCTCACATCCAACTCTTGCATGCTCATGTACCTAAAAGTGACAGAGGGACTATAGAGAAGCCAGGCAGAGCGTGTGCACATACATGTGCTGCCTTCTCACAGCTTCAGGCCATCCCTCTCCTGTAAACCCCTGGGAAAGGGGTGTTCAGTCAGCTCCCTTTCTATTTTCCCCATACACCAGAGCTGCTCATGTTCACTGACATCATTCATGAGTCCAAATAATATAGTGAGACATGTTGGAATATCTTCAAGAGGTGTAGAGAAAAGGAGGTGGGGTGAGAAGGCTCACATTAAGAAGATAAATGTGTTAGAAGTGTCAGTGTTTAAAGCTTGTTTAAAGCTGGCTAAAAAAATATATATTCAAAACTGAAAACCAATCTTCTAAGTTAAGAAGCTCCTATACAAAAGTCATCTGTCAACAAAAATAGCCTAAGGAATGTTCCTATAGATACAAACCCTAAGTTGTCTGCAGGCTTTATGCAGGTGTATCTTCAGTTCTCACAAAATTGAAAAGACTGGTTTTCTGACTGACTTTTTAATTGTGATTAAAACATATTTCTTAATTGATCAGAAACAGTTATCCCTAGAGCCTGGGAGGCACTGGGCAGGAGTTCTGCTTGCAAGAGAAACCCAAGCTAGATAGCCTAAGCAGGCAGCACCTCACAGGACCAGATCAAACACAGCCATACTAGGCTCCATCCTCACTCTTTTCTTTAGATTTTGCTTTAACAATGAAGAATGATGACAGGTTAAACATCCTCCTCCAGACTATTTATTCCCTTCACCAGTGATAGAAATGTTTAAACTCACAAACCAAATAGTCTCAAAAAACCGTCTGTAAATACTATCTAACAAAGTAAAATAATTGCATACCTATGCCAAAGAACTCAGCAAATACACATAATCCTTTCTAAGGAGAAGAAATGGCTTGCCAAAAACATACTCTGTTCTAGGCAAGTTCTACTGCTTCTCACAGACAGGCCCATATTATCAAAAGTGATGACACTGGAAAGACTGAGACAGTGAATTATTTACTTCTGGATATCAGTGACTCAGTGAGGGATGGAAGACTACTTTTTTCTTCAGTGCTAATATTTTTCCATCATATGGAAACATCATATGCCAACATCATATGCCCTTACGGAAAGACTGCTACTGCCCTTTGCCCTACTTACCACCTATGGCTGCAGCAGTATTAGCAGGATGAGCACATGAACCTGTGTGCTCAATGGATCATCAGAATTTGTTTGCAAAATGGCCCATTAAGACAAAACATCACTTTACAAAATGAAGAATCACATGCTTAATTGCCTTCTCTGAACAAACAGAGGTAATTGCAAGTATCTTGTATTGATGACTCCTCTATGTGTAGGTTCAAAAGGAGAAATGAGTGTGAGATGTATTCACTGTGGGGCTACAGAAAGGGGTGACTCTGCAATCAGAGCTGTTTTTCTTGTATGAAAAATGATTACTCAACCAGTGCTGACTATTTAAAAAGCAAAAACAAACTACAAGGAACAAATGAGCAATACATTCAGCTGAATATTGCTGCACTCCATTGGAGAAGAGCAAAGTTTTTACTATTAATTGCCTTATCATACAGTTTTCCCCTCAAGTATTGAAAACCACTGGCATGGACCATTCAGAGACAGAGCCATTTGCCTACAGCTGAGACACTGCAGGAGGTTTATTATGCTTGCATTCATCAGACATTTCCAAGACATGCAAAGTTGTAGAAATAGACAAAGAGGTCTCTTCTAGGGTAAAGTTTAATTTTATTGCCAGGTATTATAAAGCTGTATTTTCCTCCTGAAGTTAGCAGGATCTAGCAGCAAAACGATTTTTATTTCCAAAGGATACTAAGGGACTTACATAACTATACATCCTGCTTAGCTTGCATTTAAAATAATTAGCCCTAAAATTTAGGAGCCACACAAATAAAACTAACATCCCAAGGAGCTAGACAGTTAAAATCCTTGCAAAGTTTTGAGCCTCTCTTTTCGCTGTTCCACTCAAGGTCTCCTTTGGTAATCATTAGATCCATTACTCACATGTGAAGAAGAGATGTGCAAGACAGATGTCACCATGTTTCTTTACTTCCTTTCATGGATTCAAGAAAAGCAGAAAATGGAAGTCTGGTGCCAAAAATGAGAGGTTCACAGCTGAGGCTCCTCAACTCTATACCCAGCCATAGATGAACAGTGGTCTTCAGTAGGGTTTCCTAGACAAGCTGCATGCCAGATACTTCAAATGTTACAGAAACTTTCCCTGAACAAACCAACATCTTTTACTGCTCATGCTCAAAGCACAGAGTCCAGAGCTGCTGCTGTTACCAGCCTCAATAGTGGTGTAAATTAATTTTAGTAACCATGCTTCTAAAGGAAGATGCATCAGCAAACAATTAGGAGATGGTGGAGGGCAGAAGGAGATACGGATTTATGTGGGAAGGTGGTATATGCTGATACCAGTCATGAGAGTTGCCTGGAGGCACAGGTCAGGAGGTTTTGTGCAGCAGCCAGTAGGCACGAGGACCATAAGAGTGACTGCCAGTGCCAAAATGTGTATTTCTTGAACTAAGTTGGTGAGGCAGGTTGAATCCTGGATGGATACCGGGTGCCCATTAAAGCTGCTCTATCACTCCCCTCCTCAGCTGGGCAGGGGAAAGAAAATAGAACAAAAGGTATAGGCTTGCCACAGGGTCACAGCCTGCTTTGGGTGTCCATCCAGTCCACGGGCTGCAGGTGAATATCTGCTCCACCATGGACCTCCATGGGCTGCAGAGGCACAACCTGCCTCACCATGGTCTGCAGGGAAGCCTCTGCTCTGGTGCCTGGAGCAATTCCTGCTCCTCCCTCTGCACTGACCTTGGTGTCTGCAGAGATGTTTCTCTCACATGGTCTCACTCTGCTCTTCTCTGGCTGCAATTTGCTTCTGCACAATAATTTCCCCCCCCTTCTTGCACATGTTGTAACAGGGGCATTACTGTCGTCGCTGATGGGCTCAGCCTTGACCAAAGGCAGGTCCATCCTGGGGCCACCTGACACTGGCTCCATTGCACACGGGGGAAGCTCCTGGCAGCTTCTCAGAGAAGCTGTCCCTGTAGGCCCCTGCTACCAAACCCTTGCCACACACACCCATTAGAGTCGAGTTCCTGCCATAGCAACTAAAGAGAAAAGCAGGGCAGTGGTGGTGAGCTCAGCTGTGCTCACGGCAGAGACCCCAGGAACAAAGTACAGCAATCCAGAAAGGGAGCTCCCAGCCTCAGGAACCCAAAGGCCCCTGGCTTCCTGTGGAAAATGATAGCCTGTGACAAACACAAACCCCTGTGATTAGCAGCAATTTAATCAAATGCAGTAGCATGGGAACAGAAAAGAAAACCTAAAATAAAGCATGGCTTTAAAAAGAAATTAAACCCGTAGCTTAATTTGTGTTCAACTACCAGACCAGAATACTAAAGGCTTAAAAATGTCAGGAGATTCCCAAGTATTTGTAAAACTGTTCATGGCTCCTAAAACACTGATCAATATTAACAAGATTATGGTAGTTAAGATGTCTAAGTGAATTTCCTTTCTTTCTTTAAAGCTCTTCTGCCAGTGCATTTTGGTCATGTAGTGGGGAAATAGAAATAGCATAATTGGGATTACTAAACCAAGCCCAGAGAACAAACAGCAAATAATCTGAAAAAAATGAAGCACACTATATATACATGCCATACAAAAATGACTAATGCCACATACATCTGGAGGAAATAAGAGCTAATTGGAAATAATGAACTAACCAAGCAGGGCCAGATTTATAGTCTCTATTATTTGTGGTGGCTAGAAGTAGCAACAGTCAAAAGATACATCCATATTTGTATGTTCAATTTTTTAGCTATCACTGCAGCTCTACATAATTAATTCTATCACATCCCCCATCATCCAGACATATTGTCTAATATGTAAAAATAAATTGCTATATTTCTTCTCATCTCTTTCCTATCCAAACCACAGATATCTTTTATATGCAGCCTATTATTAAAACTTTGAGGCAAAAGTTAATAACTGGTTTCTCCATAGGAAAATATTTTATGCTATGAAGGGATTTATTATCTGAAGTCATGCAGGCTGCAAAATCTGCTGGTGAGAAACAACCCCTCTGCCATATTCAACTGTTTTGACAACTGTTAAATACAAGTGATGACACAGTCGAAATACCTAGTCTGAAACAAGGTCAGATTAATACCTCACATTAAATGCTTTCTTGTACTAACGCCTGTTTTTGCATGTATTAGCACCAATAGTAGAACAGCACATGATACAGATGAAAGTAGAATTGTACTTGTAACCTTTACGTGAGTCAGATGTGATTCATAGCTCAAGCTATATCATTCCTATCTGTACTTGCTTTTTTTATAATAAATAATGGATCTTTTATAGTCTAACTACCATGGGATCCATGGCCTGGGCCACATGCTGGCCATTCAAGCCTGGGACTGAAGAAAACACTGTTGTTGCTGAATAGGAAGGCTCACTAAAAGGCACCCCAAAACCCCAGCCAAATCCCAAGCAGGCCAAACGCAGGGATCCCCCCACCTTTCCGACAGCTCAAATGGAAGCTGCTTTGCTTCTTCCAACATCTTGTCTTATGGAGCTGCAAAGTCATGGAACTGGGTCAAGGAGGCAGGTCTGGGGCTCCATCTCACAAGTGAAGATCCAGCAGTGAGACTCGCCCAGCATGACAACAGCTCTCCAGCATCCCTCCAGAATCTCCTCACGGACACACAGCAGACAGGGGGGAAAAAAAGCCACGAATAAAAATTCTCAGTGCACAGACTTATGCTTGGAAAGCTATTAATACATCAATAATGTAACAGAAAAAGGCAACAGGCAACCAGACTGGAATTTCTTTGTAGGTAGCTTGCCAATAAACTACACAATAGCTTGCACGGAGTGAATACTGAAATATTGAAAATAAGTTTGTTTTCAAAGTCCAGTAAAAAGCCTCTAAGAGAGAATAAGCATAAAGACTACTAATCTTTACTGCTCTAATGCATTTGCAGTTTAGCATTTTATAGGCAGGTGAAGAACACCATTTTGTTCTCAGATAAACCAATCACATATTAGCAGCCCACCAAACTAAAGCTGAGATTTTTATATCACGTAGATTTCCTTAAGTCTAGCTTCCAGACTTGGCTAGCAGAATGAATTCTTTTCCTTTGATACAGACCATCAATATCTCATGAATATTTTGACATGTCCAAGTCCAAGCAACTGCAGAGTCAAGTACTTGCAAGCAGGCAATTACAATGCAGGGCTATGATGGGATTTGTGTCTCTAGAGGCAATCGTGGGATGGCAGTGCATTAAGGTGAAACTATACTTTAAACCAAAACATTTCACACAGCTGCTTCCAGACCAGGGCAGTGACTCTTCTGATTCTAGAAGGCTACCATAACTAGTTAAAAAAATATGGAAATTCGGTCTACAAAAGCAAAGCAAGTGAAGAAGCACCGGAAAATGACATTTGGTGTTTCAATGCAAACACCACTGGTTTTCAGCTGTTCTCATTTACACATTCTAGACTTACATACAGTTTAGTGGGGCTGACAGCTCAAATGGCAGCACAGATTCAAAAGAAAGCTTGTGCAGCCCTGAAGTGAATTTCTCAGCCTTGCAGTGCAAGAAGTACCAGTGTTAGATCAACAGCAAAGCACACTAGCTTTTCTATTAGCAACCTTCCAGAACAGGGTAGGAGAAAGGGCTCCAAGTGAGTGCATTGCATCTGCATGGCAGATCTGCATTAAAGCCCTCCTGAGAGAATGTTATCTATTTCATCATACTTGAATGTGAAGGAATAAATTGAAGAGGAATATTTCTGCCCTGCCTTACAGAGACACGCAGAAGCAGCTCAGTCTCTGTGCCTGTTCTCTCCTCCTTCATGCAATCTGAAGCAGTGAGCCTTTCCTTGCAGCCCCCTAATTCAAACACTGGACAAGGGTAATCACATTTCACACTTCATGGTTTAAACTGATCACCATATGGATTAGGAAGGAAACTGTCTCACTGCATATGAAACTATCACACAAGTTCATAGCTCTGTAAGTGGTTTCTTTGCTGTAGGCTCAAGAATTGGATATTTGCCCCAGAGGGAGATGTGGATGTTGCACATGCTTATTTTCTTGCTGCTTTACTTTTCTAGCTCTATGCCTCTGTGTTTCTGAAACTCATCCAGAGCAGAAATCAAGACAAGATTCATTGCTCTGAGCCGAGCATACCTTTTAGATATTTTACACATTGCACTTTCACATACCAATAATGACTTGCTAGGAAATTCCCTTGCTTTGCTAGTTAGAATGCACTGGAAGAATGGCTTTGATCATCCTCAGAGAGATTCAGTCCTTGGGGCAGATTTATCATTTCAGATTAAGATTTAACATAGTCTCTATAAAGGCTTTTAGCCATTTTGGGGAGTATTGGTTGACTTTTTTTTTTTTTAATTAGAACAAAACAAAACAAAAGCAAAAAGCAAACCAACCAAAAAATAATCATAAAACCCACCCACAGATTTTGTATTTTAATGCCATTTTAGAGAAATCAGAATTTTATAAAGAATGTTGGGGATTTGTTGCATAATGCACCCACAGTCTCTCTGCCCAGGTGACTGTCCTTTACATCTCTGAGAAACCAACATGGTAAAACAGCTGGGGACCCTATTAGCAGCTCCCACGATTTTGGTGGGGAATATAACAGCAGTTTCCTGGGCCTGAATTCCCATTCAAGAGATGTTGTACCTTCAGCAGCAAAGCTCTCTGAAACAGGGCAGGTGATAGGAGTAATTTCTCCTAGTTTCCCCCACCTACCAAAAAGCAAGCAGAATCTAGCAGAAACGTTCATCAGAGGCAGAAAGCAGCAGGGCAAAGAAATGGAGAAAAAAAAAAGGGGCTTTTAGCCCATTTCAAATAGCTCTGGGTTCTTCAGTGCTTTGTTTAACCAGCTCTCAAGCAACAGAGCTGCCATCTCTCTGGAGACCATGTCTGATGGAAGTTGTTTGGCTTCATACCCTGCATCTTTGGCCCCAATAACTCACTCCCTCTCCAGCAATTATTGTTCATATCATCTCACTTCAGAAATTCCAAAGACTCACTTTTCATCACCCCCTTTCCCAACAAATGGGCTCCTTCAGCCATCTTTCCCATGGCTGGAGTTTGTTCCCTTTAGGAAGGCTGCACATGTATTTCACACAATAGGTGCCATCTCCATGACACCGTGTGCTGTCTGCACAAGGAAGAGCCACAAGTTTGCCACATAAATCCTACCATGTAATCGATTTTCATGCCAACATTTCTGGGTCACAAGCAAGCACTCATGCTCTGGGGAGCTTTTCATAACCAAATGACTTCAGATTGCTCTGCTCTGAAAAGTCGAGTCTGACAATGGTTATTGTTTATGCTTGGAGTGCCAATCAACACTGGAGCCCCACTGATGCCAGATAAATAAGCAGGTAAACACAGCCCCTGCCTGAAAGGACTGGCTGCATAGTTTATGTCAACAAGCAGCAGAGCAGAGTTCCGGAACTAGAAGCATGAGGTTGAAGAAAGGCAGAAGCAAGCACTGGCCAAAAGTTAGATACCACAGTTTAAGGGTTCCTCCCTCCCCCACCATCTTCCAGCATGATCAGCAGCACAAGACCTCATGAATTCACAGCACACAGTCTTGCTCCCAGGCAGAATCAGCTGAGCACACATGACTCCTGACAGACTTCATCTACATGGCTTGAACAGAGATTCTGCAGCTTGCCTATTCCAGCCACTGTTACTTTCAGCAAAGCCATTTTAATGCCCATTTCAGCCACCATGGACCAGAGAACAGGGCATTGCTTTTGTCTTTGCAAACAACTTATTTGGTTTCTTTCAGCCTTACTTTCCTTGAATTCCACAACCCATGTCTTTGTCTTCACTCTGTATGGCCCCAGTCCTGTTTCGTATTCCTTTCAAGCCTCTCCAGTTGGCTTTAGAGGGAGTAGGATCCCTTTGCATGTATTATCACCTCTGTCAGTTTAACCTTGTGGAATAACTGACAATATATATTACTGATAAATATATTATTGATAATATGTCATCTCAGTCACTGACATTTTAAGATCTTTTTCTGCAGAAGTGCAATCTACTAATTTTTTTCCCACCATGTGACCAACTGACCAATTACTGCATGTTGCAATGAAGAAATTCACATTTGTCTTTCCTGGCCTATATAATATTTTAAAATAATTTTTTCAGCTTCTTTCAGTTATTTTGAACCAGAAACTCATTGCATAGAAATCCCAAGCCCCACTTCCAGCACAAATATTACTTTATCAAATATATTTAATCACATATCACTGTTCCAACATCCAAATCATTAGGGAAAACTCTGAATTCAGGCCTCTCTGATGAATTTCTTCATTTGGATGATGATCCCAGCTAGTACTTGAAAAGCACTTCTCTGATCTGCTGTTTGATTAGATCATAGTTCCCTAGACTTATCAAGCAAGACAATACCAATATTCAGTTAGAATGTTTGATTAATAAAGGACACATCCACATTTGGCTGTACAGTCTTTTAAAGAAAGAAAGGTGTTGAAAAGCGACAATCAAAGTTCATCCTGCAGAGTACTGACAGAAAACTTGCAGAGTAAAACAACCTCAGCAAGCATGGATTTACCAAGCAGAAGAGGAAGTGACAAGTATCCTATGTTCCCTCTCAGAAGATGCAGACACCTTTTGCCCTCCCTTCCAAAAGCTGATCTTCTAATACCTCTTCCCAAGGCCTCTCTGCAGCAAATGGGGTTAGCCATTGCTCATCTCATTCCACCATTCCCTTGAAAGGCAGGTCCCATGATGCTCTTTATAGGATTTTAGAATGGTTTGAATTGAAAGGAATCTTTGAAGATCATCTAAGTCCATCTCCTCTGCCATGGGCAGGGACACCTTTCACTAGACCAGGCTGCTCAAACTCCCATCCAACCTGGCCTTGAACACTTTCAATGATGAGGTATCCTCAACATCTTGGGGTAACTTATGCCCATGCCTCACCACTCTCATCATGACTGTCATTCTTCAAGAGGACAACAGAGGTTTGATTTGCTGCTTGTAGTGCATCAGATAAACTCTTTTTTTTCCTCCAGTTCAAGGAATTTTGGCTGACAGCCCAGCCCACAGTAAGTGCAGAGGGAGGACATGCCTGCAGCGCTCACAAGGACCAAGCCCACCTCGCAGGCAGTCATTGCTCCTTGGCACACCAGATCCTGCTCCCCTTCCCCCATGTGCAGCCAGGCTGTGTCTGGTGTTTGTGCTGGGTGGAAAAAAAACATTTTTGCTTGCTGCACCCTGCAAAAGACAGAATGTAAGAATTGCATTCACAAGTGTAAAGGCTTAGGGTCTGACCAGTTTCAACAAAGCCAGGATCCAAAAAGAACACAAAAAGAATAAGAAAGGCACAGTACCAAAAATACAGGGCAGCTCAAGTTGAGAAACATCAGCTGATAGTGTCCATGATCAATGGGGTCTTCATATGCTTGGTTTTATTTCCCATCTACTTCTAAGGGAAATACGATAGCACAATAAAACCAGACTTTTAAGATATCAGGATCTAAAAGTATTATTTGACGCACACAAAACATTCCATCTCCTGAGGCTCACAGAAACTCGAAATCTGGAGCTCCAGAACTGCTAAGTTAAAGTCTTTTGCAGCAATTTTCTGTTTTACTGCTCAGAGTTGTAGTAGTCTCTTCTACAGTCAAGCACGGCATTACAGAAACTATTTCATGTACAGTCTAATAGCATAATTTCTCATGAACACTAGTCAGTGGATCTTTCACTTTGTAGACCAAAGTAAGCATGGTCACTTGATTTTCATGAGAAGACAATGATCTTTCCCTGCAAAAGGCATTTAAAGCTGGAAATCAAGAGGCACCTTGTCATAACAAAAGCTTTTCAAACCTTACAGTTTCAAAGAGACTTAAAAACTGCCTACTGCAACTCCCTGTGGCTTTTTCCTTCAGTTGCAAACTTCACTGTTTCATAAATCTTACTATTCTGCTAAAGCCAAGTGTTTAACACCATTACATATTACTCCATAAAATAATATGGTGAGCATATCACTTCCACAGTT
Source organism: Erpornis zantholeuca (assembly GCA_013400515.1). Taxonomy (NCBI): domain Eukaryota; kingdom Metazoa; phylum Chordata; class Aves; order Passeriformes; family Timaliidae; genus Erpornis; species Erpornis zantholeuca. The sequence continues at coordinate 89,653 of VZTN01012101.1, forward strand.
TAGGAAACAGACAAGAAAGTAGTAAGTTGGTCTTTTTGAGAATCTTTAAAGAGAAGACAACTTTTCCACAGTGTGAAGTGTCAGCAGCAAAACTGCCATTTATGCTGCACCATTGCTTCAGCAGGATTTCCTGCCATTGCAAAATATTCCTATTTTGGCCATCATCAGGAATAGGCGAGCTCTGTTTGATAAGAACAGGCCTTATGCCATTTCAGTACTTGGCCACCACAGTGTGTAATACCTGAACTTCAGTCTGGTTGAGCTTTGTCCCAGCAGTGTCACATCCTGCCCTCACACAGTCCATAGGAGCAGGTTTCTTCCCTGTAAGCACAAAGATGAGACTCAGGTGTAAGGAAGAGCCAGTATCGACACCAGGCTCATCACCCAAGATTCCACACTGCTTTCACATGTCTCACCTGAAAGCAGCCACGGCAAATCCCCATGGCAAGAAAAATTCTGTGCTCTGAAACTGAGCCCTGCAGTGTGATGCCTGAGAATCAAGTTAAGAAGCACATTTAAGCTGCACCTCTCCTTAGCAGGTCCAGTGAACAACTCCACAGTCTAGTAATAGGAAAGCAGCTCTAGGAAAAACCTGCAAAAATGTGTTACATTTTGCATCTGTGAAATGCAGCTGTATAAAAACCACACACTCCTTTGCACCATCTTTTTCATTTTTTACATGTTTACACAACTTTTAAACACAGAGGTAGCCTTTAATCTCTGCAATTTAATAGCCACTCCATACTCTAAACCAACAATTCCCAGGGTGGGAATTTGTACGCCTTGATTTCACATTTGTTGCAAGAGACACAGTTCTTCCCCCCATGCTATGCTGCTGATTGATCAGACACCTGAGCAACCTTAGCTCTGTGTTTATAGCATTTTGGGTTTGTAATACCTTTGGGCTTGCTTGGAAACATCATTGCTATGCTCTGCCATCTCCATTCTCCAGCAAACAGGGCTTTGCTGAGCACATCACTGTGTGACTATCCCACTAAAAGTATTTCCATAAAAAGGCTAGAAGAGTAGAGCCTAGCCCAGTACAAAGGTGGAACCTCTGCAACCTCCCAAGGTGGCTCTCCCTGCCACAAGGGCTTCTCTGCAAGGATTCTCTGGTGTCTATGCAAGATTGCCATCACCTCTAAGCTCTCTCTGGGCAACAGCAGTATCTTCTCCACCCTTTCACTGCATTTCATTGACAAAAATTAATCACTTCGAACACCTTCCTCCCACTATCACAACTAAAGTTGGACAATAGATAAAGAATTTACAGACAGAAAAAGACATGCAGATACAATACCAGGTCTGATTAAACAGCTCTGCATCCTTAGAAATCATGTTAATTTTTTACATGCATTAACCCCCTTTTTGCTGCTAGTTTAACCTTCTAAATTTCAGTGTTATTTGACTTTCCTATTTCTAGGTACAACGTGAGAATCAGCACTTGATTCACACCACTTTGCAATGCCATAACATGTTTAAAAATAACAGTGTACTAAAACATTTCCTTTTACACAAAGGCTTATAAGCCATTCCTCCCAGTTTTAAAATTAAACTTACATTTCAGATCAAGGCAGTTCTGAGTCACATTTTCAAAATGTGGTACATGAAAAATATACAACATTGGCTGCAACTGGCTACAGACTGGTGCCAGTTTAAAGTATTTATGCAAGACAGGAATAGACAGAGGGACATAACTGTCCCCAACCCTACTGAAGAATATGCCCTTTCCCAGGCTCTATGTTTTGCTCCGTCCATAATAATTTTCCAGTCTGCTGGAAGCCAGTGGTCCTGCTGCCAGGGAGCCTCTACTGAGTCTTTCTAAAGCAATGTATGCTGGTCAGGGACTTCTTTCACCTCCTGCTTTGTCTCTCACACTTCATTTCCCCATCACAAACATACTTCGAACTTTTTCTCCTCGTGGCTTTTCCATCTGACCGTGGTATCCACCAGGACCACTACAGCACAACCAGAAGGGACCTGCTTCTTTGATGTCTTTCCAATGTTTCTGAGGACAATGAGCATATCAAGTATACAAAGAGGTGCCTACAAATGTGATTATTTTTATGTTCCCTTGTGTTGCCAGATGCTACTATAAGGGAGTTCTATTTACACTAACACAGGTGGTGGGTTTGATCTTGTACAGCTTGACAGGCCTGCACCATTTGGGCTTTTTCTTCCAAGAATCTAAAGCAAGTCTCAGGTATGATGTTGGCCTGGTTGTGTCTCCTCTGCCTGTTCCACATGGTACAAAAATCTCCTGGCAAAATGCTGTGACTGGGGAGGGGGATGCTATTTCAAGTGAAGAGGTTAGCAGCCCACATGAAATAATTAAAACACTAGTGTCCTGAAGGCTGTTTAACAGTTAGGTAGCTACTTGAATGAAATACTTCATTGTGGATAAGCCAGTCAAGAGTCAGGTTTTATTCTTGAAAATCATTGTGATGTTTAAGGGTAATTCAATCTTAACAAGTAAAAAAGGCTGAAAAATTCACAATTCTAATGCTAAAAAAAATCTTTAGATTCACATATCTGATTTCAGTCAAGGAAAACCTTGTGACAAACATTCTTTCTTCACTTTCAAATCCACCTGAAGATACCCAATGCAGTTTGGGTTGAGTATACTCTTCAACAAACCAAATGAAACACTTCTTTCCCAAAGCACAATTGATTAGGTGTAGACATTTCACTCTCACCAAAGAGAGGAAGCTAATCACTCCTTTTTTTTCCAAATAATTTTTTTCCAGGATCCGCAGTTTCATAGAAGGTAATTTAGTTTTGATTAAACTGCATTCTCTATTCTACAGAACACCTTTTAATCAAATTTTTTCCCAGCATGTTAAGCTATAATGCTGGAGAAACCTCCTAAGGAAATGCCTCATCCATGGCCATCATCAGTTTTGCCCACAGTGGATAGCAGTGTTTGCTGGGAGCTGGGAGCACAGCAATTTCATCTGTAAGCTGTCTGCATGCTCTTGACAGACAGCTATTGTGTCTGCATCAACACAGCTGCTATTTGATAATCCAAATCTCTCATTATTGTTTCCAAGGGAAAAACATGCTTCCCTTCTTTCTTCTCATTTCCTTAAAAATATTTTTTTTTAGGAAAACTAAAACCAAAACCATTCCCTGATTTAAGAATTAAACACTCAATTAGCCACAGAGTTGTCTCAAATTAACTATTCTGATGGCATTCATATTCTACTGTACTGCACAATAAGGGGTGTTTTGTACACTGCACAAGATCTCATTCCATAATGCTGGAAGCCTCCCCTTGCACGTGAGGGGCTGTTCCTCCGAGTCCTGCTCTGGGTTAGGACGATCTGGAGGGCAGTGCTGGGTCCCAGCTCAGACCTGGCAAGGGTCACGCCTTGGCTGGTGCCGCCAACCACCATCAGCCACAGCCTCCAGTTGCCTCAGGGAGGCTGGAGCTGTGCCCGTTCTTCCAAGAGGAAGCCGGAAGGGTAGATGAGGATATAAACAATGACTACCTTGTAATTAGCAACAACACAATTACACACACAAAATACTGGGTTTGAAGGGGCTACACGGCTGCTTCAGAGAAACCCTTGTGCCAGATGAGCTTACACCCCCAGCTCCAGTGCACTGGGCTTATTCATATTTTAAATCAGACAGCGGAGAAGCTTTGGTGTTATGAAGGAAGACTGATAACACATCATTCAAACAACTTTCAACTTTGCACACACTTTAAACCATTCACCCATGAAACAACATGTCAAAGGCAGCTTCTCAGCACAGGTCAGATGCTGAATGGGAGGCACATTCCACCCCATAAACATTTAAGCCACCAGTAATTAACTTATCAGAGGCCACGAGAGCCCTTTGGTCTGGCAGTGACTCCTCCTAGCAGACAGGCAGTGGGAGTGGGTTTGTTGGTATGCGCCAGGCATTTCAGGCATGAATCCCAGCCTTGTCCCAACGCACCCCAGAATGTGGGCACAGGCAGCCGGCGGTGAAAGACTCACAAACCATCTCTGAGAACGTGGGCGCTGCTCAGAATCAAAACAGAGGCAGCACGAGCAGCGATAACATCAGTATTACTGAAATCTGATAACTGCCTGACTGAGTCTTACCAAAAAGCCCACAGGGGCTGCAGGAGTGGTTTCATTCCTGTAGCACATCTTGCCTGAGCTAGAGGAATAGATTGGCTCTTGTGAAAAGCCACAAGTCTGCTGCATCCCCACTCCTGCACAGGCACTCATTTTCTTGAGAGTCTCCCAGAGCATGAGAAGATAGAGCTTATCAAATTCCTTTAGCTGTCCATAGAAAGGATGCAGAAGAAACAGTCAAGTCTGTTAGCCTAGGGTACAGGCCATAGGGAGTAAAACAAGCCACCATTTTAAGGGGACTTTGACTCAGCTCTCAGTCCTTCGTTCATCCATTCTCCAGCTACCTCAGGACCTCAGTCCACAGCAGACTCCTGAACTGGTCACACATTTCCAAATTATAACAGTCATACAGCCAAGTGAAATCAGTCCTCAGCAGACACTCACCTTCTCCAAATATCAGCTCACCATCATGCAATAATGGTATAAAAAAACAGTGCTAGCTATGAGGAAAAATTGCAGCAAAACTTCCAGGGCAATATCCCTAATCCTTGTGCAGAGCCTGAGATGCCTCAAGCATAACTTGAGATAATCCTGAACCACCTTCAACTCCAACCACAGCCATTCACTCTTACAAATATTCAGGTACAAACCTGAGCACCAAAACACAAACAAAAAAAATTAGTGGTCAGTAGTTATGTTGCCCTTGGACATGTAAATACACTTGGGTTTTTTGGAGCTTTTTGCTCTTTGGCTTTCAAAACCATTTACAAGACAACTGAGAATGTCATTCACATCAAAAATAACAGCAGTTTTGTAATGCTTCACATGCTCAAAAGTCTGCCAAGTCTTTAATCCACACAACACTTATGGGAACCAATATTCCCCTCCATCCTACCTCAAAGTACAAATATTCAGAGGAAGTCTGAAAGCAAGACTCCTTAACTTTAAAATCCTTCTATTTTCACAGAAAACATTTTTCCACTGAGATAACAAAAACAGCCCAAAGCAATGTCCCAGGAAGAATTTTCTTTTCCATGTGAAATTCTTATTTTTCGGTAAAACCCTTTCCTGCAAGACTGTTCCTACAAGAAAATTTAAACCAGCTCTAGTGAAAACACTTGTACAACCCAGGTGGTAATATATAAACACATGAGGAGACTGTAGCGAGTTTAGAATTGCTTTCACAAGAACAGATATCAAGAGGGCAGCAACTGCCCACCCCCTGCTTCTCTTCACGATGCAGCCACACTGACCTACACCATGGCATTGGAATGTGGGTAAGCTTTTGGGGCTGTCCTGTTCCCAACATCTTCAAAGAGCATTTTAGAAAACATAATTCATGTTTTCATCTCTTGCACAGTCAGCTTGTGAAGCTTGAAATGACTGAGCTTGAAATGTAGCATGTTCCTCTCAAAGCCTTACTGGGACCGACCCTCTCTGTCTTTCCTCCATGATTCGCCTCAAGCTGCACTTAATAGAAAAGTGAAACTTTCACTGGTTTGGGGCTTTTTTTTTCTAAGTTGGGTTAGCCTGGGATTTGTTTTTGTGAGCAGAGAACCATCTATAAGGATTTTGGCCTGTAGCCATTTCTGAAGAGCTAAAACTGCTTAACTAGCAAGAGAATATAGCTCATATTGTCCCATCAGCAGTGCCCAAGTAAGCACTAGGAGCTGTTTAACTACCTACACCTTTTTCCTAACATCTGCCTTGGTCCTGATAGCTCCCTGACGGCCTCTGGCTGTACCCTCCCCCTGCAAGAGCTCTTCAACCTTTGCTAGATTTTTTAAAAGTGGTTATACAGTTACTGCTTTATGCAACACATACTTTAATACATCAATACTTTTCCATTGTTGTCCACCTTACACTCTTCACCTCACCCAAGCATCAATAGATTTTGTGCCTAAAAAACCACCGAAGTGCAATATTTCAGTCAGAACCTTTGTGAAGAGGTAAATAAAACCTACAGTCAGCAGAGGTTTTTCATCTGACACTACTCCCGTCCCAAGAGCTACATTTTATATGGCACACCTCAAACATATCACTTCACCAATATCAGATCCTAAGTCAATATTTATTCACTAAAACTATGCATATTATTTGGCCAGCTTGTTTTATCTACTTGTATCTTTCAGATGAACTGTTGCTCACAGGAAAGACTTAAAAAAAAAGAAAAATTTTGCAAAAAAGAAAAGAAGATTACATATAGTCTCAGCTCACAAAAATCACTCAACTCTGGTTCTCTGACCTTCTTGGTTTCATTTCAAGTTGTTTTAGACAACCTTAGCTGTCTTGTACCCAAACTACTTCCCACTAAAATCAAGACAAGTTCCATGAGTGTCAGTGTTGGCACATCCCTCCACTCCCCTCACTTTCAATACAGTCACAGCTGGAGGCAAAGCTTGGTGCTAGAGGGCTGCTGTGTGCCTGCCTTTTTAACGTTGGGACATTGGGAATCTGTAACTCTGCCAGCAAACAGACTCGTTTGTTATTAACACAGCCCATATTTAGCCATGTGTCTCCCAAGGAAAAAACACATACTTTCTCCTTAACAAAGACCGATCTCTGCACAGCCAAATCTCCGGGGACTGCTGGATCCCATTTTGCATGGCCAAATAAGGTAAAGCAAGAATTTGAAAAATGCAAACCTGGCCTGAAATTGCCCACAGCTTTCAGGAGCCATTTGTGCTTTTGTTAACCGTTAGTTAAACATCAGAGGGTGCTGCAAGGTCTTTATCGCTTTTTCTTGAATACTTAATTTCCAGTGAACTATTGTGGAACACAAGTGAGCTTTAAGGGGTTGAAGTAGTAGGAGACCATGGCTGAGAGCAGCATCAGGAAACAATATTGGAGAAAACAGTGTTAAAGCTTCACCCCAAATAAACATGGTGCAATTCACCATCAGATACTGATTGGACATTCTCCAGATTACAGGCAAACACTCTTCTGAAATGCACATGAGAGGGAATCCAACAGGTTACATAACACACTGCACATCTCAAGAGGATTTTGATTCTGGCCTCCCACTGAACTTCACTACCTTCCTTCTGAAGGAAGCCAGAGATGTCTGTTTCTCTGATGGAAAAAAATATTACACATTTAAGGGAGAAAATAATAATTTGTGTCTACATGTAAACACCTTTGCAAATACTTCCTTAAGGAGGGAACTCTTAAGGAGGGACTTAATTTTCCTCTGTCCATCTTCCATCACAAATACATCTTGCCCTCCAGCACTGTTTCATGACCTGCTACATCTAAGAAGCAGGCAGCTGGTTCACAGGAACACAGAGATGCAAGATCCCCATTATCAATGTGCATTGAAACTACAAGGATCTGGAACATGGGGAAAAGTGAACAGTTTCCTACCATTCCAGCTGAAAAATGTGTATGCAGAAGTTACATACATTCACATAGAGCAAGTGCAAAGTAGCACCATGTAGATCATGCATGCATGGACCAAATTCAAGGGGGTGTAGGAAGAACAGATTTTTCAACAAGCTGGAAGTGAAAGCAGAAACTTGGAAGAAAATTATTTTGCTATTTGTTCTAACTTTGTGAGGAGTCATGAGAAGTAATTAGGCATCGTGGGCCTTGTGTGACTGAGAAGCTGCTCTTGGCTTCCCTGAGAAGTGAAGACATTGTCATGCCATGAAGCATTTTATATTTTTGATCATGACCAGTATGGTCTTCCATAGGATCATTTTAATGCTGGCTCAGCACTTCAGCTGACTACCAATTTTTGTGGAAGCATCACACCACTTGTTACTTCAGCACACTGCTTGCTAGCCTTCTGCAGAGACTGAGGAAATACCTGTATCCATGCAGAACAAGCAACTGAAAGTCACTAGGGAGAAGCAGTTATTCCCTTCCAAACCTCTGTGTTCTACAGGAGATTAGCAATTGAAACTGGTAATGTGCTAACTAATCCGTTTAAGCATTGTCATATTAGCAGCACTCAGCCTACTTTACCAAATTAAAGGTGAAAGAGCAGCTTTTAACATTCTCTTTCCCAGGAAACAATTCAAAGAGAAACATACCAAAGTGGAAAACCAACAAGTTTAAAAATGAGAAAGATTTACCTTTTGCATACAAGGCACAAGGAACACAGGCCAGGTTTAGCCCACATTCAGACTTCCAAAGCTGCAGATCTTACCACACACTTTTGTGCCTGAGGTCAAGACTGTGGCCCACAGCAAAAAACAAAACAGCAACGTTGATCCGGCAGGACCATCCAGGTTTCAAGTGATACAGTATTGGACAATCCCAGGAAAAAGCACAGACTGGAAGAAGAAATCACTGAGAGCAGCCCTGTGGAGAAGGACTTGGGGATTCTAATGGACAAAAAACAGCATGACCCAGCAATGTGCTCTCACAGCCCAGAAAGCCAAACACATCAAGGCCTGCATCCAAAGCAGCCTGGCCAGCAGGTCAATGGAGAGGGTTCTCCTCTTGTGACACCCCACCTGGACAACTGCATCCACTCTGGGGTCCCCAGCACAGGAAAGGCTTAGGCTTGTTGAAGCAAATCCAGAGGAGGGCTGTGAAGATGATCAGAGGGATGGAGCACCTCTCCTACAAAGACAGGCTGAGACAGCTGGGGCTGTTTAGCCTGGAGAAGAGAACACCTCAAGGGACACCTCACTGCAGTCTTCCAGTACCTTATGGAGGCTGACAATAAGGAGGGAGAGGGAGTTTTTATGTGGGCATATAAAGGACAAAGGGCAATGTTTTAAATTGAAAAAGGGCAGATTTAGATTAGACATTGAGAGGAAGTTGTTTCCTGTGGGGGTGGCAAGGCATTGGAGCAGGCTGCCTAGGGAAGCTGTGGATGCCCCATCCCTGGAAGTGTTCAAGGCCACGTTGGATGGGGTTCTGAGCAACAAGGTCTAGTGGGTGGCATACCTGCCCATAGTACAGGTGTTGAAACTAAATTATTTTTAAGGTCCCTTCCAACCTGAATGATTCTATGAGTCTGTTTCTATAGCATAAGAGGACTTTGGAGGTTCATCCTCTGCAATCACATTGCTCATCACGTGGGACCACATGTAGGACTTCTGTTGGGCATGCCAACACAAGAGCTTTGAGGTAGGTAAGAACACATGGATTTTAAAAACCATGACAGGACTTTAAAAATTTAACAGTCTGAATATCACTCAGAGTTGTAGGACTCAGAGCTAATTCTGCTGCAGATTTCAATCCTGTTCCACTCAGCATGGGATTAGGGAACAGAGACATAGAAATCTTCCCATCCCGTCCTGAATGGTGGAGACAGCTCCTTCCTTCCACACTGATGCTGGTATGAAGCAGCAGCATCCTCCCAAGGGAGGCAGAGGTAGGCTCCTTACAGGCCCTCTCCCTGATTCCCACAGTTCCTGGCTTGCTGCATCCTTACCCAGCAGGGCCGTAGCATGCCAAGTTGGCCAGGACTCAACTCTCCTGCTTGTGGCCAGACTCTGTGGCTCAGCTGCTGACCTGCAGAGAGCAGGGCTCCATGGGGAAGGCTGACAGCTACCCCTGAGCCAGCTGGCTGATGGCCAAAGCAGGTCCCTTTCCAAACAAAGCCAGAAAATACTATGAAGGCTCTGACTCCAGCTTGAAACTAAACATAAAATTATAGAAGCTTCCTGTTACTTTTTCCACAAGGTTTCCAAACTGAGGAAAATGCTGTAAAGCTCTTCAAATAATCCAGGTAAAATTTATACCTTTGCCTCTAATGTCATGTAGCTCAGCAGTGGAAGTAAGGCTGACCTAAGGATTTTGTTTAGGTTTTGACTCACAGCAAACCAGGATTAGGACACTTCTTGTAAACTGAAGGCCCCAGAGGTGTTAGAAAGCTTTAGTCAGCTCATTCTGGAAATATCTGGTTTGTCATCTTTTATTTAAAAAAAGCTGAGTCTAGCTGATGAAGACAATCATGCCATAAATAAGATTTCATAGCACAATCACTAGAATTCCCTATTTAGTTTAACTCAGGATTTTAAAAGAAAGATCACATGGAAACACAGATTTTATATTTAGACTTGGGAGGCAGGAAGAAAAAAAGTGGATTTGACTTACCTGGATATCACATCAGGCTCCAGGAACTCTACAGAGTTGGCCAAGATTTCCAGCAGAAATGGGCTTTAGCAAGTATAATTACGAGGTGCTGTTCTGGAAGAAAGCTTGAAGGGGTAGCAAGGGGAGGAAAGCCTCTGGGCCAAGAGTCAAGAGGAATATCTTCTGACAGTTGATCACATCTGGAACCTTGCCAGATACATGCTATCAGTAACCCCTTGGATATCCACAGAAACCTGCCGAGCCCAGTTCTTTGACTGACAATTCTCATGTGACCACATCACATACAACTATCCCCGGGAAAACCACACCAAAACAGAACAAGACCGACACACAAACACACACACACACAAAAACCCAACCAAAAAAACCCCAACCAATGCTAGTTCTACTTCTGCTAACTGGAGGAAATGAAATTAAATAGATCTTAGTATACAATCACTATCTGTGTCCTTCAGTACAGTACATAACAAAAGGCAACTTTATGCTTAAAATCTTCTTTATAAATTCTGTTTTCTTCATCAGGGTGAAGGATTAGAGCGAGGACACATTTTCAAATGCTATACTGGAAACAGGGTTACACATATGTTTAAAATTCAGGGTGTGCTTATATGACAAGCTTGGGACTTGGACTGCCAAAGCTGATTATTTCTTCCTCATACTCACACAGAATAATGCTCCATGTGCTTGGCCAGGGCCTGGACCACAGTGTCCAAGTGCAGGTCTTAAGTTACCCAGTCAAAGCAAACAGATTTAGGGTTTGGCTCATATGCTGTCCAGGCTGAACTTCAGCTGGCTTTGCTCGAGGCCCACCTCCACTCTCTACAGCTCTTCAGGCTCAGCACTCAGCCCTACTCACCTTTCACACGTTTGGCCTACTTTATCCTTGCCACTGGAGTTTCAAGTGAGTGTCCTGCCTTCGCCCCTGCCTGCCTCCTTGTGCAGCTCATCACAGTACCCTTCAGACACAAAAGTGTTTGGAAATACCTATCCCTCCATAGGATTCTATCCATCCTTCACAAAGCAGCCATGTGACTTCAGCACAACATGGGCCTGTTGGAGTGCATCCAGAGGAGCCATGAAGTGATCTGAGGGCTGGAGAACCTCTCCTGTGAGGATAAGCAAAAAGAGTTGTGGTTGTTCTTTCTGGGAAAAGAAGGTTCTGGGGAAGCCTTAGAGCAGCCTTTCAGAACTTAAAGGGGTCTTGGCAGCGCTGGGTTAATGATTGGACTTGATCATCTTAGAGGTCTTTTCCAGCCCTGATGATTCTCTGATTATAAGAAAGGTAAGGACAAATTTTTAGCAGGGCCTGTTGTGAGGGTGATGGTTTTAAGTGAGAAGAAGGTTGATTTAGATTAGTTATAAAGAGCAAGGTTTTATAATGAGTGAGATAAAACACTGGAGCAGGCTGCCCAGAAAGGTGGTGGATGCCTCATTCTTGGAAACATTCCAGATCAGGCTAGACAGGTGTCTGAGCAACCTGGTCTGGTTGAGGATGTCCCTGCTTATTCCAGGGGTTTTTGACTAGATGGCCTTTGAAGGTCCTTTAAAGATTCAAACTCACACTATTTTATAATTCAACAAAAGGAAACAATCCTCAGAAAGTAACACTAGCCAAGAGGTAAAAAAGATAGTAAAGAAAGAAAATCAGGAAAACAGGGAAACAAAAGAGCAAAGCAAATCCACATCTAAAAGACTGTTTTGTTTAGTTTCTGAAAGAATGCTTCTGGAAAAAAGATCTTTAGCTCTGGTCTTGGAGTCCATAATGGCCAACATCCTATGCTTTTACCCAAATGGTGCCCTAGGGCAGGGGTTCTCACAGCTGGAAATACAGATAGCTGGTGGGCCTGCAAAGGGGCCTGGAGACCACACCCCTGTTCTGAGGTTGGGAATTAAAAGCTCTGTGACAAGGGACAACATGGGTAAAAGCTGGTCCAGGAAGTTTGGGAATCACTGCTCCGCTTGAAGCCATGCTCGTCCTGAGCAGAAAACAGGCATGCTTTAGTTTGCAGAACTTCCCAGATGAATTGCAATTTTGTACACCAGTTTATAGGCAGAGAAAATCCTCCTATTTTATTGGTTTCAACCCTCCCACTTGTTCCTCCTCCTCCCTAGAAGGTTTTTACACTCACAGTAAGCCAAGCATCAAATGATTTCAATGTGTGGTTATGCTCAGAGAGGTCAGAGACCCTGATGAAGCACATGGGGTGGGGAATCCATGATTGTCACCGTTTCTTTTCCCTCTGACTCAGTTGCAGGCTATTTCAACAAGACAAGTGAACTACTTTCAATTCACAGCAATTTTTTAAATGAAAAAGCTGTTAGGAATCAAAATAAGTATTTTCACTTGTGACTGCAAAGATTAAAGAAAACAGTTCTTTACTGGTCACCTGAATCTGTTTTATGAAGACATCTGAAAGACATTTTATCAGCTGCTGAGCAGTGTTTACTTATGAAACTGTTCTAATTGCTTTGGAATGTGCACCCTCACTGCTGGAACAGCTCGGCCCTGCTAACACTCTGAGCAAAGTAGTACTGGCTCATAGGACATGCCACTTTTATACAGCATTCATTCTTCATTCTCAAGGTAAACAGCATGGAATTTGAAAAGGAAAAGCAGCAAATACCTCATAAACAATGACTTTTGCAGAGCTGCAAAACCCTATATGTTTACAAAACCATCAACTGATCAGCAAAATTAATCATTGCCATGACTGAAATCACCACAGATCAGTAATTTAGAACTAAACCTATCTTGCAGCTGGAAATTGCATGGGTGAAAACTTATTCCTGGTGCCCAGTAAAATCAGTGCTGGAGTCAATATCCAGTATGGAAGAAGTGGTGTGTCCTGGCCACAAGTAAGCCCTTATCTTAGCTTGCAATCTTGCCTTCTCTTAGTAGCTCAGCAGTGGAGGTCTTGGTAGATCAAAGAAAATCGACTCAATCTTGCCTTAATCTTCTAAAACTAAAGCAGAACTCTGGTCTGCATTACACATGTCCAGGATCAGTAACAGCCTAACAACAAAAAAAATTGGTTATAGCTCTGTCTTTAAGACAAAGCAATCCTAAAGACTGAGTCACAACCTGGAAAGTGCAATGGTTTGAACAGTATTTTCTCTTTGTCTGTCTGTATCACAAAATCCCAGTGTACTTTACCCAGCAGAGTTGGAAAAGCACACAGTAATTGCTATTATGCATGTTGATGTATAAAACATGAAAAGTAAAGAACAATAAAAGACAAATCATCCCAATCCTCCTAGCACTGATACAAAAGTGAACTGCTATATGTATGAAACAGCCAAGCCAGTCCCATTGGCCTGGGCCAAACTTTGTAAACAGACTTATAAACTTTACATGCTTTCAGTTGGTTTCATAGGAGGCAGGAATGTCATATGCCTACACCCTCTTCCTCCAAGGCTGAGTTAACAGAGTCCTTGGATAAAGCAGCTTCAGACAAAACCAAGCCAGGCTTGGAGATAAACAGCCCTGGTGGCTCTTCAGAGCCCAGGGACCTGGCCTTGGCAATTAGATCTTGGAGAAGGGTGAAGGTGAGACAGGGTTAGAGGCTCTCTTCTGCAAGGGCTCTTCTCATTTCTGACTCATCCAACAAGAAAGTTTATTGTTTTCTGCCTGACATCCCATCCAGGTCTTCTGCTCCATGAAGGCACTGTTTGCAATCCTCTTCCATCTCTTCTCCAGATCTGAATCATACAAGCAACCCTCAACCTCAACAGCTGCTGCCCCTTTCCCTCCTGCTGTCAGTCACAGCTTGCTGCTGCTGACCAGCTACACACTCCACTCCTGCTAGTTTGTTTTCCTATTGGAAAGCCTTTATTTGCCTTAAGGCAGCGTGAACTTCTCCTTGTTTTCTCCTGCTGAGAAGGGACCTAACCTAGAGGTGAGAGCTTTGAGGCTGCCTAAGTGATCTCCCCACACGACCTTTTTAATCCTTGGCCTCCATTGCTTCAGTCAACACCACAAGTGCCTCCTAGTATGACAATCACCATTTGTTGCTTAGGAATTAAACATTGACTAAACACAGCATTCTGCATAGGCCATTGAACTGGAAGAATGTTTAGTGAGCTCAGCAGCTAAAGCTTTATTAACCATCTCTGGTGACCTTCTCCTTTGCCTTCTCCAAGGCAAAGGCAATGCTGGGGCCCAAAGACTTTCCAAAGTGCTCCTTCTATAGCCCACAATGCTTTTAAAGCTCCAACACCCCCACACAACAAAGTCTGCCAGCACATAGATGCATCCCATCACAGCATAAAGTTTTTAGTTCCACACTTCATGCCGTTCCCAGCTCTCTCCAAACCGGTTTAGCACCACCCACAGCACATCCACTGCTCCTTCTGCCTCACCACTGAGTTTAAGTGCTGCACTCCAAGTTGAAAGGAAGATTATTTTCCTTCCTCAAGCATGCCTGCAATGTTAAACAATTCTCTGGAGCATAGGTCAGCTAAAGGTATGTTGAAACAGAACAACTAACAGACAGGACAGCAAATGGAGTTTTACAAACATCAGCAAATACAGGAACAAGAGTCCAAAATACCCTTGGGAGAGGATGTTGCCTTTCCAGGTACCAAAATCACAGTGAAGTATGTCATGGGGTAATAAACAGAAGACATATTAAGGTACCAGCTTCTCACTCTGGCACTTTAAAACATTCAAGGAGAAAAAGGAAATGAGAATTCTTCACATTTTCTGAATTCTCCTCTTCCTTAACTTAGCACACACAAAAAAGAAAAGAGCCAACATTTCCCTCAGATTCAATGCTATTTATACATCCTGCTCCCATCAGATCAGGAGAAAAAACTTGTGTGAGTATTAGGTGGTCTTTTGTGTCTGTTATTCCACAAAAACCACCTAAGTAAGAGAAGAGCTCTACCACCTCACCGAAACTGGACTCTGTCCTGCTTGGTGGCATCTTGTCAATGCTACTAATTTAGTAGGATTAATTTTCAAACTAAAAAGCAGCTTTCAACACTATTCCTAGATCAATCAGATCTGGAAAAACCCAATCAGTCTGAACACTCTCAGCTTGCAGTCAGAAAGCCATATCTCATACCTCTGTTGGGGGACACAGTTACACGTGCCAGCTACCTTTGAGTTAGGAAAAGAAGAGTGCCAGCATTAATGATGAGACTTTCTGGACAGAGCAGATCAACGCTGACTGACAGGAATCCAGCAAGACAGAAATGAGACAGAGGTCTAAGCATGAAGTTGAGATAGGCCAGCAGGTAGTGTCTGCTTATTCTTCTCCTGCCTTACCACATCCAGGAATCCTTAAAGAAAGAATAAGGTATGGTGTCCTTAAATGTTAGAGATGGTATCTCTAAACATATGCTTGAGCCTTAGTTTGACCTTGAGGTCCACATTCCCCAGGGAGGTGTGTCACAGGAAGAGATGAGACAGAAGAGGTGACACAGCACCCCAGCATTTCACAGAGGGTATTCTTGAGTCTATACGTGGGAGTTTGGTTTCGGTGTGCTCAGATGAGTGCCTGTGCCAGGCTACGTATTTGCAGTCCTCAGCACTGGAGCAGGAGTGTTCCTCAGGCTTTAATGAAAGTAGTGCAACACTTTTGTCATCTCAGCAGGTATAATCCAGGCCACTGTCTGCAGGATATGAGAAGGCAGTCACTGTTTTCTTCAAAACAAGCATAATAACACAGGTTTTTCAGTTTGCTACTTCCAAAATTTCTTGTTGGCTTGAGACCCATGAAAGAAATCCTGCCTATCCCTTCCTCAGGCACAAAGGGTCTGTGATAACTGCTAAAGCCATACAGGCCCCCAAAGCAAGGTCCCAGGAACAGGACAGGGCAACTGCGCATCAACAATGAACACATGGTAGGGAGCTGGGACATACTGATGAGCCTGGGGATCTGCCAGCCCATGCCTCTCGAGAAGAAGGGGGGACAGCAGCACAGACCTCTCTACTAAATATTGCATTTCAGTAGGCATAAGGACAGTAAGAAGGATTTTTCTTCTCATCTTTTCTGAAGTGCCCTAACCAACCAGCCAGTGGGGCGTGAACACAAGGAGTTCAAGCTGACTGGTTGCTGGCCATCTACAAAAGCACACAGGTTTAATGGGTACTACAATGTCTGCTGGAAGCTTGATTTTCAGCTGTTTCCCTCATTCTCTGCTAAAACCCTTCCTCTAACAGCCTCTCCTGCTCCAAGAGTCACAGGGTCCTAACAGAGCAGAGAACAAATTCACAGGCCAGGTCTTTCATTTCACTTTTGGGTAAACAGAATTGAACTATAATCCTGGATCTTTGTGACACCAGATGCCTGGTACATTTATTAATGCTGCCTACATTATCCTTCAGCCATGGAAAGGGGACAAACCTAGCCTCAAGACAGGAGGAAGGAACATGTGGAAAGAAAATTAAGCTACTTAAAAGTTCTTGTTCTTGGCAATAAATGCAAGAAGACAAGATTGTAATTATCTAGTTTATTGCCATAAACAAGCAATTTTTTTAGTAGTTTAGTTTTTAGTAAATCTTCCTGGGAGATGACAGTCAAATAACCATCTGAGAAAGCAATCTCCTTCGTGCACAAAATCCAGTGATATGAAGATCATAGAATGGCTTGGGGTAGAAGGGACCTTAAAGCACATTTAGTTCCAACCCCCATTGCCAAAGGCAGGGACACCTTTCATTAGACCAGGTTGCTCAAAGCCCCACTTAACCTGGCCTTGAACACTTCCACGGATGCAGCATCCACAACTTCTCTGGGCTGCCAAAGCCTGACAGTAAAGAATTTCTTCCTAATGTCTAACATAAACCTACTGGCAGTTTCAAGTCAATGCCCCTTGTCCTGTCACAATACCTTCTTGTAGGAAGTTCCTCTCCCTCTTTCTCACAGGTTCCCTTCAAGTACTGGAAGGCCAAAATTAGGTCACCCCAAGCTTTCTCTTTTCCAGGCTGAACAATCCCAATTCTTTCTCCCAGTTTGGCACCACCAAAACTTTCCAGAATAAGTACTATATAAACAAGCAATTACTTGGTAGGAATTTCTAGGATCCTCCAAATTACATAAACTCTGCTAGTGTAAACTGTTCTTGGAGTAGCCTTGCTCCTCCTTTGTGGATGTATTTCAGGAAACCTACACTGAGTTTCAGATTAGTTCTGGATCTTAAAGCCTGGGAGGATATGTCTGGCTCCAAGTGTTTTTGCCAGCATTGTGCATGCCTGCACAGTGAACATACCCAGCAGACAGGGGGGAAAACAACCTTGAGAAATACCAGTTCATCACTCCCTGTACGTGGTTTTGGTGTGCAGCAAAGGAGCCAGCCTGGTGAGACAGCCTGTGTCACTGATCCTCAGACAACCCTGTTACTAAGGGCAGCTTTTCAAGACAGAATTCCAGAGGGCCAGAAGGGGATTATCTTTGCAATATGCAATTCTTTATTTTTTGTTTTGGCAATGACCAAAGCACATTTTTCAGCAATATCCACTATCACACACAGGATGAGTTGGTTGCTTCTAATGCTTCACAGTTCAAGTTATGATTTTTCAAGAAAAGCAGAATCAGAGAAAAAGAACTGAAACTGTTAGCATTTGAGATATTTAGGCTGAAATAGTAGCAATTGTTATTTTCCTCAGGAGAAATGCCTGGCAAGTATTTTATTTGCTGCCAGCATAGCCTTTCAAAAGATGCAATCAAATCAAATTCAGCATTTTTGCAAATGTGGAACTGCATTTAATGTATCAAATGAACTTTGTACTGGATGTGGTTCAAAGAGTGAACTTGGTTCAAAATAATTTGTTCTGTCTCAAAAAAAAGCATTCCAAACCAAGAGCTTTATTTTCTGTTCCAAAGGGCAAGTTACAGCACTATCACTGGCTGCATACCTTTCCTCCTCCCTTTCCACTGCTCCAGCCTCTCTGGATGGTTTTTGTTTCTTGCATTTGTGATTTTAAGTTTTACAATTTCAAGCTGGAAGAAAACCCAGGAATACCAAAACCCAACCCTTTTCTCAGTTGCTATGAACAAAAAGAAAAGTGAAGGTTCAGTAAAAACATTAAAAAAAATTACTATATTTAATTCTCATTTACACAGACCTCACCAAATAAACAATGTGTTCTTCTCCACCCAATCTGCCAAAGGATGACTTTGATGCGGGAGAACAATCTCCTAGCTAGTGTTTTCCTTTCCTTAAGACAATATTTGCAAGAAGCAACATGATAGAAATAACTCAGCTTGCAATTTCTTCTGTATTTTGCATTCACAAATGTCCAGTGCAAAAGGAATTTGGTATTAGAGTTGCAAACACATCTGAAGTACCAAGGTACTATCCACAGGATAAAGTGAGGGGCATGCAGGGATCTGGCTGGGACAGCCATTTGCCTGTCCCTCTGCTGAGCCACCCAAACAGTATCTGCACAAACATTATCAAAACTTCCTCATGATTGTAACAGAGATGAAACAATGGTACCTGCAACTCTGGTCAAACAGAAATTACCCTTTCAAACCCAAGCATGAGGTACCATCTGGGCTTTGCACACACCAGCCAAACTTTTATGCCATTTCACTGAAACCTGCAAGCCTTTGCATGAAGACCAACCCATTGTTCAGCATCTCCTGAGCCACCAGAACCCTTTCAGAGGTTCATCCATCTGCCTCAGTCATAAAGGGACAGCCTGTGCTGGCATTGCACCATACACTTCCCACTTTATGCAGATACCAGCTAAGCTCCCTTAATGCTCTAGTGCCTAAGGTACAGCCAGTTGCTTCCTTTCTTCCACCAAGACACTGCCCACTACAGATAAGGCAGCAGCAAGTTACCCTTGCACTAATTTAAAGTTAGAAGGCAGGCTAAGAAATCACATCTTGCAACAAATGGGGTTGTTTTATTTTTAAACTACTGAGAAGAAAAAATAAACTCAAAGCAGACAGAAGCATTCACCTCTCTGAAGAACTACCCAATTTATAGCCATACACAATTTCAGCCCACAGATTATGCTGGAAACTTTAATCCACAAATTTGGCCACGTGTTTTCACTAGCTGCTGAAACAAACAGTACCGACTCTGAGGCCAAATTTTTATTGAACCTGCAGATATAAACCTATACAGCTATGTGTACGACAGTTGCTTCTTCCTCGAGCAGACTCTGCTCCATCCCAAAGTTCTTCCCTCAAGGTATATTTATTTCTACTGCAGGTAAGAGATATACAAGAAAGAACAAAAACAACAAGCCATTTTCTACTCTAAGAAAATTTTGCCTTTAATTCAAACAAATCCCTAAATTGAGGGAAAGCTGATTTTCAGTGTGATTGTATTAACAGCTTATCCATACAGCAAGTTATCTGTCAGTGATCCTTGTCACACTCACCATCTTTTCCAGAAGCATCCACTTTGTCTTGACTCCAGGCAGTGGCACTGCTATCAGCTGAGCAGATCAAACCTTGATCCCCAAGAAGAGAAGCTGGGCTCACCAACCAGCAGTAGTTCAAAATTCACTTGGTTTCTTTTCCCAGCATCTGCTCACCCAAGAGCATGTCAAACTGACCCCACTTAGTACATTTAAATTGGAGAGAGGATTTTTGGCCAAATGCTCTTCTAGTCTAAGGCAAGTGCCTGGTGTGTCACCTAACTGATGAGAAGAATCAGTGGCATTACCATTACTCAGCTCCAGAGCTTGCCAGCATTTTGCTCACCTTCCAGCTACATGTGGAACGAGAGCAGTTGGCAGCATACACCAGGTTCTCAACTGGCTGTCCTTCAGACAGCAGGGAGGAGTTTATCCTCCACAGCTAAAAAAAATGCATGCAAGTTCAACAGCATCCCCTAAGAGGTAAATAGTAAGACACATGCAATGCAGGAATGATTCTGTTTGAACAGCTAATCACAGCTTTGTGGCAACAGCGAAACTTGGTATAAAGGGCGTGCATAAATTTGTCACAGAACATGCTTTTAGTTTTCACAGCCTCATTATATGCTTCAAAATAACAATTTACTTCATGCATATATATGCATGTATATACATGTGTGACCTTGTCCAGCATTGCTAAAGGCACATAGACTTAAAAAAAAAATTAAATCCCCTGGTGAAGCAATATGATGAAGTCATGCTCACTCTTGCACCTGAAGTCCCCTCTGAGGTTCATAATTTTCCTGGCCTGGGGAAACAGTATATGGGGGGTGGGGGGGTGGAAATCACACTGCTGCTCCAAGCTATTTAACCATCAACTTTTCACAGACTGGCAACTTATGCCAGTTACTTTAAACTTGTGCTGCATAGATATATTCTGAAAAAATGAGTGGCACACTCCCTCCCTACAGCACATTGTAGACATTACTGACACCAATGGTTAGTTTTGTGTGAGTCACTGCTAATGAAAGCTGGTTTGCAAATACTTTGAGGTCTGAGACAACAGGTAGTGATTAAGCTCAGAATTCCCAGCTCCAACTTTGGCATTTAAAAAAAAAAAATCTACAGATAGCTCCCCCATAGTCATCACTATCCAATAACATGAGGGAATCAGGGCCATCCATTCTCCCCTTCTCCCCACCCCCAGTACTGCTACATCTTCAAGACAGGCACGCTGAAAGCAACCCAAAAGAAGGGTGTGTCTGATCTCACTGGGTTACAAGCATCTTACATTAGCCCAGGCTCCAGGAACCATTATGCATGCTTTGTTTCCTGATCAAGTGTTACAAATAGAGCTTCATCACCTGTATTACAGCAGTAGAGGCTGCACAGAAGTTGTACTTGCCTTCCAGGACAGAACTGGATCCATGGATTAGCAGGCTTTTGTCCTAGTGCAGTTATACAAAGATATAGCTATATGTGCACACAAGTGCAAGATTTCTAATCACTTTGCACTACAACTTGCACTGAGAAGTTGTCAGCACATTCTAAAAAAAGGATGCTGTCTGGATGTGACTACTCCAGGGACACAAGTGCAGCAAAATGGAGCGTCTCAAAAAAACCCCAAACCAACTTTCAATGACACCATTCTACATCGGAGAAGTTACTGAGCTCAACTGATGTTAGCTGACTCACAATGAAATCATCATGTATCAAAACAGTCAGCAGTATAAAACACACACCAAAGATGATTAGTTCAAGTTGTACTTTTTATTTTCAGGATTAAAACCCCCAATGATATAAAGAGGAAGAAACAGATGTAAACCCCAAATTTATTTGCAGTTCAGATGAGGCATCCTGGTTTCACAAAACTGAATCAGACAGGTGAGTAAAGCACAAACTGCCAAAAGAAGACAAACTGCACAAAATAAAGACCAAGAATTGGTAACTGCTCTTCACCTGGTCCCCTCTGCACCTTCCACAGTATAAATCAAAAAATCCATCTGGAAAATACATCTGACATTGAGAAAAATCAAAGAACCATCTAAATTGTTTTTACATAGGATGTGCTGATCAAGACTTCTTTCAAAATTAAAAATACACTGCAGTTCAATGTAGATGGTATCACAGGTCTAACAAAGGGTAAGAGAAGTACTGCTTAAATGGGCAACACACAATACATAAATATATAGGGATATAACATATAAGCAGATTCAGCACACAGTTCTAAAGTTGACATTCCTATTCCAGTCCCTACAATTACTTGAAATTTACTTGATAAGACTTGTAGAGAAATAAATATGCATACAGAAGTAAAACACACTTCAACAGAACAGATGTATTGAATTAGTGACTGATTATTTTTAATACGAAAAAGAGACTGATTTAACAACCTAAACCAAAGAGCTAATAGGATTACCATTAAAGCTGTCATTAAGTAAATCACTATACTCTTACCACAGTTAGTCCTACATACATGTCCTTAGCAGAAAATTTATTTGCTCTTCACCATATGCTCTGGCTCTTCTACCATCTGTTGAGCTAAAAACCAAAGCTGGAATAAGAATTTGTCAAAGAAGAAAATAAAAATCTTATTTCCCACTGCCAAAATGACTGCATTTAGACCTGATCTATACTCCAAATAAATTTTTGAGTCCGTTCTGTTCCCCACATTAGACAACTTCTCTGTGTTTTAGCAAGCATTGAAGATTTGCCTGAAGTTTTGTCCCAAACAGTGGCCCTCTGAGCAAAAAATTTGCTTATTAGGGATTGGTAACTATGTGTTCAAGTCAAGATGCAAGTCTTATGAAAACAGCATATGGATGTCATATTAAATACTGCATATCCATGTAAACCTCAAGTCACACGTGCTCAGTCAGACTTCCATAGGTAACCCAATTCTAAGTCAAAATATCCAAGTCCTCTATCTCTATTTAACTCCTAAACCCTGGTCTGCTAAATGATACATCAGTGAACTCTGACACCTGAGACAGGTATGCAAAGAAAGTATTTCCAAAGGCTTAGCCAGATGAGAATAGATAAGCATCTTGGCAGAAGCCCTACTTCTGTTTGAGCCAAAATCCCTGTTCAAAAGTGATTCTTCAACCTTACAGTTCAGGTGCTTTTTAAACTCCAACATTCAGCTAAGTCAGTACGAACAACATCAAAACCCAGCATGTTTTAGGAGCAAAGACACCATTTCCCCGTTATTCTTTCCTCCAAAGAGGCTGTTTAACAGAATACAGGCACTTTTGCAGTCAGCATTTCAGCTCTGAATCACAGAATGGGTAAGGTTGGACAAGACCTCCAAGCCCATCAAGTACACCACTGCCATTTTCTAAACTATATCCTCAGATGCCATACCCACACATTTCTGAACACTTCCAGAGATGGTGACTCCACCATTTCCCAATGCAGTTCAATATATTACGACAGTAGTGTCCAAGTAAGAAGCCAACAGATAGTACAAGATTTTGCAGACTAACAAACTCCTTTTTCTGTTTTCACCTATGGGACACAGTAAGAGGCAAAAAACTCGTAGATGCTCCATAACATCTCCCTACTACTTCCCATCAGGGATACACACAGAGGTCTACTGTGCCTCAAATATGTCTTCAAATTGCACATAGCAGCAATTAGTGTGAGAAGAGGAATGCCACCAGTGTGCTTGGCATTCAGGGACTGCACACCAGGAAGAGAAACAACAGCCATAAAACAGTGTATAACTACCCTGAATCCATAATAACAAACCATATGTGTAATTATTCAAGAATACACAGTTTAAGTACTTTGCCTCGAGCAGCTGCTTGTTTTCTGACTTCTCCTCTCCCGGCACCTACCAAATGGTCAAGAGGTCAGAAGAATTCTTCTGGGCAAATTTTCTGCCTAGTGTGTTTAAAAGTGAACTCTACTGCTTTGGGAAGCAAGACTAAAACCACTGTTTTCTCCAGATGTGCATCTACATCAGCAGTAAGAACCCCCAGCCTTCTCCTGTGCTCATACCCATCTTTATTCTCCTCAGGATCACACGGGGCAGACTTGGCCAAGTGCCTCAGTATGAGCTGCAGCACTGTCACTCACCTGCCAGACCTGCTCCACTCTGCTGCCCAGAACTGGGCTACACACTGCCACACCTTCCATGTGGTCACTGGATGCAAACTCCTGCCCTACTTCCTTGATCCACTCTTCCTGCCCAGCTCACCTTTTAATTTTGTTATACTGCAAAATAGAGTCCAAGCCTAGATGAACTCCATTTGGCAAAGCATGAGGAAGTCTGCATATGTTTTGGTGCTGAGTAACCAAGATAAGCTTATTATATGGATAGCTTTGCTCTGTGTAACAGAATGAAAGGTAGTTCATATTGCTTAGTTAGGATGTTTTAGGACAACCCTACGATCAATTCTAAACACCAGCATGAACATTGCTCAGAGTAGCTAAGGGAGATGTCATGTCACAGACAAGTGCTACCTGCCAATTGCCCAACTCACCATTTGAGACTGTCAGGTTCCTCACATTGGGATACCACCAAGTACTGCTCTGAAATGACACACAAGTCTCTTCTGACAGGCCAAACTTACAGAAACGTTTTCCCCAGATATACTTAACCGTTAATACTAAATCTATTTTCCACTTCTTTTCCCTCTGCTAATGCTCTTAACACCCAGCATGTTATTTTCTATTTCAAGAGGCAAGAGCTAACAGCAAATATGTTAGAGAAACTTTGGAGTTTGCACTTAAAAATGTCTAACCAAAGCCCTGAGCCCATCCCATCTCTATTCAAATAAATACAGCAGAATGTGCACACACAAATATTGGTTAAGCCAAATAAATCTCTTTTGAGACAGATATATATACACACACAGTACAAAATAGATTAAGGGTCAAATACAAACATCATACTCACTTTGCCTTGCTTTGTCTTCCAGTTCTGCAGGGAACCTTGCAAAGATATTATTTCTGCCTCATCAGCATTCAAGCCAAGTTACAGAATCACAGAATATTCTGTGTTGAAAGATTACCTGAGTTGGAAGGGACCCATAAGGGTCATGAGTCCAGCTCTTAACTGAATGGCTCACACAGGGATCAAATCCACAACCTTGGTGTTAGCACCATGCTCTACCCAACTGAGCTCTGAGCACTAAAACAATTTGCAGAAGAAAACCACTGAAACCAAACTCATATGGAGTTTCAGTTGGGGCCATGAGTAAAGTAAACACAAAATTCAGCTAAGGAAAATCCAGGTATTTGAAATAAACTTGCAGACTGAACAGAACTGTTCGAAACAGGTTCTGACAGTTTCATCAGCAAGAAAAAAAAAAAAACCAAACCAATAAAAACCTTCTGCTGTTGTTTTAAAAGGAAGCATTAAACTAGAAATTTGAGCATAGTTCCCAAACCCTGATTTTTATGACTTGTCCCCTATCACTGAGACACAAGAGGAAAGGAGAAAGACAGTGAGTGACAGGCAATTCCCCCACCCCCAACTCTCTTTGAGAAACAATTCAGTCAAAAAATTCAAGGAACTCTAATGAAAGTCATGCAAACAACAGGTAAATCAGATTACAGTCTGCTCTGAACTCGGCCAAGGTTCACATGGAAGGTTTACAAACCTTTACACTTCTCCTCAGTTGTGACAAGCAAAGAAAGAAGGTTGGGATTTTTCACAGCTGTTAGACCATGATGGCAGATACATGATAATAACAACAAGAAAAAAAATGTGGAGATTAATTTTTCCTTTTAATAAAATATGTATAAAGACAATTTATTCTATAATAAATAAGCTTGGAGATAAATATAAATTCATAATCAGTGAATAATTAGTGCACCAGTAGTTGCTTTAGGAAGATGATTGAGCAGATCTGCTAATCAGTCTTTTGTGCTTTTTTAAAAAAAGTAAAACAATGAAGATAAATCAGACATTAGGATACCATCAGCTAGTAATTTAAGTGCTGATAAGTACCAACACATTGCATTGGCTCAAACACACATGGTCCCATTTCATTGTGAACCAGCACAAATATGAGTATGACTACAGGAAGAAGCAGTACTGACACCTGCCTGTCTTTGTGTGATTATTGCTTACTCTGTCACAAGCAGGTGAAGGCTGGAGAAATTTCTCTCTTAATAGCTGTGGCTTTCTGTCTACAAGCACAGCTTTCGGGTCTGACTGTCCTATGGCAAATCACAGTGATCCCATATTTGGGCTTTGAGTAGTCCCTGTCAGGCCCAGTTCTTAGAATATGGAGCAAGCCCCCACTTGGCCCACCTCCTCCCAGAGAAGGATTGCCTGGGTGAGACATTTTCCCCAAAGAAAAACTGATGGATTAAAAAAACCCAAGTGACCAACAGGTAAAAGAGAGAGGTTATGCTGTAGTTTCCTAAATGCCCCAGGAATATTAATGTTTACTATGTGTCACAGGAAAGAAGAATTCAGACTTGAGTTATAATCCTCAAAATTTGAAGACTGAAATATTCTCCAAATTAATGCCAAAAGAAACACACTTAAACACGGTTGACAATAACTGTATTGAAGTAATAAAGTAAAATAAAGAGGTAGAGAAGAAAGATTGTGCCAAGCCTTCACCTCTCAGGCCCAAAGGACAGTTTGGATATTTAAGAGTGTTAACAGCTTCCTCTGAACAACAGCAGTATTGTCTCTTCAATAAGTCAGAGGTAGCGTCTAAAACAGCTAATGAACACAGCAGCAGCCTCCAGCTGAGCCCAGCTATGCCTGAGGTGTCCCAAGAACAATGCTGCCCCAGCCAGCCTGGTCATGCTGCCATGGGATCAGCAGCAATCCCTGGCCATGGGAAGCAGGCAGGATGCACACACAGGGGCGCTGGGAACACGGTCACCAGGGAGATGTGCACCACAATGGGGTACATCTGCTCCACAGGCCAGCCCCTCTCGGCAGCAGATGCGTGCACAGCTCAGCCAAACAGAGCACACACACACAGACACAGCAGCACTCACACAGCATGCGGTTCACTCAGGTCCACACAACACCAGGGGAAGGAACCCGGCTGTACGGGATGTTTAACCACATTTCCTCTAGGAAACTTCTTTCATAAAGAGAGATTACAATAGGTTTCACTTGACAAGTAAAACATTTAGCGTAGTTCAAAGATATCCACTAAGGAGCACAAGTGGGACACAGCAATCAGGATTTAAGTTGCAGTTTCATCCTCTTCTAAAAGGAGGTCGTTCAGTGCAATAACTGTTGCAGCAAAGTCAACCAGCTCCACAAAGTCTGACGTAATTATGTTAACCCCCATAACACCAGGCTTCTGTTCTTTCACCCAATTCAAAATCATGGGCAGGTTCCTAAAGAAATTGAAATAAAGAAAATTAAACATTTCAGAAGAGGCACTTATCTATACTTACTCTACTAATTTCAAACACAACACGCTGTTTAGAAAATATATGATCTCATATTTGTGATCAGCTCCTGGCTGTTACCCTAAATGCAACTGGCTGATGAGATGAGTGGTTAACACAGCACATGGTCATGAACTACCAAACAGGCATATTGGTCAGTCATCAATCCAAACTAGCAGGCATACAAACCCCCTCTATATTCACTGGGTAGTCTGTACTGCATTGTTAAATCCTGAAGCACAATTTCCTCCACCCTGGTTTGTTTTCACCCAAACACAAGTTAAGTCAAACACTCAATTTCACAGCAGATTTCAGTGTAACACAAAGCAAGGCTGTACCTGGCCCAAGATGTTCCCCTGCCCTTCTTTGCCTCGGGGAGGGGGGGCAGGAAAAAAGTTGTTGGAGGCAGCACACTGCATTTCTCCCAAACTCTCTCCAGCCTCCAGACCCACCCAGAACAATGGGGTCAGGGAAACCAAACCTAGAATGAAGCTGTCAGCTCCACAGGGGTTGAACATCCTGCTATACGCCACTATAACTGGAGAAAGGAGAGGTATGTCAGGAACTGAGTTAAATCACGTTAAAAATTCTACCATGGGGAGAAATTTCAAGTAGCTTCTTGGATATGGTGCAAGTCAGGAGTCTGCACCAGCTTTTTTGCACTCTAACATGAAACGCCAGGCTTTTCTGCAGTTAGACACAAATGGCTAAATATGTTAGCATTATTCAGATTACTGCTGTAAGATATACATTATTTGAGAAGATGGTATGCTAGCAAATTAGCTAACAGGATGATAAAGAGAAAAAAGCAAACCCAAGAAACTTAAAAACACTCCACTCCTGCTGCATCAAGACAATAAAAAAACCTTATTAAGAATCATGAGTGAAGGCATAATTACTGACAGGGGACACACCAGACTTCAGCCAGCTAAGTGTGACTGTTGCACGTCTCTCCTTTAGCAAGAGCTCAAGAACACTCAAATATTCATAATCGGGGCAAAATTTCCATATAAGAAGGCAGGCATCTACATCAAACTGCAACGACAGATTTGCATATCAGCTAGCTTGTGCAAATGCACACAAGCAATCATGCTTATGCAAACAGCAGCGTCTATTTGCAACTTTCGGTTTACTTGCAAAGGAGTGGTAAGGATAGGGGAAAGGGATGGATTGAAAG
Organism: Erpornis zantholeuca; assembly: GCA_013400515.1. Lineage (NCBI taxonomy): Eukaryota > Metazoa > Chordata > Aves > Passeriformes > Timaliidae > Erpornis > Erpornis zantholeuca. The sequence continues at coordinate 117,650 of VZTN01012101.1, forward strand.
CAGGCTTCCCGGTAACAGTGGCTTACAGCACAGATCTGTGACAGGAGTCCCTTGAAACAAAGCTGCTCGCCCATTCCACGGAACGCGGCGATCCTTTGCTAGTTTTGGCCCAGGAATTCCGTCCAGCCTCGGCGCTGATGCCCGCGGGGCATAAGCGCTCACGGAGCCACTCGCGGGCCCCCAGCGCCACCTGGTGCCGAGCGCGGCCGGCACAGCCGCGGCCACCGCGGCACCGACACCAAACCCAACCAGCAGCGGGGTCCAACTGTGCTTGTGCCAGATCACCGCCTCCAAACAGCAAGGGGACTGAAAATTTAGAGATTTATACCCAACCTGAAATTTCCTTATTTATAAAATCACTGAATGGCCTGGGCTGGAAAAGGACCTTAAATATAATCTCATTACAACATCCCTTAATTTGCAAGGATACCTTCCACTACAGATTGCTCAGAGCCTGATCAAATGCAGCCTTGAACACTTCCAGGGATGGGGCATCCACAACTTTTCTGGGCAATCTGTGCCAGGGCCTCACCTTTTTCACAGTAAAGAATTTCTTCCTAATATCCAAGAGGATTTTGGTAATTGTTAGCAAATGGGCTACAAGGTGATAATTCCATAAAATAATCATATGGAACTATCCTGGTCAAGCTGCTAATGCTATTAAAAATCACTGTCATAGGCAAATTAATTGTACAATGGTCAATGGTATGAAAAAGAAGTCAAATGGTGAATCTAATTTTTTGAAAACCTGCCCCCCACCCCCTCAAAATACAAGGTAAAATACTGCCCTAGGTCATATATCTCTGCCTGTTACTGAAATTACTGAGACATTTGTATGGACAAACACAAAATTGAGTCCAGAAATAAGCAATTTTCTTCTGTGGCACAAGCTTTTTTTGTTCCCCTAAATTCAACTTCAGCCATTTTGGAATGAGATACTGGTTTGAAGCCACACATCCATCCCACATTTTACAAAATACTACCACATTCAGAAAAAGTTCACTTACAAGGAAACACATATACACCCTGTTACTTTTTAATTTTCACTAATTCTTTACTTTTAACCTTTGCAAATATCTTTAATGAACAACAGTAACGAGCAAAACTGTATGCTTTCAGCAAGCCTAAGCAAACATTTCCTAGTTTCTTGCCTGCTCAGTGCCTCTTCAACATGAAACATGTTAGGTAAAGAACTGAGAAAATCAAGACAAGTCCTTACCTATGAACAAGTGTGTTCTTCAGGCCACTAATTAGATGCCGTGCAATTGTTTTCACTCGAGGTGTGAGAATTGCTTGAGACACATGGAAAGTCCCATAACGACTTCTCTCCCCGAGTGTGGTCTCCAGGAACTGTAGCAGTTTGTGCACATTAGTTGTATTAGCCCATGGTGCCGGCATTTTATTGCCTGGCCATAGGAAGGGATATTCCTGATATAAGGGGTGGTGGTAAAATATGAGAACCTAACAGAACAACAACAAAAAAAAACCAAAACAAAAAATTCACAATTACTATATTTTTATTTGAAAAGGCTGTTGCATTAGTTTATGTTCATACAGTACTGTTGCAGCTAGCATAGCAGTGAAAAGAGGACCAAGCAAGAAGAAGCTGCTCTTGAGTCATGAGTGGCAGTACATTTGTTGCACTATTGCCAAAGGAGATGGAGATCATTTTGTTCAGTTTTGAGGACAGCTTCAGGCTTTAAGAGTTATCAGTCTAAAATGACAAAGTTGCCTCTGCCATTTAAAGAACTCGGTTTAAATGCATTGCAGATTCTTACTGCCAGAAAATACTCTATCTGTACTTGAAGGTAAGGATTTTAGCAGTTTTGTCATCTTCTGAGTACCTCCTACTAAGAGGCTAAAGCATGCTGGGCTGACTGGCACATGACTGGCATACTGGCATTGTGCTCACACTTACTGCATGAGATGCCAAAGCCAGTCCTGCTGTCAGCAAAACTGCCAAATCCAAAGTCAGTATTTTACACCTTGTAAGGTGCTTATCTACAGCACAAAGAAGCAATGCTTTTTATTAACACCCACATTTATACAAGATTAATTTTGAACCATAGCATTGACAGCATCAGTTCAGAGCAATTCCTCAAAGCCTCAATTCCAGTTTAAGACTATGTGCTGCTGCCTTTTCTGTTGTGAATTTTCATGTACCTCTGGGAACAGTTACCACAGAGAAGAGGCATTAACCTCATCTCTGCAAATCTGGATGGCTGCAAAGGAGGCAAGATATTCAGTACCATACCTTAGTCATGCTAAAGCTTATATGCTTCACACTGGCCAGAAAGACAACAGCTAATCAAATCCTCAGCAACACAAGTCTGCACACAAACCTGCACTCCACGCCCTTCCAGAAGAGAAAACCATTTGTGAAGAGCACAAGGCTCCAGGATACTACAGTTTAACTATTTAACAAACATGCCTGGAGCAGGACACTGCTGATGAGATGAGGCCCTAGTTTGCCAGGGCCTTGCCAACAAAAACTCAGAGTTCATGGATAGAAGATCAGAAGACTTGTTTTTATTTATAGATTTGATATATAGATAGATAAATAAAAACAGGAAAGAGAGAGAGCTCCCTCCAGCCTGGTTTGGCTGCAGGAATCGTCTGTGTCCGTGTGAACATACAGTCCCCGTGTGTGTACAACATAAACTATGAAAACACATCCCAAAATAGGATTTCTCGTTGGCCAAGGAGAGCACATTCTCAAAACAACTGTAATAGTTACATTTTTCTCAACCTGAGAACAATTCTGATGGACCTGGTGCTGCAAGAACTGGTGAGGCATAAACTGCCTAAAAGAAATCCTTTTCTGGGTTACCAACAAGACAGACTGGCCACACCAAGGATGAGGGGATACACAGCTGCATGTACATGGAGGAAAACATGCACACTACATAAAGGAGGCCCTAGGCAGCTTTAACTTGACCATCAGCAGCATCCTTGGTCCAACACCCATAAGTGGGAACTACACAAAGCTTGTCTCTTTAAAATCTTAACATTTTGGGTTTGAAAAACATTAAACATCCCTTCCCTACCTGGTGTTTCTTCTCCCACATGTACAGTAATGTCACATATTCTACACATTCAACGCAACAAAGTTTGGATTCAAATGCTGAGCGGATCCTGTTGATCAAGAAGTGGTGATGGCTGTCATCCATGGCATAGAAATGATTGAAATCCAAGAAGATTACTTCCTTGGGGTGCTGTTCAAGAAAACTATTCATCTCCTTCAGCCCATCCCATACTTTGATGCCAAACAAGCCATGTATGAAGTAAATCTCTTGTCCTATTTCCCCAGGTTTGGAAGATACACGAAGATCAAAGTAGCGGATCCCACCTTCCAACTGCTCCTTGAAAGTCAGATTTTGAGTCACTGACCACTTCTTGATGATCTTTCTAACCAAGGAAATTCTGGCCAAACGTTTGATGGCTGTTGCTTGATCTGGTCCCACAGGAGATTTGTCATCAACCCAGTAGCTGAAAGAATCATGTGATCCTAGAAAAAGAGCCAAGAAAAATTAATTTTAGAAAACGTGACTCTCCCAAAACACATATGCCCATGTGCCCTGAAAACTGAAAACAGTCCTACGTGTATGGCAGGGTTGCAGAAGAGTTATGCTCACCTGTGAGTCTTTCAGACTATCCTTTACACCTCACTTTTCCCTGACAGTGTAATAAAAGTTATACATAAGGTTCTCAGCTTGAATTGCTTTCTTGCATGAGCTCCCAACTTCAGTGCTCTCTGAACACCACAAAAAAGGCATTTGTGGTAAAGGGAAACTTCCTTCTAACCTTCCTTCATTTACAAACTACAAATCAACCCTCAAAGCTTTCCCAGAGCCTGGTACATGACTGACCTAGGATGAGACTCCAGATTAATTTTAAGAGTGTGATACTTTAATTCTACCTGGTAAATCCAACCATGACCTTATACACCAAACATCCTGGAGCAGGTATCTTTATTCATGTAATGGACTGAAGGATCTGCACCTGCACATGGCTTACCAGCACATCTCACTTTAGCCTCAAGATGGCAGATAAATGATTAATGGTTTGAGCAGTGGGCAATGACTGGCTGGACTTAGAGGTGAACAATTGAACACACCACCAGTTACAGTGTGGATAGTTAACAAGCTCATGTTAAATAAGTTCATGAGTATGTCTTTTACCTGGCATACTTTTGAGTGACCAAAAATTCTCTGTATGGAAAAGAGAAAATTCATCAGAAAAATACAACCAACAATCAAAATCACCAGTCCCTTCCAAAATAATGCACATCCAAAAATCCCCTGCAACACAATCTGTACATTGGCAGAGAAACTGCATCTCCAATATAAAATTTCTGCTAATTAGAAAAAACCTCCAACTGACAATTCAGTAGTTAATGGAAAAAAACCTGGGAAGTAACAAAACTCCAAAACAAAAGTTTCAGAGTCAATGAAATACCCCTACATTAGCCAAGTCAGTAGGAAAACAAAGTGAGAGGAGGTAGAGTATCTCAGTCTGCACTGTACCAGAACAACATAAAACAAAGACTGGCAGAAGCTGATCCACCGCAGACTGGGGTTTACCAGGGATTTCTAATCACTTACACCAGGCACCACCATAGCCAAGAAGCTGCAGCTGCTCCAGGCTCACCTTCCTTGTGAAGCTCCAGCCAGCAAAAATACTACAGGAGCGGTAACAGCCCTGCTACCCTTTGTCTTCAGGACAGGAGAAGAAAGTTTGTCCATTAAGCCAAACCCCACTTGGTCCCTGTGGTCTCCCACTTGCTGAAGTGCAGAGAAAGCATCTTCACCCTAGCAGCTCATTTTCCAGCTGCCCCAGAGTACAGTGACCCTGTACCATGCTGCTGGCACCTGTGTTTTACACGCATGCTTGTCCCTGTTTCTAGGACCCTTGCTTTTCTCAAATTTCCTCCTCTACTTCAGTTTGCAACTCTTTAAAATCCTAATTTGTCAGATTCAATCTTAAGATAACATTTGAGACATTCACAGCCTCCTTTATCCAAACCTTTAATTTGTGTACCTGAGCTCACTTGAACACTGATGCATTCATTTCCTGTGGTGCAAGATCAGAGCTACAAACAAGATTATGATCTCAACTGGATTATCTTGTTGGCATTTTTAATCCAGATGGAAGAACAGACTGTGCACAAACTAAACATCACTTCACAATAACCTTAAATGCACTGTTTCCATGGACTCCAACTAGTTCAAAAGCAGTGAAGAGGTAGTGTGAAGGTCATCCAGCTTTACAAATGAACACTAAAACTAATTCTGACCAACTCTTCAGAATTCTTCACAGCATTTGTAAAAATGGGTCTCTGTTATGGCTTTCCATTCAGCCTTCTAGACAGAAGTGGGAAGTACCTACCAGCTTAAGCAGCTTTTTAGTACCTGTCCCAGTAAACTACATCACAACGTGGCTGTTAGTTGTGGAGTGACACCTAGATTTTTTTTTCCCCCCATCTCTGAACAGACAACCCCAAACAAAATCCAGGACCAAACATCTAGTGAAGGCATTTAAGAAACTATATGATGCTTCAAACAGTAGTTTACAGATATTTGAGTTTCATATACCTCCCTGTACAGGAGAATGAATCTTTCAAGCTTCTACAGTATTTGGAAAGTAGACTTCAATAACAAGGGGCTTGACTTCTACCTTGGAATTAGTCACTTTGCACAAAGAAATCTTTTATTTGGTTGGGGTTTTTTGCTTTTTCTCTAGTTCTTAATTCTATTAAGTTTTCTTTCTTCCTCTGTTTAGGTCACTGTAGAAGATGGTTTAACATTGTAGAATAATGACATAAGAAATATTTTCATTTTAACTAAGACAGTGCAGCATCCTTGAGACCTGTCTATAGGAGTCACTTGCACCATTATGCTTCCTTAGACTGATAAATCTAACTTATGAAAGAATGAGAATTTATCTGGCCACAAATACACTGTTGTCACCTCAGTGTTGTCTAAGTAAATCTGAACGAAAAACCAACTTGTTTTCCCAATTCTGATCATTCACTTTACAGCCACAAAAGTCTCTCCTTTGCAGTTTGTCACTTAAAAGAAACTTTTAGGGATACAAAGAGCAAATTTTCTCCCTGCACTATCACAAACCAAATTCTATTTATAGCCTAGCACTAGAAATCAACATCAAAGAAAACAAGTCAGCAACTTTTTCAACACATAGTTTAAAAACTGCACTCCTTCACAGCAAACTGAACTATGTGTGACATGCTTCTATAGCTAGAGAAGATCCTATTAAATCCTGCCCCATGGCTCTGCTAAAAGCCTAGGAAATGGAGCTTCTCTCCTACAACAAAGTCAACATGTATGCCTAGATATATCCAAGTAGAACATGAGTTGGAGCATCTGCAAAACATCCTTCTTTTCACTGTTGGCAGCACATCACCTTGAAAGGAGGGCAGGGGAGCATCACCAATTCTGTCAGTTGTTCTATGACCAATACCGAGGCCAGAGAGACAACGAAAGTTCAAGTGGGTCTTCAGTGGTCATTTAAAAAGGGCAGTTACCAATATCTCAGCCAAATGTGGACCCACAATGTTTTACCTCTGTTAAGAGGAAAAAACCCCAAACTGAAACCCTGAGGCAACAGCACTGGATACTTGTGGGGGCTGTGGGCTAACAGCAAGGTGAAGACCCACATCATCCACCAGGCCCTTCTTTAAGATCACTGTGATATACTACTAGCTCAGGCACTGCCTTTTAATATAGCTTAGCTGTGATGTTAAGTATATGCTAAGCTGATTCCATCATGATGTCAGAATAATCCCTGCTCTCCTTTGCTCTATCCCTATACTCATAAAAAGTCTTCCCATTCTGTAGCTATGACAGAAGCCAAGCTGGTTGCTGATACATGCGATACAGCATCACTTCTTTTTGAAAAAGCATAACCTAAACCAACCCAAATCTGTAAAACTTCAAAGGCAAAGAGCAGAGCCTACATCAGGAGGATGGAGGAGATCAGCCCCATTTTGTCAGGAGCTCAGTGTAAGAGCTGCTAAGCACATTCTCAATTCACATCTAACACAAGGATGCGTGAAGGTACTTCCACACGGCCCAGTGACAAGGCTGGCAGTTCCTGGACAGACCCAGAACCACAAAACCCTCATAGCAACATATACTGTAAAGTCTCTTCCACATGTAAAAAATCCCTCACCATATCTCTGTTCTGCCCCCTGCCGAATTTGCATTGCCTCATATTATGCTAAGTACTTTTCTTGGCAAAAATCAACCTCAAGAATTCTTGAAGCAAGACATTTCAGATGATAATTAACATCTTAAGTATAAATAACACCGTATTCAGTAAAGCTATTCCTTAAACCTGTTGATTGTGGATGAAGCAACTAACAAAATCAGATATTTATAACCTCCACCTCACACACTGACAAGTTAAAAGGCAGAGAAAAGCCAAGAAACTTTATCTTTGTTGTCCTTTTGGCAAAGAGAGGCCAGAACCCCTGAACTCCCTCAAAAGCATGTTCCTGCACGTGCAGGACACTGGCTTACTGTAGATGAGACCGGATTAGCGTTCAGACTGAAACCTTGCTGAGCTGCTCCAGTGACATGGCATCAGTCTGGGGCTCAGCCCTTCCCAAAACCAAGTCAGGCACAGGAAATATAATAAAGAGATGATGATTTGCCAATTGCTTCCAACTGGGTGAAGATGTGCAGCATGCAGCAACAAGCATTAAACTTAATAATGAAAGAGACTGCACATGCAAAGACAAAAATTAGGGGACTGCTAATCAGCTGGCAGCTCTTACAGATAGTGGCTGCTCTATTTCAGTCTCATTTCTTTCATCTGACAAAGTGGCAGCTTCAAGGACAGAACTCACATGCCATCAAATGCCCAGACATTTAACTATCAAAGGCTCTGCTACAGTTAGAATAACATTATATGGGTATCTTCCAGACACCAGAGTTAAAATGATGGATAGACCTCTTAATTTTATCCCAGTAATTGCATCTGAGGATTAAATTTCATTCATATCTTTAAACATCTTTATATTCTGCTTATATTAATTCCTCAAGTTAATTGTATGTTAAACAGCTCACGTTTCAATTCAATTTATGTTAAATAGATTGTATTTCACTGTTCAGGATGACTTTTTGATGAAGCCCTTGTGCTAATTGTTAGAAAGCAGCCGTTTATTATCACATCTGCAGTAAAATCTAACTTTCCAGTGTGTTTATTTGTCATGCTACTTACTCACAGACAGTCAAATTAATCCACAGTGGAGCTGAAACAAATGACACTCCATCAACAGAACGTTATCAAGCCTTCAATTTCAACAAATACTAGCTACAAGCTCTTCACTCTCATGACCAGTGACAGGACTCGAGGGAATAGCACAAAGCTATGTTAGAAGGCTTATGCTGGATCTTGGGAAAAGATTCTTCACCCAGATGGTGGTTGAACACTGGAACAGGGAAGTGGTCACAGCACCGAGCCTGTCCAAGTTCAAGGAGTGTTTGAACAATGCTCTCAGGCACAGGATGTCACTCTTAGGGGTGTCCTGTGCAGGGCCAGGAGTTGGACTTGATGATCCTGTGGGTTCCTGCCAACTCAGCGTATTCTACAATTCTAAATCATTTGGTATTATCTTTTGTTTCCACGTAATATTTCCAGCAAACACAATTGCAGCAGAGGGACAGGGATCAGCATCATGTCACCAACCCCTTGTAAATTTACCTTCATGGAACATTAAACATATCACCATATGGCATGCAGAGATCTTCCAACTGAGAACATCCCTGTGCACTGCCAATCACTCAAAAACAAGACAAAAACTCATGGGGTTTTTTTGGATACAAGTGTGCCTCCCAGCATATTGCAAGCCTCCCTGGTTCCAAAGCTGTGGACTAGTCAGAAGCAGCAGCTCAAGCCACCTCCTGCAAATATCTGGCCAACCAAGAAGCAATAAATTAAAGCACAAGGGCAGGAGAGTGTGCTGTCAATAAGCTTAACTAGATCTGAATAAGCTGGATTGATCTTTACACAAATAGAATACTAACAGGACAAAAATTGCAAGAAACAAATGTTTAACATAACATGAAGCTAAGAAGCAAGGTCAACAAAACATACCCATCCCCTAAAAGCATCAAAGGGTCATTTATGACCAAAGAATCACCCCAGCTGCAGTGACGCTAAACTTCTTAGCACAAGCTTTGCTCACTAGACTAAGTACATTCCCCACACATTACAAACCACCACACATGACACAGTAGGCTTTACACAGCCACGATGGGCAAAAGAACAGTAATCAAGTTCCTAAAATTACAGCATCTAAGTGCTAGTGAGTCAAATGTTCTTTTAAACCAGATGTCCTGTGTGTGCCAAAACTGAGGGGAAAAACAGGATAAGCAAAAGTGCCTCTCAAAGCCCTCAGGACTCAGGTCATTAACAATCCAGATTTTCTTATTAGAAGATTAACATCTTAAAAGTTCATCACTAATGAAAAACAAATCAAATAGTTAATATTAAATTGTCTAGCAAAAGGAGATGAGGCAGAAATAAGAAACACCCTATTGATAATCAATTATCTAAAACTATAGAGATGAATATATTTTAAGAAACCTACAAGTATCCTTTAGATATTCTTAATGCAGTCCCATTAAGACAAATCCTTGTACAGACCAAATCCTCTTAGGAAAACTCCCTCTCTCAATCCAAGAACTACCCCGATTTCTCCCACTGCCCCTTTCAGGCAGTGCAATGGGATGCAAGAGCTTAAAGGCAACCTAAAACTGTCTCAGACACAATGTCTCAGAGTAGTTTGCTTTTCTTTCCAGCCAGGAGAAATCCTCTTGGCACTGGTTACAGTTATTGCCATTGAAGTTTATGGTCATTTAGCAATGATTTCCCATTTATCAACAATCTCAGCTGTCTGTAATGGGAATGCAAAAAATACACAGTATGTCTCTACCATTTCAAAGCCTGACTGAACCCACAGGCTCAAAAAGGAAAAAAACTTCAATTTAGAGTCCTAAACTCCTCTTTTGTGACCACTCAGAACTGAGTGGACCAAGGGTTCATTCTCTTCTGAGAAGGCTCTAAGGAAATTTTTATTACATGTACTTTTCCCTCTTTTAACATAATTTCTGGAAAAGCAGGCAAACAAACTTTCACAACATGGAGGGAGAGCACCAACCAGTTAGATCAACGTTACAACTAGTTTTCACCATTTGAAGTAAAACTTTGGTATGTTCTGCATTCACTCACCAGACACACTTAAGTCACTCTCTAGGGTATAGATTTTAAGAAGTAACAGGAAGAAAATTTTTCCAGATTTAAAAAAAAAAAAATCACAACTTTCTTATACTGTCTGAAGAAAATTTTGCAGCATTTCAAGAGTTATTTGGTTTTGGCTAAACAGATAACAGAAGTTCTTTAAAAAGAGAAGCCCTAAGACTAGCTTTTCAGTGGAACTCCTGCACTGACCCAGTATCTGCCACACCAGTTCCTCACACAGGAACATACAAAAGGAATATTTGGTTACTTAGGAATAGTGGAACAACTTCCGCCAAATGTTCCCACCAGTGCAACAGTCCACATAGTTTAATAGCCTCTCTAAAAATATTTGAGATTTGCTGCTACAATCAAATAGCCTACCAATGTTATAAAATGTCTTTTCAGAAAATTCTGCATTTAAAAATCATACTCAACATTGCCATACTTATGCAGGTACTTTCTTCTAATAGTTACCACCTGATTCATTGGTAGATGCAACCTAAGTTGAGAAGGAAAATAAAGCTTGGTGAATCAGAACATAAATCTTATATTTATTCCCTTTGAGCTTCAACCCAACAGTTGGCCAGTTTGGCTGATTCAGTGATCCTTTAAATTAGAACTCCAAAGGAGTACTGCTTGGGAGGAGGATGCAGCCTCAAGCTCACCATTACTTCTCTCAGCATGCACATCCACAGCCCACAACAACCCATGAACAAATAAACAAGAAAATCACAGCATTAGCAAGCAGTTCACCTCAGGGTCATGCAGGTAAAGAGAAAATCCACCTGATCCAGTCAGAGCCTAGTGGCCAGCTCTCAACTGGACAGTGCTGCTGCTTCTTTTCAGAACCACTTTGGCTCTGCTTGGCCAACTTCAAGTCAAGCAGCTTATGGGGCTTTTGGGGAACAGTTGCGCTGTCAGGACAGCAGAGTTGGCCAGTCAGTGGATGGGAAGATAGCATCCTGCACACAAGATGCTCAGGACCACACCACCTCTAGGCGTTCATGAACCTGGCACATGAGGACAGTTACACTACTGTACCAACTCAGTCACTCACAGCAGGTTATCAATACAGGAAACACCTCTCCATGCTTTTTATCCTTCCTTTAAGCTTAAACGTGGGCTTGGCAAGCAGGGCTGCTCCTCCTTAAGACTGCCCATTAGCTGTATTTGTAAAGCTTTGTTTTCCAAGGATAATAATTTCCTAGTACTTTGATAATTTAAATTAAAATCAGGAGGCTTCTTACTGAGGCTCTTGGGATGAACTCCTCAGAGAAGGGCAGAAACAGTGGCACACTATAGTATGGAAAGTTTTGGGTCAGTCATACTGACACTACCATGAACAAACTATGGGAAGTTATTATATTAAAAGTTGGCTAGAAAAATCACATGTGTCATAGGGGAGAATTAGGCAGCTTGACTACTACTACAGTTTGGAACAGCAAAGATTTACAATTTTAGAAGAGCAAGGACATCTCTTCTTGGAGATCAGTGAACAGTCACACTGAAGACACTTTACCAACTATTCTAAGTCTCCAATATGGTCTTGTTCTGGCCATATTCAGACCAATATGATATACTCTGTTCATAAACAATGCTTCTGGAACTGGAAACGCCATTTTTTCTGTCAGCTCTGGCTACCTACAACCCAATATCCCACAGGAAAACTCCTCACTGGTTGTCTAACCTGATGCTGACAGGAATGGCTCCACATTCCGAATGCTCTGCATGACTTGGAAATGCAATTCTGGCCAGCCTTCTATGCGCTTCCTGAGGAAGCAAGAACGCACCAGCTGGGATCACTAGAAGATGAGAGAAGAGGCCCTGGACACCACCAGAAGCCACAGGTAGGAAGCTGCCCCACCTCTCCCTGGAAAGGCAGCCTACCCAGCCTGCACATTCCACACCAGCACAACACTCTGCCGAGTGTGACGTTTGGCTCTAGGTGTACCAGTGGCTGAAAAACTTACTTCTGGTGGCAAAAGCTTCCTTACTGTTTCAAATCAGTCTTAGATATACCAAGTTTGACCTACAACATAAACATCTTTATTTCAAAATTTTAAAAAACTATGAAAAACCATTGGTGCAAGGTTTTCTTTAGTTATCACATTTCAAAGTGCTAAAGTAAAGAATTTTATTTTTCCCAATTCTCCATTTTTTATCTCTCTTCTTCAGTAACTCCTATCAAACAACTTAGTTCACATTCAAATTAATTGTTCCCCAGCTAAGCTTAGTTTTCACTAATTGCCTACGTTTCAGTCAAACTGTGTGAAAGAGAACAATCACCCATTTATTCTATATACAGCCATTCTACCTGTTGTTCTTTCCATCCACATCTGCAGCACCATGACAAACCAGGTTAACCTTCATGTCCCCTTGGGACACCCACACAGTCCAGCACCCACCCTGCAGCTTGCCCAACTCCGTGAGCAGCTGTTGCAAGCATCTTTTCTGGCAAGAACCACTTCTCAAAATAAAAGAAATGCCTCTAAACCATTATCACCACACATAACCTTCCCATCAGTTTAGCCTGGGAACACACTCATTTGTATTTGCAGGGTGGGAGAAGGAAAGGCAGGGGACAGAAGAGACTTTTGATTACCTCACTTTATTTATGAAAGGGCACCCATAGCTCTTGCAGGTGCTCCTGCAAGCAGCAGTGGATCCCTACCTAAGTCATCATATGTTTTCTCTGGAAGACAAAGAAAATCAGCAGTATGGAAAAACTCACAGCTAGCTATCCTGACCAGAACTGGGAACCAACCAAGGGATACAGATTAATCCAAAACTCCAAGTATATCTGTTACATCACGGCTCTTACATACTTTAAATTGGAATAGTCCAGACAGGATTAAGTAAATGTATTATTACCAAGACCCAAAGGAACAGAGAACTGCCTGCTCTTCTGCTCATGACTTTCATCCAGCACCTCGGAGGCTGGACTGATGAAACATTCAATAAACGAACACTGATAGCTGGCAGTGAACATCTGCTAGACTGCCTTTTTGCCTCAAACCAAAAAGCACAAGCTTATCATCACCACACATAGTGGAGATTGAGACAGAAAGTGTTTCTGCTGTTCTAATACAAGCATTCATGTAAAAGTTTGATGAAACAAGGAAATGGTGCCATACCTTCAGATGCAGAGACTTCAGACTGTAGCACCAAGTTAATCAAGGTACTTGCCTTTCTAAAAATTTCTGCAGCAGTTCAAATGAAACAGTATAAACTGGACATACCAGGGTGCTATTAACTATCAGGAAGCAAGTACAAGCAAAAAACAACGAGGCTTCTCCAGCTAATTGTTTAGATAGTTGATTTACTTCGAAAGCTCATCAGTAAGAGCACTACAGATTTTTGTGTTCCATTTCTACATGGAGAAATAAAAATTGGAGATGCAGATCAAAATATTACAAAAGAAAATAATAAGTATCACAATAGCGATTTCATAAATTTTTTTAATGTAAATCATCTTGAGATTAAACAAGTAGCATACAATACCCTGCCAAAGGTCACGTGCACAATCAAAATGTTTAAGGATTCATTTTTAAACCCACATCCAAAGAGGATTAGTGGAATAAAATTAAGAGAAAACCCTCTAGACTTTCACACAAGGTCACCACTTGTTGAGGGTGGTTATTTTTGTTGACTATATTGTATGCTTGTAAAGTTGATGACATTTTAGTTACTTGATATTTGGCCATTTTTCATTGTAAAAGATCCCTCCTCTCATGACACCGCACAGGGAACCTTATCTCTTTTCCTTGCATAAGACTATATTGGTTTCACATTTCAGCTAGAGTCTTTCCCAATAGAAGTATCAGAAAAGCCCAAACTTGGGAACTGATCACACACAAGCTTTGGAGAAGTGCCTTGACTTTTTCAAAATTTCTGTCTATTTTGAGCACAGAGTTAAATAAGCATGTAAACACCCCATATACCTCATGAATATCCATCTTCAACATTATTTGCTTGCTACCAGTTGGTTCTAAGGACTGAGGAAAGAATAACCTTCTCAACCATCAGGTAAGGTGTTTCACACCATTATGGAATCATAGAATAACAGAGTTTAAAAGGACCCTCAGAAGTCTCAGCTTTTTCTAAAGCCAGTGAAAATAAGCAGATCTGAAAGCAAAGGGTTTGCTACAAAGCAGGAGAATTCTATGAAGACATCCTGAGCAACATTCAAGGGAGTTTCCCCACTCACAGTAGCACATAAATTAAATCTCAGAAGTTTCTTTTCTGTGTATGCTCTCAATTCTTTCACTTTAAATAGCCCCATGATACCATCATTTTTTTCTTCTCTTAAAGAAAGGCAAAATTTTATTCTTTAAATGCTGCAATTCTTTAAAGTGCAAAAAGTATAAAATAACAACAGTTTCATGATTTTGAATGCTGATTTTATTTCAAGTTAAGGTTTCCATTCCTGGAGCTCTGTCTCTGTTCCTATGTACAAAGGGCAACAAGGAGTAAAGGGGGGGAACACAAACAAACAAATTTCCCGTATCAAAACCATTGAGTCCATCATTTCAGGGGAGAAAAATGTATCCTGAGATGGACAAAAGCAGGCCACTCCTGTCCTATGCACACACAGGTATTAAGCACAGACAAAAACTGTGTGTCTCATTCAGCCTTTCATATCTCTTTTGAAAGTAACACTGGTCTTCACTGCCATTCAGCATCTGCAAAGATTCCTCAACTGCAACCTGTATTGCACACCACTAGGAAAAGCCACCAGTGCTCAAAAAGGTTGCTTTTTCAAGCACCACACCAGAACCCCACTTCAGCAAAATAATCACTGGACTAAAATAATAGTAATAAAAAATGACAAAAATTGATCCAAAGTATCTTTTGCCTGTTTGCAGATGGAGTGAATATATACAGGAAAGCAGTGGGGAGATACATCAACCTTGATCACAAATAAACATGTACTGCAAGCATTTAAAAAAGAAATTACCCATTTTAAAAGCACCATGGCATTACTGGCACAAGCACTCATTTACATGGTTTCTCTGCTGCAACACTGGTTGCATGACGCTTGCAAGTGACAGCAGCATTGCACCTAATGCAATCTATATAATAACATTCTGCACAGTTTCACAGCCTTTAAGTGGCTACAGCAACAAGAAGTTGATTTATTACTGTTCATTAAAAAAGAGAAGCTCTTCTTTGCCGGAAGTTTCCAAGTCTGCTAACACATGAATTTTATATGAACACTGAACTTAATTTCTGTCCTGCTTCCCTGTTCAATAGAACAGGGTGACATAAAATGTTTCTGCTACTGTCAGGATAGAAAAAGGCAGCATGTTTGATTGAAACCTGGCATTTTAACTGTTCTGCTTCAGGTAACACAGCTGTGCATAGGAGGTGCATAACCCTTTCTCTACATGCTTCAAGCACATTTGAAGCACGTAGAGAAGCGGCTATGTTATCTCTGACACAAAAGTTACTCTGTTTCTAGGGAAGTATCTCTGAATGTCTGCTATACAGAATCAGAACCAATTAGATTGGAAAACACCGCTGAGATCACAGAGTCCTACCTAAGCCCAAACACTACCTTGCCAGGTAAACCATGGCACTGAGTGCTACATCCAGTCTTAAAGACCTCCAGGGACAGTGACTCCACCACCTCCCTGGCTAGCCCAATCCAATGTCTAATCACCCCTTCTGTGAAGAAACCTCTCCCGACGTCCATCCTGAACCTCCCCAGGCACAGCTTGAGACTGTATGTATGCTACAACACATATCCAAAATGCTAGTGACAAGCTAAAGCACTAAAATGAAAACCAAGCCGGTACCAGAGTCTAACACCCAGTATCAGAAAGAGCAACAGTAACCACCCCTAAAATCTTCCCTATTGACATTTGCAAGGCAGAGTATTTTCTGCCCTTTACAGATGGAAGATCAGCCTCAGCAAATTTCAGGTCATCTGCTGTTGTCATCATTTATCAGTTTATCTATCTGTAAACCAGGCTATGAAAGACATACCATATAATGGTCTGGGTTCGGACAGAGCTTAAAGATCACGCAGCTCCAAGCGCCCTGCCGCCGAGCAGGAACACTTTCCACGAGAGCAGGTTGCTCAGAGCCCCATCTCAGACCTGCATTTGACGAACCTCCAGCTGTTGGCTCAGCGCAACCGAGCCTTTCTCCCTACCCGATTTCAGCCTTACCTAAAGTACCTGCAAACGTTCAGGAGGGCCTCCAGCGGTCACAGCTACCTTTTCTCGAGGTAGTGAAAACAGCAGGTCAATGGTTAAGAGTCTCACAGCGGTATTTACGGGAGATTAAGCCCTCCTTTCTCTGCGGAAATGGATAGGGCTCCTCTCAGCCCCGGCACTCGCCCCAGACTCTGCCGCAGCACTTAATTACGGGGGACGCGACGCCGCAGCCGAGGCGACTCCCTCAGCACCACCCGGGCGGCCCCGGCCCCCGCACACCCCGTCCCGCCGCCCTACCCGGGATGGCGAGNCCGAGCCCCGCCCCTGCCCCGCGCGCCGGTGGGGTCGGTGGGCTGGGATTGCGGCATCCGTGGAATCCAGCGGGATGGGCCCGGCTCGGGGCACCGCGGCGCCTCTGCCCTCACCGCCCTGCTCCGGCAGGGTCAGCCCGGGCCGCATCGCACAGGACTGCGTCCAGACGGGTCTGGTAATACCTCCAGTGAGGGAGACTCAACACTCTCTCTGGCCAATCTGGTCTAGTGCTCGGTCACTGCACAACAAAGAAGTTCTTCCTCATGTTCAGGTGGAACTTCCTGGCCATCAGTTTCTGCCTGTTGCCTCTCGTCCTGCTGCTTGGCACCACGGAGCAGAGCCTGGTTCCATCCTGTTGACACTGTCCCTTCAGATACTGATAGGCATTGATGAGGTCCCCTCTCAGACTTCTCCAGACCAAACAGGCCCAGCTCCCTCAGCCTTTCCACATAAGAGATACACCAGTCCCTTAAAATTCTTTCATTCCCTCTACTGTAGCTCCAGAGAAGCTATCCTCGACATAGAGGGCCAGCACCTTGGTTTTAGGATGCTGACTGGTGAGTTAAGAGTATTATCTGGAGAGATTTATACACTGCACTTGGCAAGATGCAACATGGCAGCAGAGGATTTAAGGAGCAAGATAGGGTAGGCTCAATTCCCCACCACCTGCTCTTCCACAATTACTTTTCCCCAACAGTCTCACACTCAACCTTTCACTGCATTTGGTTGTTGGGGAAAGAAGTTTCTCCAAAATAATTTCTGGATTTGCCATGATACACAAAATTGATACTCTTTATTATGTGTCTTTGAAGGATAATGCTTTGTAAGCATGTTCTCTTAACTGCTCCTTACAAATATGTACAAACATACTATTTCCATACTGTTTTTATAGGATATAGAGATGACCAGGTATACACCACTGAGACCTGCTTCATCATATGTTAGTGGAAAAAAAACCCCACAAATATAATTCAGAAAGATAATCTTTCACTGTCAAATTACTAAAGGCTGAATACAAAATACCAAAGATAGGTATTTTGGAAATCCTCTGTTTCGTCTGTAAGGAAGTATTTTTTAATTAAGCAGGTATTTTTCATTTGGTGCATTACAGTTTGCACATTATGCACAGAATCCTTTAATCAATATATAGTGAAAATGATGATAGAACTGTATATTTAAAGTATACATAAACTTATTGTATTTGTAAATACACATTAACTATATATTTTCACATAATACAACCAGAATCTATTTCTTTCCATGAGTCAGCATTTTCCTTCTCAAGGAAGTGAACAAAGACATCTTGCTTTTGAGCTTTGATATTGAAGAATCTTAAACCCAGTGTAATTTGTATTACAAATTTTCATTAAAAATTTTCATAAAATACTCCTGACCCTCACACTCAAGGAAGAACATGGAGGGTAGGTTTGGCATGCATTCCACTATCCTGCAGCCCTGCTCCCTCTTCCCATTAAGACCACACTTGCCCTGATGTGGGAGACAGCAGGGTATGCTCTTCAAAGCCATGTGTATGAGATCATAAACATTTTCTCTTGTAAATAAATTTGTATCTTCAACTAAGAGAGTGGTTGTTACGTGGGAGCTCCAAACAGTCCCTACCCCTGCAAGTTTATCTCCTTTAAATGTTTGCTCTACTGTACGCTATTCACTCTCTCATGCTCCCACCTTTGCAGTTTGTGGCTGTCCAGGAAAAGAGCACTTGTGAACACCTCGAATGCAGCTAGCAACCACGGCTGTGTCAAGTGTAGCTTTCCAGGACGACAAAGCCTTGCAGTGCAGGGGTAGCCACTTCACAGAGATTGGTATGTTCCCAGGGGCATCTTTTGTGCTTTTGGGCAGGGAAACTGTAAACACTGAGGTCTAGAACCAAAACTATTAAGGCTGACTACTGACACAGTACTGCTGGGTGTCCTTGCCAGGCCCCATCTTCCATTTCCCATCTCTTGAAGGACATAAAAATGGAGTGTGTTGACAGGTAACGGAGTCTGGAGGGGAACAGTAGGGTGTGCTCTGACATGGGAGAAGGAATTTAATCACATCTACCACGACAGCAGTCTTAGCAGTCCTCTGCCATCACATCAGCTAGAAAAGAAGGGGCTACACACCTGAAGCAGGGAGAGTCTCAAACCTTCTCCCTTGACACTCTCCTAAAAACCTCTGACCATTTGCCATCACTCTTCCGTGGTACTGGGGAATGTTACAGCGGTGGGGTACTTCTGTGCTACCACAGCACAGTGACTTTCTCCCTTGTGCACAGGTGGTTTCAGCACCCCCATTTCAGGCTATGATGTGCAGGATGAGCACACCCTGGCTGTTGTGGTTAAGATGGTGTCTAGATTTCCAGCCTGCAAAGAACATTTAGACTGTGTGGGACACCACCAGCTCACAACCAGAATGATAAGGGCAGCGGGACATGCATCCATTCAGCATTGTGAGGTGAGACTTCAGCTGTGAGCATCAGATGTGATGCACAGACACTTGCCAGCAGCAACCATTATCAAAATTTTCTTATGTTCCAAAAAAATCCTTCCTTTTCTAAGAAAGAAGTGTATTAAATTACCTGTTGCCTCCACCAAAACCTCAACCTCTTTCCATCTATACAAAACTTTGTAATTTTCTTCTATAACCAGTACCGTACCCTGCAATGATGATCATTAATTAAGATAGACAGAGGAAACAAATGGCATTAATAATACAATTTTATTTTCCACAGACTAAACTCACAAATTATGTAGGGTCTTGTCACTTGAGACCATTCAAATGCTCCACTTCAAGCAAGTGTTTACATGGCTGCAAAAATGAATGCCTAAGCAGGCAGGAAAAACATCACATTATTGACATTTTTAAATTCGGTATCAATGTCAGTAGGTTGTATTTTTCCATGTTGCTGGAGCACTCCCATATGAATCACACTCAGCAATGAGGATAGCCTGACTAAAGCTTTACTATCAATTTTCCCCCACAGATTATATAGCCATATTTATGCCTTATGCGGATTTACTGAGAGCTCAGCTATTTCCTTTTGCCCGGGTGCAGAGCACAAGCCAATGTCACAGGCAGCACAGACAATCTAGCTGCTCAAATCCCATTCCCACCCTCCTAACCCTCCTGTTTCAAATGCATAGTAAAAAGATTAGCTGTGCAGATCAGGCTGATGCTATTTACGCACCAAGAGGCATATGGTTTTCACTGTTAGCCAATTCCAAACACACAAATTTGCTTTATTTCAATTTTAACATGTGGGCTGCCATACACAGAACATAAATCCAGAACAATGAACTTTTAAAAGAGCTTTAAAGGAACTGAAAAGAAGCTGATAAT
>VZTN01012102.1:0-17794 GCA_013400515.1 Erpornis zantholeuca
TGAGCCTGCACCAAGCATTCTGTTTCACTGACTGTGGTTTAGAAATACAACTGCAGAACCTGGGAAGTGTGAGAAAGTCAACAACCCCAAGAGCTGTTCAATGTTAAAACTTGTACACAAAAGTAAAAACAGGCAGAGAGCAATTAAGGCTCAAATCCATTTCCCCAGTCTCCTGCAGCTGTACATACAAACACACACCACCAACCTTCTGGAAGGGAAGCAGCTACAGAGCTCCATGACAAACTACAGCCTGAAGCTGCAAACACTCAGGGAAAGGCACTGCAGCACATCTCCATAAATGTGCTTTTCACTACAGAATTAGGGCAGGAACTTCCAAAGATGAGGAACACTCAGAACCTCCATTTTTCTGCAGCACTGCACAAGATGCACAAGTCTTCAGTTGAGGACAGACTTGTTTATATTGCCCACACTTCCCCCTGTCCCCAAATTAAAGACATGTTTTATTCCCTTGACAAGGACCTGAAGACTCTTCATTTTTCTTGATGCAATTAACTGATTAGGATGAACTCTTCATTAAATCCCCTTCCATCCCATTCCCCATGCTGTTCACCTACAAACAAAAACACACACTTCTAGATGATCAGAAAACCAAACCCTGCATCATCCTTGTCTGACTTGGACAAAGTAAAAGAGCTTACTCCTTACACCTTAAAGATCAAAAACTGCCACAACATTTCATGAGCCAGAGATTAACATTAGTGTCATTTAGGTATAAAGCTAATGTCACTTATATTTTATATGCTATATAAAAGCTCTATGTATCAGATTATTAGCAAGCATTCAACAGAAAACTAATCCAGTTCCTTATTCTGACACCGCACCTTTGTGAGTCCATTCCAGATTGCTGGTACTCACATTCTATAAGCTGGTTGTAAAATTTGACATGAATTAGAAACTTCAACAATTAAATTGTCAGAATTCATCTGTGAAGTGCCCATGGACTATTAAAAAAATCTGAAAATTTGGTTTTGTGCAGGAAAGGCACAGGCAACAATAGATTAAGTGTTGCCAGCCCAAGTTTTGATTTTGCCCAGCACAAATCCACGCCCATAACTTGCTCACTTGCCTTTAACTCCCCCATGTTAATGATCCCAAAACACAGAATATGCAAATCAAGCAACAAATATTGGTAGCTAAGAACATACACTGAGGTTACACTGCAGATATAAAATAGGAATTATTTCTTCAGAGATGAAAAGTACATGAAAACTATGAAAAATCTGCTCTTCTCTGAGTCTTTAATGATAGAGTAAACTTCTCATAGACTGGTATTTGAACAAAGGAGGAGCGAGTGTTATATGTAATTTACAGAAATAACTGCAGGCACATTTCTGAAAGACAAAAATAAGTCAAATATACAAAGCCGTAGCAGAAAGTGGTGGTAAAAAAACTGATTAAGAATTAAACAAGACATCCGTGCAAACAATATTTACAGCTTACAGAGCAACAAGCTACTGTTTTGAAAGGTTACATTTTTAATTTCACAAATTTACCACTGAAAAAGCAGGCATGCAGGTTTTCTAGAGAAGACTGCTCACGCACACTGTTATTTATCACTCAGTGCAGTTTCATGCATATATTCTCCAGAGAGCCTGTTTAATGAGAAGCCAAGGCAGATAACCACTAAAAAGACATCATTCAATTACTGAACATGTTCTGTTTTGTTGGGGGCTTTTTTCCACATTTATTGTCACCTCTCATTTGCAGATATGACTGTAGGATGAAGCTAAAAAGTTACAGATCCTTACCTGCCACACCAGCTGAAATCATGTGTACCTGGGTAGAATCCGGATTGAAAATATTGTTCAACTTTTCCTTGCAGTTTGAGTAAGCAGCAAAATATATTGCTCTAAAATGAGAACAAAACCCAAGTTATGTTACGTTTTACACGTCAAAATCCTTAATGAGCAGAGCCAATAACTTCACTAACTGAAGATTATCTTGGGCTAAAACTTCCTTCCTCAGTAAAGAGTTACTCCAGGATTAACTCTTGCAAAGTAGTGGGACTATACCAGGATGGGAAAAGAAAAAACTAAACATGACACTTGAACGTTTTTTTCCCCCACACAACAGCTCCAATTACCAATTAGTGAGGGGAAGGACAGATAGTTTGAAACATGGCAGTGATTTTTGTGACACTAGGAAGTTCAGCCAAGGAAGAAAAACACTGAAAAAGTTTTAGCCTTCTTCAACATCAATAATAGAACAAATTTCTTCTAATGGACCTAAACTCATTCCAAAAGCAGGACAATTTGAAGAGAACTAGCAAATATGTAGCTTCTTAAAAAAACCCAAACAACATTCTTATTACTATAGCATTTAAGATTTAAATGTTGATAAATTGGGGTTATAAATATTTATACTTCAAATACTAGACTAGTTGTGAAGCTGCAATTCACATTTTGTTTCTGGAGTTCTGTATTTATAATAGACATTGATTTTTGTCTCTGAATACACCACGAAAAAATGTTGTAAACTTGTGCTATGCTCAAGTCTGTGAGCTGGTATCAAAACAAAGCTAGACAAAGCCAGGATCCCAATTCAATATACTATGAAAAAAGCTTGGTTTTGGTCATTAAAGCTAAAAAGCTTATTTTAAGCACATCTAATGCTCACACTTCGAGTTGGAATTTAGTTATTTTAAATCTACAGACACCTATCTGCAAGAGAAAAAATGAACGTGCCGCTTTTCCCAGGCAGAACATTAACCTCATTAGCTGTGCAAACATGTTTTTCTTTATTACAAAAAAGACAAAGTGCTTGCTTTATCAGTGTAATTTCTAAAATGGAACCTGAACTCAGTTAAGTACACTGGATGTGTTATGAAACATGCTTCTCTACAGCTTATTTAAACAAAGAGCTGATGTTAAATCCACTTAGCTAATGCTTAATTGAAATGAAGTACTGGTTGAAGACAGAATCAGCCAGAGGGAAATAAAGATGTGCTTATAAATAAAGTTTACACACTATACCAAGCTGACATTTTTGGTACGGTGGATAGGAGGCAACAAGCTAAGTATTTCACCTGGGGGAAGAACCACAGAGAAACAGAAGGTTTAACATATAATTAACTGAAAAGATATAGATTTTTTTTTTCCACTGAGGATATTCTTCATGGAAGATAGCCACTTATGCAATGGATCACATTCCTGGGTAAAACTGCTATTTAAGTGATATCAATATTGAAGATTTGATAGAACAGACTGGTCTGTTGTACAAAAGTACAGGCTCTCCAGACTAGGAAGTGCTGACATCCCATACATGTCAAGAACAAAAATGCTACTGGGTTTACTTCAGCTTTTCCAAAGAGCAGTGCTAAGCTAGTGATCAGAAAACACCTCAGATATTCCCAAATCATTAAAAAAATGCTGAAATAAAGATAATCTAATTCCTCCATTATGTTTTTCACTTATTTATGCAGATGCTGTAAAGAACATTACCTCATCAGATCTAAAGTTCAGTTTAGTAATATTTTTCAGAAACATCCAAATACTTCAAACCAGAAAAGTTAAGATACTCTCCAACTGAATGTGCAGGAGATAGGAATGTTTTCTCTTCAAACAAAATAAATAAAGAAATAAAATAAATAAACAAACAAAAGCAGAGCACTAAGTCAAGGAAAGAAAAAAACCTTTGTGGAATATATTCTCTCTGCACAAAGGCTCTTCTCTTAAACAGAGAAGAAAAAATATGAGCCAGGAAACAACTTCAAGTATCCTCATCCAGGTCTAAGGAATTATATTACTTTTACACAGCTTTGTTTCTATACTCCTCCTATGTATTCTCCTAACTGTTAGAAGCTAACAATTCTATGTAAGGATAAATTCAAACTCTGGCATAATCTGCTCCTCTCTCTGCCTGCCAGCAGGAGCTGAGGAGCTAGAGTATTTTTGCTGATGCAGAGCAACAGACAACAGCAACACCCTGCCAACTAGATCAGATTTACATCCTCGGCCCTGCACTGCCCCAGTACCCTTTGGAGCCCAGCCCACTGCTGGATCTGCTTTCTCTGGGACAGCTGGTGAGTCTCTCATCGTGCCCAGTGTCTCACCCTTTTTGAAGTTTCAGAACAGGCTTCCTCCTCCTGCAAGGGAGCACCAGGCTGTGCTTCACCAGAACCCAGGAAGGAAGACCCAGTGTTCTGAGGCTACAGTCACATAATTGCTTCCTGAAGATGATGGATTAACTGAAAGCTAACTCTACCTTATCTTCCAAGATCCAAACTTGCAGTTTACATGTGCAATTCCTTAAGAATTTTCCTTTTTAACTGGACAAAACTCTGCACAAGAGATAGTACACAACAGTAAATACTACTACAGTAGCACACAGGATAAATGCTGAGACAGATGGAGGTCTGGAGCACATGAACAGCTCAGTTCCTCAGGCAAAAAATTACCCCAGGAACAAAATGTTATTTGCTGCTAATTAAGTATTTATAACAGCAGATGCAAAACCTTTTCAAATAAACCTTAAATCCCTTAATGTATTTCATTTATTGTGCATATTTGTACTTACCTGGAAGGTGCAACACCAACTAAATTAGGACCCAGCCCTCTGAATAGAGAACGAGGGCCTTCATTTTGCAAGATCATCCTAGAAAACAAAATGACAATGCTGTAACATTCACAGCAAAACTACAGAATGCACTAACCACCAGAACTATATCCTGTGAAACACTTTCATAGTAACTGACAATAATACAGTGCTGACCACAAAAAAAAAAAGTCAGTCCTTTCCTACAATCAGCATAAAAAAATTACATTATTGCTCAACATACCAGGAAAATCATAAACTAAATGCGGAAGTAGGACTTAAGATCTGAATACAGATTTAACTCTTGTATAGGAACACATACATGCATGGAGTTGTCTGTTAGGAAGTTAAAGCTTCCTTGAATCAGGGAGAAAATGGCAAGCATGAAAATGTTCCCACTCAAGTAGGTTGTAGATTATTCAGGAGACAAAAATACTTTATTCTATGTTACATTCCTTTCACCACTCTTCAGCTCTCAATGTCTGTGAACTTTTTTGAGTGGAAGAGCCAGGGAACAAAGAGCAAGAGACAAGGAGAGAGACTTCAGAAGTTCAGTTTCACTGAGTCATTG
The DNA here is from genome assembly GCA_013400515.1 of Erpornis zantholeuca. Lineage (NCBI taxonomy): Eukaryota > Metazoa > Chordata > Aves > Passeriformes > Timaliidae > Erpornis > Erpornis zantholeuca. The sequence continues at coordinate 5,126 of VZTN01012102.1, forward strand.
CTGTCCAAGAGCCACTCCAGAAGATGTTGCTCTACTGCTTATGACATTCAGCTAGGGATACCTTTAGCAATTTGTTCTCTCTTCTCAAAAAGAGAGATACCTTAACATGGCTTTGCATGTGCTACCCCAGTGTGATTCCACAAGGTTCCCAACAGGACACCAAGTACCATGGCAGAAGTTTGTACCTGTAAGGCTGCTTTCCTCCACATCCTGCTTTTTTCATAAATTACTGAAATCCACCAAGTATTCAACTAGAAGCCCATCCTTAGCTTCTTCTTTTAAGGCATAGTGATTGTTTTGACTATAGCAAAAGGAAGTTGAAAACTTCAATGTGAGAAGTAGCCCTTCCCAGAGGCTGGCAGGGATTCCCTACGAGTTCTGAACTGCTGCCTGTGTGGTCCTACCTAAGCACTGCTTCTGGGCTGTGGAGCCAGTGTTTTTTTGCTTTCTGACTTGTTCCAGAGAAGACAATCATCACCTGTCCACACAAGGTAATTCACTGATAGTAACTGAGACAGGAGTGCAACCCATGCAGAGTCATAGCCACAGTAGAGTCCTCACATCTCCTGTACCATGTCTACTATAAACACAGCTCAGGAAAGACTGCTTAGGTGGCAGGAAGGTGTAACCTGCCCCATTTGTGGAATTTATAGAGAAGCAGTGACACAAGTATCAAGTTGAGACCTCAAATAAGGCATTATTAGCCCTTTAGTTTTGCAATATGGATCCCATGTAGTTGTGGCTTTTAGGAAGAGTTGAAGATCATTATGCAGCAAGGTACCCTGGCACAGTAAGAAGCTACGCATTAAAATTCAGTTTTAGTGAAATCCATCTGCCTCACAATCTAGATGCTAATCACATTGGTATTTTACAAAGTATGGTAGGACATGGGAGGAGAAACAAGGACTACCTGCATCCCATTACTGCAAATCACTCTAGCAATTACTTTAGAACCAGATTTAAAGTTAAGAATTAACTACATTCCCAGATGCTGCAAAACAGAACCCTATGCTTATTGACTTAGAAACATTGGCCAATGCACACAAATAGTTCTCCTGTATATTTCTTCTACAAAGAGCCATACAGGTTAATGACAAGTCAATTACTCAATAAAGCAAACTACCCTTGTATAAATGGCCTTTCTGTTTGGAATTTACTATCAGAACAAACAAGTGAAAGCAATCTATAGCACTGAAGGAGATTCAAAGCCTATTCTGACTTCCAGTAGCTGATTCACCATTTCTCTGCTGCTAAATCAAACTAAAAGTTTACCTTTACTAAGCAAAAATGAAACAGTGGTTCTGCAGTTACCCCTGCTACTTAGGAATACTGACACATAATGTGTCCAGCAACATTCCAGCTTTGTGTCCCTAACAATTAGCTATCAGTTCATGTGGGAAGCATTGCTCCACAGCAGTAATTGGAATATTCTGCTTTGAGTACTAACACATACTCAAAGAGACCTTGGAAATACAAATAACTTGGACCTTTTTGTCATCCTGAAAGCATTTTTATGCCTTGCAATGCTAAACTCAATACTGTGTTTACTTAAACCACTACTTAAAAATCGCCACCACCACATCATGTGTTCCACATGTATATATGCATATATAGCTATAGGTATATTCAAAGCAGCAGGAATCTCAGTGTCTTAGAAACTTAGGAATGAAGTGTACCAGGTCTATTTGCGTCTTTTGGATCTACAGTCCCAGAATCTGACAGAGCAGCAAAGAGCTACAGAGAGGTTGCAACAGAGAGGATTATACAGGAGGTAGTTACTGACACTCTTTTCCATTCACAGACACCAACTGAAGGAGTGCCAGAGGCTGCACTGAAAATAAGACACAAACTTTTGCATTAAAGAGCAGATCCCAGAGCCTGCAGTTGTTTATTCAAAGTAGTTAAGGGCAAATCCATGGTTGGAAGAGCAGGACAAGTGCCCCATATGGCCTCAACTGACCTTCTTATGTCACATGGAGAGCCTGCACTGGGAGACTGGTGAGATTTCCATTGGCAAGACCTCAGGTTTAAATTGTGCATGATGAATGATGAGAATATGTAATATGACATGCAACACAGATACCTAAGAATAAAAATTTGCTTTTGTTGCCAGTCAATAGAGTCACCTGTTCTTCTGAGTTTGTCTCCTGACAGAGATGCCTTTGAAGTCACCTCCACTGAAGCTTAAGATGCAGAAATGATTTTACAGCAGTCACTTCACTGAAATTCTGATATAATTTGCCTGATTCACTCTGCTTTTAGACTGAGTAATGTGAGCCTTGGAGCACTGCACTGAATTTGCTATGACGCAATCAAACTCTGACAACTATGAGTCAAAAAATATCAAATGACAGTAAGGGCATGACAATGACAAAGGAATCCAGTTTAATTTCCCCACTAAACAGCCCTAGTATCTTAACCAAGAGTAACTATGTCCTGCACCTATGTATTTTTACTGTCACAGTCCATTGCCATGTTAGTTGGGATTTTTTCAGATTTACTGTATTTAAAGAACTTGAAACTCAGAATTCAATCAAAACTCAACCAACTTTCTAATGCAAGAAGCAGTAGCAGGTCCTTCCTGGAAGAAATTTCCCTTCATCAATAAATACTGAAGGTACCTCTCCTCCCCTTAACTGGTGAGCTTGAGCCCCCCAGGGTGAAGTGAACCCTTCCCGTGGGCAGTGCACACAGTTTAACTGTGGCCTTACAACTCTCCTGCTGCCTCCTGAACTACATAAGCAAGGAGAGGAAAGGCAGCCCCATTCAGTGAGGCACTACACAAACAAGACATCCCAGATTATTTCAAGAGATGACCATAGTTATTTCTTACTAGCTCTAGAAGAGTGTTACTAATCACACACCCACCAGAACACATGCAAAGGCATAAACTGTGTGGGTGGTGAAAGCTGAAAGAGACTAAAAAGCTGAGTTAATTTTACTGCCCCCATATTCAATAACTTGTATGATTTGGACACATAACAGTTAAAAAAAGTCTTACACTAACAGTTTTTCAGAATGAACATAAGAGTCTGGCAGTTAAATGTTACAGTGTTGCCAATGAATTCTGGGCATGCAGTTAGGAGCTGTGAGTTGTACACAGTAAATCTGCTCTGAGAACTTCAAGATAAAAGCTTAAGCGTGAAGGACATTTGAAAAATTGGAAACACAGTTAAAAGGTAAAATATGGCAAGTCATCTCCTGGTACCATCACAACAAACATAAGAGTCTAAATCTTTCATACAGATTTGTCCAGCACACCTGTCCTCTCCTCCCTCCCCAAAATGAACCCAAACCTTTGTGCCAGGTACACTCACTTCAGACAATGGAGAGGTCCAGGAGAAACTCTGGTTACTCGGTTGACCGTAGCACCATTCACAGTGTTGAGATGAACTTCAGAGATGTAGAGAGTCACGGAGGAGGACTGCAGTCGTGTTTTTACAACTTCCAGTGGACATGTCAGAATTGCACCAACAGTACCTCCACATCTGCAAAAGTAAATGGGATCACCACATTTTTAACTGCAAAGTGACTGAAGGATACTTTCATATAGAATTGACATTATACTCAACACACTCAAACTGCAAAAGGTGAAGAACCAATGGGAACGTGTGTGACAATGATAGTTACTTGCCCTTGAAGGCAAGCAAATTGCTAAGTCAGTTTGTAAACCCCACAAGTTGAGGTGAAAATTTAAACAGACGAAAAGTAGTCCAGGTGCATAGTCTTCAGTACATATTGTTCAACTCAGCTCTGGAAAGCTGCTCAGTAGCTTAAATGTTTAACTTCTTATGGTAAATTTTAACCTATTTTTTTAATGTGTAGTGTGCTCCTGACCACAAACAAGGTGCCAAAAATCCATAAGGGCAGAAAAGGTTTACGTACTATGCACACAGGGCTAAAAACTGTAAAAACTAGTAAAATCTGTGGTGTGGCAATTTAATAACATCTTCAAAATATAGTCAACCTGACTATATTTTGGTCCCTGTACAATGAAAGCAGTGGCTGTCCAAGTGCTTCCTGAGCTCTGCCCATTTTCAGCAAGGCAGACCAGGTACTGTTGAGTAGAACCTGCAAGGCCAGAAGAGCTCACGTGGCTGACCGGGGAAGACTCGCAGGGTTTGCTTCAGTCTGCCTCTCACTCCTGAGAGCGAGCCAAGGCAAGCCGTGCATGACTTGTGCTGACAGAGCAGTTCCTGCTGTTCTGCTCGAGCACAGCACAGCAGGAACACACTGCCCTGCACAGCTCTGCTCAGAGCCTCCCTGGGCTTCCTCAGAACTCAGTTATTAATATCTACATTCCTAGCTGTGCAACTACAGCCTCAGAGGGAAAATAGCAAATCCACAAATTCTGAGTTTCAAGACAGTCTCTTGACTGTCTGTTTTCAGAGATCAGTATTCTTACTAAAGACCCTTCTTGAAACTACAGCCAGGACACTATCTGTCTATCTCCTTTAAAAAACAAAGTAACTAAAAATCCAGCCAAGGAAGCAAATCTAGATTCCAATCCAGGTATTAATGCTAACTACAGCTCAGTTTGAAATCCACTAACACAAATACAATTTGTACTAATTTCAAAGGGCCAAGCATTTGCTTCCCCTAATAACATACATAATAACATATATGTAACCAGAAGAAGCGCTCGATTCTGACAAGATGGTTAACAGCTATTTTTTTTCCAAAGACAAGAAGTTCAAACACCCACAAACCCTTTAATAAACTGTAAGCCTGTTCAAGTCTTTTTAAAATGTTTTCCAAAATGGAAAGGAGAGTTCAGTCCAAATTAGGAGTAGCAGCTAAGACTCAATATCTCCTATAAATTTTCACAGGAATGTAGTCTGACAACTCTCTTCTACAACAGAGAATACCAAAAATACAGCACTGCATTTTAGATACAATCTGTTTGTATGAAGTGAACTGAGAGTAGAGCTGCCAAGTAGAAGTGTGATGATGTTCACTTAACACTCCATGTAAACCCAGTGACCTAGAAGTATCCTATTACTAAGCCAAAAGGCATCTTGCCCATCCGTAACTCCAACATTAGACTAAAAACTATTCTCTTCCAAGGTTTAATTGGGGAAAGACATTGAGTTTCTTTGCCAGTCTGGAAAAAAAAGCGTTATCACAGGAAGATGAAAGACAGTCCTTCAGTGTGTGCAGCACACATGCAGTTACAGCCTCACACAGACCTTAGTGCAGCCTGCTCTGGATGAACAATTCCTTTGTTTCTAAGGGTAAGCTACGAATAAACTTACTTTAAAATTAGAGTTGCAGAAAGACAGAGTAGATGTGCTAATATTTATTTTAGCCAGGGTTGGAAGTAGTAGGAGCCTGTAATATGTTAAGGCTCATGACCTGAACAGCACATGAGAAGCACAACTGTAGATCAGCTCCCGAAACAATCTGATGTGAAGCTAGTCAAGCTCTGAAGCTCTGAGACAAAGTTGTCTGTGTTTCCTGCAGTTCAAAACAGACCCCACTCCATGGTAACATGCCTGTGCAGGCAAAGTAGGACATCAGCTTTACAGTTTATTTCCTTTCTTGCAATCCCTCCATTCCTGTTCCCCTTGAGCTTACTCTCTTAAAAAAGTTTCTGCATTTGATTTTGGACAGGTTACACAATAACTTGTTTTCAAGCAACAGTAATCACAAGAGAAAGCACAAGGTATGATTGATAGTAATGAGATAAGTGCTATGAAGTGGGGAAGAAATGAGGACAAAAAAACTTGACCTGCATTCTTGAACAGGGCTTGGAGTTTGGAGCCCTTAATGCCCCCTCCAGCTACATCAGAGCAGAAAAAATTTCTGGAGTTGAAGATTAACACTGACCTGGAGCTCATGTCCTGCATACTCCCCTGTACCACACCCATATCACAAGGGATGCCTGACTGCAGCACTTCTGCCAGACATGCACTGTGGATGGGTCACATATCCTTCACTCAGAAATGGATTACTGGGGAAGAGGGCTGATACACAGCTAACTCTGTGCTTGCTCTTTGTAAGTTTGGCTGCAGCAGGCACTGGTCAGTGACAGCCAGCAGATGTAACAGCAGCCAGCACCATGATCACATGCATCACAAGGAAGAAGTACATCACCCACCTCTCTTTAAGAGCCTTTTCCTGCACCACCTCCTGCTGTTAAAATTTAAAAGTAATTTTAAATAATCATCACCCTTGGCAATTTCTTGCTGTTCTGTTTCTTTGGCTTTTCTTAAAGAATTTAAGATGCCTTGACTGAACCAAAGAATATTTTTAATGTTTTCCACTAACTGTTGATAGTTTGAATTAAACTTTTTCTCTGTCCACCATCTTCAAGATCTCAAACTGCTAGTTAAAATTGCTGAAGAAAGCTAAGAAGTTTTACACTGCTATGTGGTTCTAGTAATGAAAGTCTTGGCATTACAGAAAACTCCCAATTTCTACTTCCATTAAAGTAATACATCACTTTCCCAGTCCTCAAGAAGTCCCATATGATAGACACAACATCTGAAACTGAAGGAGAGAAAGAAATATCTTGATATGTTGAGGAACCAGAACTTTGTCAATGGTCACAAGATCCACAGAGTTTGAATTAAACAACTAAATGAAGGCATAATCCAGTAACTACCCTGGCTTGTCTACTTCACTTGACCTTTAAAATAAACACCACAAGGCTTGGCAAAAATCTGTTTATGAAAGACTGTCAGTAAACAGAGCTCATGGGTAAACAAAGAAGAGAAACAATTCAAGAATACACACTCTGTACAAATAAGCAACTTCTTAGAAGCATAGCAGCTGTTCTGTCACCAGCATCAATGACAGTGTATTTTACTTAGAAATGTATTTCCAGTCTTGCTTATTTAACATACTACTGGGAATACCATCAGAGACAGCTACGTTTCTGTGCTCAAGTCCTGACAAACCATTAACAGCCAGCCACCAGCTGCAGCCTACAACAAGTGCTCTATAAATTGCCAGCAGACTGCTACCACCTTTTCTGCTCCCCTCCTAGCTGGCTCAAGTTAAGGGGAGTATTTTTAGTTTGTGGTTTAACACACATTAGGAACTAGAACAGTTCAGAAAAACATTTTTTTTAACAGTTTGAAGAACATTAGATTTCTTCTTCTTGATAATGCAGGTGGGATTTTGTAAACTACTTCAGAAATTTCTACTACCTAAAACCACTCTGGGCTTGAGTCTCTCCAGTCATGCATGCACCAGGCCCCAACAAGTGGGACTTGTAGGAACACTTACTAATGTGTACCTGGATCTCCAGGATTAGATGAATTTCACCTGGTAGAGTAAGTAGGTGAGCAAATACACTCCTGCTGACACAGTGTAAATGGGAAGTGAAGAATGGCATGACCCAAGACACTCCTGTGTCTGAATGCTTACTGCAGTTTCCAGTGAATGCTGTTCAGAAGACCACTTGCTCATCTTATCTATTCTTAATATGACATTTGCCTCTCATCAATGTTTACTAACAGCCTTTTTCAGCTTTACCAAGTGATTATAAAAAAAGCTTGCAAAGCTGACTTTCATCAGAAACACCTGATCATAAAAGGCTATGAGAATCCACCTATAGGGCCCAAGGGCCAACTTGAAGGGCAGAAAAGCAGAGATCAGTAGGTAAACCCACAGAAAGAAACACTCTGGTTCAAAAAGGAAGACTAAAATCCCACTACTATTAACATAGACAAGTTAGAAAACTAAAATTTCAACTCTAGGCCTCTTATACAGTTTAAGAGCCATCATACTCAGTGAAACAAGATATATGGACATCACAAGATGTAGTTATCATCTGCAGGATCATGATAGACCTAAAAGAAAAACAATAAAACTAAGAACACTTATCTACTTGACACCTCTTGGACTGAAGAATCTCTGAAGATGGCAATGTTCTCCTAAACTAATAAGAACATTTCTCCTCCAAAAGTATCCATTAAGAAAAAAAACCCTAAACCAAAAAACACACAAAAGAAACCCCAACCACCCACAACACATTTAATTTGATCCCAAATGTAAATTTAGAAGACCATCACCTCACTTGTTAAACAGAAACAAACCTGAAACTATTGGGCTTTAAATTCTGCTAACAGTTCAACAGATACAGCTCAGACAAGCATCATCTTCAGACAGACCTGCATTATTTGTGTGACACTCCAAGGAAAGAAATATGCACATGCTTCAAAAACCTAAACCTGTCATTCACATCCCAGGTTCTCCTTTCAGACATGGTTACACAAGAAAGTTGTCTCTTAGTATTGCAAAGTGAAGGTATCTGCTAAGGAGTCACTGCCCTTGTCCAGAGCAGCTGAGTATCTTCTACTGGTACCTTTCAGCCCTGCAAGTACCAACAGAAACAGCTCCAGCATGGATGAGGGTCTCAAATTCAGCCACTGGACTGTCCAGAAATGCTCTAAAGCAGACTACTATTCCAAAGGCTGCTGTAGGCTGACTCAGAACTGAAACTGTCAGTGCACACTTTTTTTAAATTCCTTGAGATAATGATGTATTTCATGAAAACAAAAGCCATGGCTGACGAGTGCTAGTTTCAGATTCACCTTCCACAGTATTTGTAACCACAGCCTCAAAGACTTAAAGATAACCCTTGACTCTGTTATCTTGGGTCTACGTTCATTAATGTATTTTACTAGATACTTATCTTTCTTGTATGAAAATGAAAGTTCCATGCAAACACTGGCTGTCAAAAGATACAGCAAGAAAACTGAGCTCAAAATTCAGTCCAAAGAAAAAGTACCAAGCAACGTGCAATCATAACACCTTTCTATCTCTTCATCACTTACTGCAAATTCAGGTCCCAAGCCTATCAGCAGTTTCGTGAGCTGTCTTAAAACCAGAGTAACTTTAACATCAACAAAGCTGCAGCTTTGGATATTAAGTTTACAGTATCAGTCTTTAGAGAGTTTAGAAGGGCTTTAGCAAGTACAGCTTTCAGAAACAGCATTCATTAACCCTGAATTTTCACGGTTTTCCTGTTATTATACTGTTCCACTTGAGTACTAGCAGCCAAAAACCCTTACCCACCTTACTCATCAATTATGTTTCTTTGCTGAAACTAAGAAAGTGTAAGTTAAGCTCACATCCTTAAACTACAAATATGAATCAAACTTGCTATTTCTACTTAACAGTGTAAAAATAAAATCCCCCTGGATGCACTACCACATAGAAACTTACAAGTGAAAACAGGAAAAACATCACCAGGGGATCAAGCATCACTGGGTTCCATTATCCAAAACAAACATCAACATGAACAGTGTAGCTTCTATTAGGAGCCAGGGTAAATCAATATTTACAATAACATTTGTATTAAGTAAAAACAGCTCAAAGCATCTAGAAAGAAATATGAGAAAAATACCAGTGGCACAGTTTCTCAAGTACTGACAGCACTTTTCATGCAATTTAGGAACCCCATGGAGCAAACCCCAAGCTTTAAACAAACACTGTCTTGTTTCACACAGAGATGCATCTGAATATAAAAATAACCTCCAGTTTGGACAGAAAGGCACTAACCTCCTTCTCACTTGTTCTGAAACACATCCAGGGTTATGCCAGGAATGTATTTTAGGGCAGAGGAGCTGAGTGCTTGGCAACTCATGTATGACTCAAGTTTTCTGAAAGGGCATAAAAAAACCCCACCATCACAATACCTGCTACACATCATTAACAATCTTCTGAAATCAGAAAAAACCCAAGAATCTTTAGCCTTCACTTAATACATTTCAACAGTGTCTGATCTTGAGTGAGAATTCAAACACCTTAAGGTTTTCTGCACCTTAAGCATTTTAGCCCCTGCAGGGATTTGCCAAGAACCTCTGCCAGACAGAGTGATTACAATTACAGAACAATTTGAGACAGTTCTATAATCAAGACAAATAAAGAGGCTCCTCTCTATACTTCCTCACATATTAAATTAGAGAACAGCCAGATTCCTCCAAGAAACACCATGGGTGAAGAAAAGAAGCAAACCTGAGACTATACAACTGTGAACTCAGAAAAGTAGCTGTCCACCTCCTAACCCAACCCCCTCCTTCTGCTGAGGAAACAACACTCAAGCAAGTTCACTGCTCTGACAGAAGTTTGTCCGACACAGAATTACTGTCGTAAACTTTCTGGAAATGAAGAATAACTCATGAAAACCTGAACACTATTTTTGTAGCCAACATCTGAATTTTCACTGTATGGCTGCAAGCCAGAACATCCAAAATATATTTATCTTTCCTATAAAGCAAAACCTTAAGGTTTTCTACTACTTTTTTAAATGAGTCTAACAACTAGAAAAGCAACCATAACTTACCACTTGAACTAAAAATAGTAATCTACATCCTATAGTTCAATCATAACTTTTTAATTTAAGAATCAAGAGTGTTCAACTGCATCCTGGCTTTACAATAAAAGCACCTGAGTTTATACTACCAACATAATGTCTACAGTGACAACAGTTGCTATTTGACTGCATGGTGGAAAAAGAGAAGATGGACAAAAAACACCATACAACCTAGGCAGCTATAGAGAAGTCCCAGGATGGCCCCACTTATGTTACTAAACCAGCAATGTCATCTGTTAAAGTTTCATTGCAGAAAAAAAGGAACTGAAGAATGAACTTGAACATTAGGGAAAAAAAAAAAAAGCTGCCAAAAGCCAGCAGATAATCAGGTTGTTTCCATAGAGGCTCTGGTGCAACTTAAAGGCAAACAAAGCTCCCTTCCTCTAAGTTTCACTGAAGACTAAAGATCACTCAGGTGATCTGTAGTGCACCATGCTTGCAAAGTCATGAGATGACCTCAAAAAACTCTTCTACTGCAAAATGTGACCAAAATAGACAGTGCTAGCTTGGCTGAACTAAGGCACAAGAAACACTCAGCCTCTTCCTCACAGCATAACCCCTGACCCAGCTGGCCAGCACCTATCCATCGACCAGACTGCTCTGCAATAAATAGGAACCAGCAAGCTGAGCTGAGCAACCTTCATCTGGTCTCAAGTTTCAGGTTTATAAACCTGTTTCTGACATAATGCATGATTCTGCCCAGTAATTTCCCTTGTGCAGTGCTGTCAAGCTGAAGGGCTACAATCTGGTGCCACCCACACAATCCTTAGGGCTGGAATTGTCTAATGTCCCTGCCAAGGCAGGGTCACCTGGAGCAGGGGACTTAGGAACATATCCAAGTGGGTTTGGAATGTCTCCAGAGAGTGAAACCCCACAACCTCCCTGGGCAGCTGTTCCAGTGCTCTGCCACCCTCAATATAAAGAAGTTCTTCCTCGTGTTGAGGTGAAACTTGTGTTTCAGTTTGTGGCCTCTGCTCTTTGTCTACTCACTGGGCACCACTGAAAAAAGTCTGGCACCATCCTCTTGGCACATCTTTGAGATATCTGTATGCATTAATGAGATCCCCTCTCAGTCTTCTTCAGATGGGGCCAGAAAACAGGCCCAGCTCCTGCAGTCTGTTCTCACAACAGAGATCCTCCAGATACATCATCGTACTTGTAGCCCTCTGCTGGACCCTCTCCAGCAGCTCCTTATCTTTCTTGAGCTCCTGCTATTGAGCTCAAGCATTTTCTGAATGCTTACAAGAATGCAAAGTCTGAAAAAAACAGAAAACATTACTTCATCTTGGGCCTCCTGCTGCATAACCACTCCCCTCTTAAACAGGGTGCAAGAAATCAAGGGGATAACAAAGCCCCCACACAGGCACTAAATCAGGTGCACAATGCTGCAAAGTGTGCCAAAAGCAGAGAAAGTACTTACACGTATCCAAGTCACTCACACTTGCTCAGAATCAACACGCTATTCTGCCACCTCAGTCCAGAAGCAGCAAGCTCATTTTTGCTCATGAGGAGTGCAAAGTGAAATCACAGCTTCAGGCTCTCTCATGGGATGCAAGGTGTGTCCTCTGTCACTTCCGCACAGCCATGCTCACTACCCAAACACACTTTTACACTCAAGCCCATCAGGACCCACAGCTTTCCCTTTTAACTTTCCCTTTTAAACTGGGTGCCCTTCCCACCCTGGCCCTGGAAGGACACAGGTTTCTGAAACACAGCCCATACGTCTTGAAACTTAAAAACATACATTTTGAAACTTCGTTAGTAGCCGTAAAGATACAAAAGTTACCTCAAACTTAACTAAGTCCACACTTTTACTTCGGGGTACATTCTTCCCTCCCACTTCTCCTGCCTTTGTGGGTGGAGAGCTGCATGGCCGTGCCGAAGCCGCACACGGAAGCGCGGCACACACTGGAGCGTTAAAACGCATTCCATGGATACAGAGGCCCTCGGACACGAGCGTGGCCAGCGGGGCATTCCCAGCCCGCGGAGCCTCCAGGGGAGTCCCGGCCCCCTCTCCGTACAGCGGGGGAGCCCGGGCACGGTGGGCCCTGCGTACTTCTCCACAAAAACGCCAGATAAGGAACGAACCCGGAGGGAACGGGCTGGTTTTACGGGAAGCCTCCACCCCTGCCTCCCCAAGGGCCCACGTTCCACCCGTGACACAACGCAACACCCGGGACCGGGCCCGACCGCGCAGCGGGCCCGGAAGGGACTCAGGGCACAGGGCGGGAAGCAGAACGCGGCCCCCTCTCTCCTCCTCACGGCCCCTCGGGCACAGAGGAGCGGGGCAGCCCCTCGCAGCCCCAGCGAGATATCCCCATGCAGCCGCTCCAGGCCGCCGC
>VZTN01012102.1:25046-57020 GCA_013400515.1 Erpornis zantholeuca
AGAACTATTTTTTTTTTTTTTTTTTTTAAATCAGAAGGCAGAAGGAATTGTGGCTCATTTAGAAAAGGTGAATGTGTGACTGCACAGGTTTTGCCAAGCTGGAGGAAGCAAACCCAGGGAGTTTAGCAGTAGTGTGGTTACTGCCAGCACCTTGCTGCTGTGTTTCTTGGGAGAGGCTGGCTCTCAGTGCACAGGAGGGGTCACAGCTGCCCACGTCGCTCTCTGGGCTGTGTTGGCCTTTGGTGTTTTATGTGAGCAGGCTGCTTTGGACAACTGAGCAAACCCAACCATCCTAGATGTGCTTGGAGGCTGTGCAAGTGTTTTCATGCCCCTGGCAGTTGCCTAGGGAGTCACTTACCTTGCTGCTCTCCCTTGATAAATGTGGTTTAATAATTAATGTCCATCTGGAGGAGATGTTTCTTCTCTAGCTTGTCTAAGCCTGGACAAGGAATTTGCTGACCCAGGTGTACGTTAGGGACATAAGCTTCATTATTGCTAATGAAGCAGTTAAGGAAATATTGCCATGAGGCTTTGTTTTTTGCAAGAGAGAATTCACTGGAAGTTTTGGCATGTAGCTGTGCAGTATAGTTTGTTTCCTGGATATTATGCCTATGACACAAAGCTCAGTTAGAGCCTCAATTTTGAAGTGTAGAAACCATAACCAGGAGGAAAACTATTACATCAGCTGCTGCTACAAAGGGAGAATGTAGAATATTGTTAATAGGTTGTTTATCCTAATGGGGCAAATATTATTTCAAATTTTATTTTCATTGTATGAACTCTTCACTGTTTCCTGCAGCCTATGGAAAAGTCTTGGCATGTTCCAGATTCTTTTGACAGTCTCATTTACTTCCAGATATGGTGGGGAAACAAAAATTGTTTGGATTTGTTTTTTTAAAAGGGGCAGATTGTAATTGATTTTCTGCCCCTGAACAGCCTGTGGAAGTGATTCCTTTGCCTAGAAAAGGCACTTTCAGAAATGGAACAGACCTACTTACCATATAAGCAATGCCAGCTTAAAAGATGTTTAACAAAACAAAAAAGAACACTTACCAGTTGCTCTATTTTATTCAAGACTTTGTGGAACACTGGTTTACGTGGCCTTTGATAACAAATTAACAAGATTATGATGAGCAGTTAATGGCTCTGGGATGGCACCAGGTCAAACAGATGAAATCCCCATTTATTCTGGAATTTATTTAATGCAAGTAGGCTCATGTAAGTTCTGGGGATACATCATAGTCTTGGATACAAAGCTCTGATAACTTTTCATTTCTCAGTGCTGTTATTTCCTCTCCTGTGAAACATAAGCTCACTTATTTTTTAACCTGTTCTGTAATTAAATGCAGTGAGTTCTCTTTCCCTCGTTCTTTGAAAATACTCTACAAAATCTTCTGTGCATTTTTTGTGAGTTTAGAAACAGTGAACCTCAAGTAGTTTCATTCATTACATGCTGTATGTGCCTTAGCCTTGATGAAATTGCAGCTTGGATGAATTTGATCTTATCAGCCTCATGGAAAGTGCAGTGGTTTTTGTGATGTGAAATGAGTGATATTTGATGGAGGTGGCTTTGACAAATTAATCTTTCAAGTCTTGACTGGATTTGGATTTAGGTTGTTAGTCACTGTGGTGGGAAGAACTATATTTAATTTTTACCTATGGCATGAAGTGATGAGGAAATTGAATTTATTATCTTTTCATGATAAAACATGATGTATTTATCTCCATAAATGAAATAGAAGTTCTGCATAACCCAGTGTCAATGGTGACCTAAGATTTTAACCCCCCTATTTTTAATCATACTATGAAATTTTCTGTCTCTCTTTTTAAAAAGAATCTTTTCAATTTCTATCTCTCAAAATACAAGAATTTCTGAGTGGGAATATACTCTTTATTCTTTCTTCCAGTTATATTTGAATTTTATCTTGATTTTAGTTTGCCATGTGCACAAAGCAGAAGTCTATGTGTTCACAAAGCCAAGTCTGTGTGAGACTATGCAATACACATGGGCTTCAAGTGTCTCCAAACAGAATTCAAATGTTCCTAAATTCAGCTGTGTACTACAGTGCTGACTTTGTTTTCTGTGTCCTGCAAGTCCTGAGTTCAGATTAGCAGAAGTTTGATTCCTTGCCTGTTATTGTGTTTTATCCAGAATGGAGCAGTGTTGAAATTCTGAGATATTTGACCACATTTTTCCATGAGGTGGAGTCTGAGGGGAGGTTTGTGGTGTAACTTGAGGCATGTGTCTGTCTTCTGACAGAGAAGGTTTTTTGAATTATTTTTTTAACGTACTACCAGTTACTATAAACCAAGCTATCTTTCCTAACTACCATCTCTCACTGCATAGAAAGGAAGGGACATCCCCACTGGAATGAAGGTGGAGTAGGAGCCCAGCTCCTACTGCTGCTTCCCATTGTCCTTCACAATCTTTTATTGATTTTTATGGTGTCAAGAATAAGAATACTCCAATAATGAAAGCATCATGCTGGATATTGCAATCCTCAGAAATGGATGTGGACAATTCTTATATCTTAGGGAGGATGGAGGGGAGAAGCATTACAACTTTGTTCAAGTAATTGTCAAATTTGTATGTAGGGCCTGCATCTTTGGGATGGTGGTAGATATACTGATAGAGGGGTTCTGAGATAATTGTTAGTAATAAAGTGACAGGTTTTTATTTTAACAATGTGTAAAGGTCTCTGAATGGCTTTAACCTCTGGTCTTTTTTTTATTATTTTATTTTTTTTTAATGAAAGAGCACTGAATGACAGTACTCAGGTAGCTGGCTTTCTTCTTAAAAATCTGAATTTGGAGGAAAAGCATTTAGAGGAAAAGTTACTTGCCATTCTGCAACAATTATTTTCAGAAAAGTAATCTAATGGTGAGTGGGATCTAAGGTTGTTATATCTGCTGCTCCCTTCAGGTAAATGTAAACTTAAATTAAGACTGTATTATTCTCAGAGTGTGGCAAGTACAAGGATTTATCATGATAAGAACACTCCTTTCCTATTGTTTATAAAAACCACTGAAACAAAGCCTCTAGGTTATAATTCAACTCCCCCACAATTATCAGGTTGACACTTTATAAAAGAGCTATTGATAGAACCCTCATTAAGAGTGTGTTCAAATCACCTTTGAAAAATAGGTGTGAAAAGTAGTTCAAAATACACTGGTGAGCATTACAAGCAATAGGGTCCATGGTATCTACAGGAAGCACTCATTCCATATTATGCAAGAGAGTTACTGGAAGCAATTGCAGTGATATATTTATGTTATTGGGGGGTGGGAATCCTGAGATCTGAACATATGTTAAATGATAGAAGTGAGACTTTCAATGTTGCTTAACTTACAGTTACTGTGAACAGATGGGATTTTTGTTTTCTAATTCTGAGTTGCCTTTTAGGAATTCCATCCTAGACCAAGTCCAAGATAGAATTTTTTTTTCCAGTTGCTTAGTCACAGAAAAGACTGAAGGTGTGAGGATACGCTGAAAATTGTTCTCTTCTGCACTTTTTGCTGGTAGTTATTAATGATATTTTCTAACTGGAAGAACTGTAATTAAAATCAGATGGCAAATATATATTGAAACTTCTATGCATGAAAAATTTGCCAGCAGTGCCAGCTACTGGTGCCATTTCAGAAACATGGTTGGTTTAGCTTGTTATATCTGAATGGGTTGCTGTGGAACTTTATTTTCAATCTCGGCCTAATTCTGGAAGGAAATATATAGCAGAATAGTTTAGAAGAATAGTTTAGAAATATAGCTCCAACATTTTCCTCATTTTTGTCCCTGCTTTAGAAGAAAGAGGATTACTGCTGAAATAGGATGTTGCTCTTAGATTTTTAAACAGTACTGGTGTGTAATGCTGGAAAGAGCATATACCATGGTGTTAATGATATGCAATTAGGTAGCAGTCTGTAAAAAAACCCAAAAACAAACCCAAAAGATACGTTCCACCAGGTCAGATAAGCATGTCCCCTATTTTGACTACAGTTTCCAAGAACTTCAGTAGCTGGAATTTGGGATTACAGTCACTATAGAAGCTCAACTTAATTGGCTTTAATGGTCTTTGGCAAAGTGACTTCTGTCACTGTCTTGGAGGTGATCCATTGGTGTGTGTGTGTGTGAAGGAAATACTTCAGTTGGAATAAAACTGAGCCATCCTCAAACAATGTGACATTTCCACTCCTCAGACTCTACGTGGAACCTAATTCACAATGAATGTAATCAGTTACACTTCAGTGTTGGCTAATCTTCAACTGCAATCAATAAATCAGCTTGGACAAGGAGAGAGTAGGCGAGTCAGAAACTTACTGTGTTGTTTGCTTTTGTAGCCTTTTTGAGGGGTCAGATAATGGAGACATCAATTAGGATAAACAGCAGGCTTCTTCCAGTGCAATAGTGTTTCCCTTTATTAAATGGGAGTGTGAATTTAGCTTTAGAGGAAGCAGCCAAATCATCAGTTGTGTTTATAAGCAATATAATTCAGACATGGCAGGTAAAAACTTCAGTGCTCAAACTTCTCTCATAGAACACAGAGTGTAGATTTTGGGTGAAAATATCAATGTTCAAACCTTCTCTACAGAAAACAATGGTTTGGGTTTTTCAACCTCATTAATTTTCCTTTTTTTTTTTTTTTTTCAGTTATTTCAGTGTGCCTTCAACACTCAAAATGAAAGCTGGTTGTGATGCACATATGTGTGAAGGAAATACTTCAATTTGGATAAAATGGAGCACACCTCAGTGTATCACTTCTAGGCTGTAATGGAACCTAAGTGTGCTGTCACCTAAATGTCTTTGTCAACAATGATCATTTCTATGGTGTGTGAGACTACAATATTTATCCATTGACCTTTATTATCTTGGCTATTTCATGCAAATATATTTTTTCCTCCACTGTCTTGTAATCCAACAGACTTGATAAATGCCATGGTTTTATCTCTGTTTTTGTTATATGGATATTTTGGCTCCCGGCCATGTTTCATAGGCCCCAAGCAATGATGCCTCCAGTAGTTAGAGGTGCCATAGCTTCGACTGTTGTTTAACAGGAAGAGAAAATGCTGAATCAGAACATCTGTTGAGAAGTGCTTTGGCAGGGAGTTTGTCCTCAAAACTAGGAAGTAGGTTGTTCTGGCTCCAAGAGCTGGTAATCTTGGGCTTGCAGAGGAGAGAAGTACATGAGAGCTTTATGGGGCCGTGTTCTGCTCAACAACAGATGTGTTCATTTGGCCATAGTTCAGAAGATTTACAGGAACCTTATTAGAAAAGTGAGCCAAAAGGCAACACACTCTGGTAGTTGATGATGATTTCTTACATTGCATTGGATACTGCACAATAATTTTGCAAGAAGGCAGAGCCAGCTGTGAGACAGATGGAGCCACATATGTTTCCACACCCAAGAGAGATGTTTGTGTACAGAATACAGTCAGGAATAAGGCTGAGTGAATGATATCAAAGGTTATTCACACAGAGATGTCTGGATTTGGAGATAAATTAAATCAGATTGGTTGTTTTTGTGTTAACTTTCTGACTATAAAAGAGTTTTATTGCATTGAAGTCTGTAAAGCAGTAAATAGTGAAGAAGCACTTGAAGATTATTCCATTCTGAACTCAAGAATCTTGCATGACTTGTGTATGTGGTCTCTTCCCCAAACTTGAAATGGTCATGCCACTTTCTTCCTTTTTTCCCTATGGCACCTTGCCACTATCTCCACTCAGAAAAGTTTAATGTGAAGAGAGATGCCATGTTTTTCCCTCTCACACACTGCAGCACCAAAAAACTGTGCAAAATGAGATTAGAGCTTCTGCCATGCTGAGCCTCTGCAGCAAAGCAGGGGACAGACACCAGCCACACTCCTGCTTGCTTGCTGTAGCATCCGGTAGAGGGGAGAAAGTTCATTCAGTTGTGCTCTGAATCCACAAGCAGAATGCTTGGACTGGAAACAGATCAGGGACTGCCAGTATCACCCAGGGCAGCTGGAGCACATGACATCTCATAGCCAACATGTGTAAAAGGGGTGTTGTCTCTGGTCTGAGTAAAAGGAGATTTTTTTTTTAAGTGTTCAGATTGTTACTTGCTGGTATAACTACCTCCTTTAATCTTCTGCCTTTTTAGAGACAATAGGGCTAAAAAGACTTGTCTGTCTTTTACCCTTATTAAGTCTCTTATATGAACATAAAATGAGAACAGTGCTGAGGAGAACTGAGCTCCCAGAGTGCACACAGCTAAGAGCTGTTGAGGGCTGAGTAAATGCACTAAAGGTAATTTGCAGACAGATAACTGGGTCTTCCTAACGAATTCCCTTCCCTTGTTACAGTTAGTTTAATGTACCATAATACTCTTCTTTTTGTAAGTGAGGGAAAGAATTCACTGCTGGGATTAAAGCAAGCACAGAGAATTTCAGATGAGGGAGGAGACAATAAAGTTTGGGAAGCCAATTGTTGGTAGTCATAATTGTAAAACTTCTATTCCTAGGCTACTCAGTAATTTCCAAAGTGACTTAAAAAAAAAAAAAGTAACATTTGAGGACAGATGTTGTATATCTTTTCTAGTTCATCGTAGAACAAATCACATGTGTATGGCTCATAATTTGTTTCTATTTCTTTGTTATGTATCACATATATTTCCTTGAGGACAAGTTTGTTTCTAGAAATACTAACCCAACCTTTAAGTCAAGCTGAAGAGCTGCAGATAACTCACACTGCTAAAATGTTGGTCCCATTGTCTTGGTGAAGACTGGTTTGTATGGGACAGATATTGCTGCTGTCAACAAAATTAATTCAGACAGTATGGATCCTACAGGCTGAGGGGTTCTGCATGTGTTGTAAAACAAGTTCAAGAAAACAACATTTAATTTAACTCTACAACAGGAAGTTCTAAATGGTTTGGGGTGGGCTGTAAACATTAGCATATCCAGAGGGAATGCCTCTAGAGGTAAATGTTGCTTCTCACTAGAAGTGCTCCAGATAAGCAGGTTGGAATTACTGTGCTGATGATATCAAATATTTACGTGAACTTCAGAAGGAGGTGAGTGGTAACCTTTGGAATGATTAAATTATCACCCAAAAATACATTTGGCATTTGTATATGAAATACACATCTGGCAAAATACATGAAATACTTACATGCCATAGGGTAGTTCAGCTGAGCCATCTACTACAAGACCAATTCTGCTGGACAACACTTTATGTCTGGTATTGCTGTAAGCTTCTTGCTCCTATAGGAACTACAGTGCAGGATATTAAAAAGCTACAGCTGTTTCAAGACAGACTGCAGTGGCTGCCATTACCATTTCCTATAATTTTAAGAAGCTGTTACTAAGAAAAAAAAAGAGAGAATGATATAGTGAGGTTTAGGTGTAGGGAGTCTAACCAGTGAACTTCCAGTTTTGCCATACAGAAGAGCAAAGTTACTAAATCTTATAAAAGAAGAGGAGAGCTCTTAGGAGGTTCTAAGTTTGCAGAGAATGCAGTGTGAAGTGGGACAGCTAAGATCAAGCCTGACATATTGCTTATCCTCCTTTCCTGGCATTTAATTTCAGATAAAACCAGCTGGATTCAGAAAAGTGGTTCAGTGCTGAGTGAGTGCTTCCATGACCTGGAACTGGAGCAGTTGTAATTGACAGGAGTTCTCTTTCTTGGATTCATCTTGATAAACAAAGTCCTTTTCCTATCACTGATGTTTTCAGCTTCTCTGGATACCCTGTTTTCATCCGTATCAGTGGCTGTCCTGCTGGAGCCCTTTGGACTCTGCACCACTCCTATTCACATGATTCTCGCATTCCTCCTGGAGACAAAAATGAGTGCTCATGCTGCTAGAGAGTGGAAACTTACTGATTGTACAGAGCTTGGCAGGCATGCCTGTCTCAGCCTCCTGACAGGAGCAGAGACAGGCTGCATTTCTGTAAGTGCTGAGCCAGTCAAAGCCTTCTTGTCTCTGCACGGATGCTTCTTCTCTGCCTGTTTGTTCCTTTCTCCATTCTTATGACAAGTATGCAAAGCAAAAAAGCTGCTTTTTGCTGTGCCTAGTCAGTGATGTAGGCAAGGTTTGGAGCAAATGCAGACCCATTGTAACAACATTTCTGCAAGAGCCCTACAAGTGGAACTGCCTACAGCAAGAGCAGAGATTATGTTTAATGTCTGACACAGCCATCTTTTAACATATTAGAGCAGAAGATGGAACAGTTCCCCAAATGATTTAGCAGTGCAAACTAGCTTTCTACTGCCTGGAGCTCTGTCTATGCTCCTTGTTTTAACTGTTTGCTAGCCACAATCCAGACCACAAAGAAACTATGCAGTAAACTATGAAGTTCATAACTGTATGAATGTATGTTTTTATTGTAATATTAATTATTTACATAAGCTATTGCCTGTAGTGGAGGTGTGTTGCAAAAGCAGTATCAGCGTGTGGTTATATTGGAAGAGAATAGCTTCATGCATTTTCCCCCATTTTCCTTTTTGAAAAGCAAAATTCCTACTAGCAAGCTTTAAGGAAGTAGTTCAAGCACATCTGGTGACTCCAAAGCCATACCTGTGCAGATGCTTTAGGGGAAGGCTCGGTGAGTTTACTCCTGAAGGTTCAGAGCAAAGGCAGCCTGTTTCTACCCTTCCTGCACTGCTTGATGCCCTATATGAAGTCCTATACAACATGCATTTTGAATGGGTCATATTATGGGCATCTACACAGTCAGACCTGCACATTGATTAAAGACCAGCATTAAAGGTATATATCCAAATTTTCATCAAAATATCCAAGACTATGGGTTATGATAAATTTTATTTTGCAGGTATGCATGTGCATCCAGTATGCCTGAATTGATAGTATATTAAACCTACCAGAACAAAGACTCGGTCATCGGTAATTGTATTAAAACTGCCAGTCTGATATTTGGAAATTTAAGTCTGAAAACAAATTTTCTTATAATTCTCACAGGATAGTAAGGAGTTCTAAAGAGCTAAGTGAGTTTGGCTAAGCTGGAGTGCAGTACTGAGTATAAATACACTGTCAGTAGATCTCTGGTGGGTATGAATGCCAAGGGAGAAGAGGATTAGTGCTGTACTATTACTTATGTTGAGATCCACTTTGAAGGATGTGAAGAGCTACTTTTGTTATCAGCAAAACCCATAAGGCCTGGGTTCAGTTAGAAGTTTCTGCTTTCCTAAGAAATATTTAAAATCCTATAAAACACAGAGAACCAGCTTGCACTTCCAAGAAGGTAAAACAGATGAGCTAATACCTTTTCCCTCCCTATCTTTCTGTTCTCCTACTTGGCTGGTGACTGTGGCCATGCTGTGACTCACCAGCTGTTGTGCAGGGGGAGCACTTGGGCTGGAAGTGAGCGTAGTTGGAGACTGTCCCCACACTCACCAGTCAGTTCAGCAACATGAGAACAGTCACTGCACTCTTCTGCTGGACTTTAGGTTCAGCACTCTATTCAGAGAAAGAAGGTACCAAACTTGGTAGGTTTTTCAGCAGGACATTGATAAAACATTGATTTATTCCAGATTTTCCCCTTACCCTTGCTGCTTTCCCTCTCCTATCCACCCACACACAGTCATTGCCTTGAGTCATAGTGCATTTGTTATTACAATCTGTGCTGCAGCACTTTTCTAAAAGATGGTTTTCCCTGCTAGTACTCCTTCTGCTGAGAACCCCAAACCTTATAGGCTGTAGTCATTTCTAAGTGACAGGGTTGCCAGAATGTGCAGTGATGAAGAGGCCAGCTTGGCTAAAGTTGGGTAGGCTCTGGTTAAAACCTCAGTAACTCAAACAGGGAGAGAGAAAATATCAAGTAGTGAATGGACAGGAAGTCAGATAGCATAAAGCCCAAGATGTTGTTTTCTTCCTAGCATTGAGTATTTTCACTTTCATTGAAGTTTATTTTCTTGTTGGTAAATTTCTTTTGCATTGTTTGCTTTTAAAAGGAGAAAATAATTTTTTCATGGTAAGCAGTGAATGAACTTTCAATTTTTAACACAAAGAGAACTTGTTTTATGGAGCCATGGCCAATATGAGAGATTATATATCAAAGTGTTTCCTTTAGCTGAAAATCCTGAGAACAAGTAAAACTCAGAGAAAACAGAGAGCTCTTCGATGCAAAGAGTAGCTAGAGGTCTTGTTTTGCTTAACTTGTTTGATTTCAAGATCAAAGAGAAATTTATGGAGAACAGTAATGCTATGGAGACAGTTGTTTGAGCTTTGGATTTGCTAACACTAACAGCTGCTGCTATCCTTGAGAGGAAGATCCTTGGTAGCAGTGCAAAACAAGCTCACTGCTTTCATCTGCATTAGGAGAAGCTTGGCTGCAAATACCACTGCTGTGAATAGAGAGCAGAGAGAAGGAGTGGTTGTATGGGCTGCCTGGAAGAATCACAGAGGTGAAGGGCAAAGTGTTCTCAGTCTGATATGGACAAAGTTAACGTTAAGATTGATTGGATTTGATTGCCCTGTGGTGAGTTCCCTCAGGAGTTAGATTGCATGTTTGTGTAAAGCTTGTATTTCACTCTGAAGTTGGATGGAAATGTTTCTCAACAGGAGATACATCTCAGATCTTATCTAGGAAAAACATAGAGATTATGGGAAAAAAAACCCAGTTTTTCAAAAAAATGCAAAATGGGAATTCCGAAGTCCTAGTTTAGGCCATAAATAATGTTAAAGGCATACTGTAGTCTTCCCCTCCTTTTGACATATAGAAGAATTTGGATTTGGCCTTTATGTTCTGCCCCTGTCTGACCTGTAGCAGCTCTAAAGAGAATTGTTGTGTTGACAGCTCATGATAAGGCAAGGCAGAACTTGTATGGGAAAGAGTGTTTTTCAGGCAGTTATCAAAGTCCTTGCAGTTTCCCGTCAAAGCACGCAAATCCACAACAAAATGAATCGAATGTGGTAGTTGATCCTGAGCTCTTAACTACAAACCACTGCAAAGATACAGACATAATCTCTTTGGCTGACGTTATTAAATCCTAATGGACTTTCCCCACCCTTCACCTGTTTCACTTGCCTTCCATCTTGCTTTCTAGTTCCTCTCTGCCAAGCTTTGAACCATGTTTACCAACCCGCTTTAAGCCCAGCTTCAGCTGGAAGCAGGCCCAACCTGTGGTAGAAAGGGTCTAAAACTAATTTGTTGTAGCAAAGATGCATTTGACCAAAAGCAGACAAGCCTGTGTTTTATTGAGTGTTTCATGCTGTCTTCCAGAGGGACAGAGCTGAAAACTGTAGCCCTTTTAAAAGCAGTAATGCAATTATGTGTTGTCTAAGTTCTTTAAAAATCCTTTATAAAGTTATAAAGAAATCTGGATCAAAGATGTCATTTATCAAACAATGTCTGCTTAGAAAGCTTTCATTCATGTGCTATCCATGCTTTTTCTGTAGATTTTGGCTCAAACAATGTAAACTTAATATTGGAATAATCAGATGCCGCAGAGAGTCCAAATATCAAATAGATATACCAGTGGCTGGGATGAGATGAAATTTATCTTTTAGCAGGAAAAAAAGAGACTCAAAACATGCCTTGATGCCTTGTAGCACAATACTTGAAATGTCTAAAAACTAAAGCAGAATTGCATGAACTGTTTGCCTTCTCTCAGGGTAGTACCAGTATTCACAAGATGGTGTTACAGCAGGTTTTTAACCAGAGCTACTTAAACTAAGGTAGATGTGACAACTTATTGAAAACTTCCTTGTCTCAGCCTCACATCTGCCCAACTTGCTCAGTTCTTGGGTTGAGTTAATAGCAAGGCAAGGCAAAAGATTCATTTTGGTGGTTAAAGATGAGCAGCTTGTGCTTTTCCCCTTCAGTCCTGTGGGGAGCATGCAGAAAGGAGCAGGTTGGTGCTGTTGATGAGTGCAGGCAGTGCATTTGCTGGTGCTGTTTGCTGATCACAACAGCAAGGAGGTGTAACACTGTACTTGGTCCTCAGTGTTACCCAAATAGACCCACACTTCACTGATCCCCAAGGCACTCTGAAATTGCTTTGACAACGTCAGTTCTGCTTTCTGGTATAATTGATTTCACTGATACCTGGTTTTATTTATGTCACAAAGGTACTCTGGGTACAAAAGTATGCTGCTGTGATGGCATTACCTGGTCAGCAGATTGGGAAAGAAAGCAAACTTTGATATACTTGAATGTAGGTATGGGAAGGATGGTATTTTTTCAGTTACATTTTTAAGAGATTTTTTTTAAAACTCTACTTCCCTCATCTCTTCTGCTGGAAATCAGAAAATCAGAAAAAAGGCAGTGGCATAAATGGCATGAATGAAAACAGCTACCAAGGTTTGGGCTTTGAAGGAAACAAGCTGTGTGTGTAAGCCTGATTATTCTTAACTTCCATTGCAAGTTTCAAGCGTTCCCAGGTGCTGAGGTTGTCTTAC
Organism: Erpornis zantholeuca; assembly: GCA_013400515.1. NCBI lineage: Eukaryota > Metazoa > Chordata > Aves > Passeriformes > Timaliidae > Erpornis > Erpornis zantholeuca. The sequence continues at coordinate 37,421 of VZTN01012102.1, forward strand.
TTGTTTTATAACATAAATTAATGGACGGTAGCTAGTGAGCCACATTTGTGGCTGTTGCAGATCTCTGCTATGTTTGGAAGCTATGCCCAGTTCACAGTGCTGAATTTGGCCTAGTCCTATAATTCATAGTTCTGCATATTAACCTGGGCACTGTTGAAGAGGGGCTTAAAAATCAAGTCACTGAAATGAATCCAGTTAAGAGGATGGACATTCTAGAAGACAGTATATGAGTGATGCCATGGGCCCTGCAAGCTCAGGGTAATTAGGTTTCATACTTCACTTCTTGCACCTGAGCTGTTGCCTAAGGGACAGCAGAATTTCCTGCAGTGTTCATAAATTTAGTCCTGCCTTCAGCGTCTCTGGACAATTCACTTGGCAACTTCCCAGTGTTTTGTTTTCTTGCTACATTGATACAGACCCTAAAACTTACAGATATTTTAATTTACTGCAGCCACCTCTTTTAAATCAAGAAAATCAGTTATGTGACCTTCAGAAGTAATCAGGCCTATCTTGAATCTCAAACTTTCCTGTGCTCTTTTTTTTTTTTCCCTAAAAGTAAAATGGAAGTGTCTTTAAGAAAGGTTATAAATTTAGCAGAACAATTCCTTTCCGTGAAGAACATTCATCAGGGAAGGGTTCATGCCAGCTCTGAGGAAAGCCACACATTTGGGTGCAGTGTGGAACAAAGACAGAAAATGGTAGGGCTGCAGGTATAAGGCATTGAGAAAGTCTTGGAGCTGGATCTCACTTATCTGTACAGAATCCACTTCTGAGTGGGAGAATCTTTCATTTCCTATATCCAGCTTTAAAAAGCAGAGTCAGATTTCCTGAAATATGCAGAAACATGTAGAATGCATGTTCTAGAGAAAGTGAGAGCAAGCCTATTCAAAACCAGATCAGTGGCACTCAGTAACACTTCCATGGGAGTGGTTTTCAGCTCAAGCAGTTGTAGTCTTCTGTCCCTTTTCCCTCTGAGTAAGTGATATTAAATACTGTAATTTATTTGAAAGTAAACAAAAGGGACACTGTTGGTTCAGGGGAAAACTCCCTTTACTCCAGTATTTTTATTACCCCCTTAGAACTCCCTGCTCTTTTTAATTGATTTAAGCTAATAAGATCTAATTTTCATGAAGCAACCGCACCAGTTTGAATCAATCACAGGCTGTCAGGCTGTTCCACATCCTTGAAGATACACTACTCTGAGGAAACTACACAAATAGGGCAGAGAAAGGGAAGGAATTAGCAAAGTGAAGGTCAATCTTAACACCTGTGGGAATTCTTTCCTTTTATCAAGTAAGGTAGCCAACAATCCTCCCTGCTATGTTAAAGAACAGAGGGCAATAGTACTGGTTGTAAAAACTGTACATGATCACTGCAGCTCTAGGAATTATGCACACCTAAGAACCAGTGCTACACACCCTTCTGATCTGTTTGGTTTCCCTTATATTTACTTTCTGTTAATTAATTTGTGTTTTTGGGATGCACCATAACTGCATGCTGTACTCAAGATGTGGGTAAAGCAAGGATTTCTATAGCAGCAAAATGATACTTTTCAAAATGTTTTCTCTTTATATTCACTCAGACATCAGAGTCCTGGAAATAGAGATATTCACACAGCTTTATTTCCTCTGATACAGATATAGGAAGCAGAAAAGCATCTAAAGATTTACTCAGATTGAATTAGGCAGCAGTTATGCCTCATGTTGTAGGGCCTTATATCAGTAATTGCAGGAGGAGGTGAAGTAGCAGCTGCATTTTTGATGTACTTGGAGTGACTGGTTCCTCATGAGTGCCAATGGTGAGATCCATTCTATTTTGCACTATTTCCCAACAGGGCAGTCCATCTCATGAGGTATCTGGAAGAGAATATATTTTATTTTGGTGAAAGTATCCCACATAAACAGGACACCTAGGTTTATGGCTATTCTGTGGTGTTGAAGCAGCATCCAGCACTCTGAGTGTGAAGAACTGGACCACTAAAACTGCAAGTCATCCCTGTTTGCACAGCCTGTCTCGATGGAGCTGGGCATCAATTATCTCTCTGCTCTAGGTATGAGTAATACAGTAAAAAGGAGCTTAGTACCAGCAGTTCCTGAGAAATCTGTCAGTAAATTATTAAAACCAGGGTTTAATTAAAAGATGCACTCAATCTCATGCCCAGAGAAGCTCAAAGTAGGACATGTGAACGACTGAGAGCCAGTTCAGACCAGTTTTCTCAGAACACCACTCACAGAATCACTGGTAGAATTATTCTAGCAACACTGCTTTGTAAAGAGAAAGAAATCCCATTTTTTTCCTTTTTCCAGGGCCTGTTGTTTTGCAACTTCTGGAAACTCTTTGACCCTTTCATGGGACTAACACACATCTTACTGTTAAACACTTCAGATACATACACATGTTATTGTTAAACGCATCAGATGTGGTTTATTTTTCCTCTACCATTGCTACAGGAACCAATTTAAATGGAAAACTTTACTAAGTTGGACTAAATAGGACTCAATCTCAATCCAATCCTCCCTATGCTGCTACACCCAGAATTTCATTCCAACTGATTGTTGAAACTCACTGTTTTCACAAGTTGGCTCCCCAGTGAAGTCATGAGGGAGTATCTGCATCAGTTCCAGGCCACTTTCCTTGGAGAGGGATTCTTCTATCACTTTTTAAGACAGAAAACATTTATTTATGTTAGAATTTTTCCTTCTGCCTTTTTTTTTTTTCCCCAGTACTTAGGGTGGAGAAAGGAGAAAGATTGTCCTTAATGGGCAGCTCTGGATTTACTTTTACATGTCCAAAGTCTCTAGAACTTCATGTGTGGACACAGAGAAAGTAAAGGTGTAAGAGGAAATTTAGACTAATGACTAAAATTCCTGTATTGTTTTTATGTTGGTTAAGAAAAGGAATGAAGAAATTATTCAATGAGAACTCAAGCCTTAAGATATGATAAATTTTTAGGTAGCACTGGAGGAAGAATTTCTATGTAATATGCATTGAGCTACCAATTATCACTGATTACTCACTACTTCTGTTCTATCCATAAATATTTATTGGCTTTTCCTCGTCTGGGGAGAACTCTTTGAGGTGAAAATATTTACATTTCACTTTTTGATACTACCAAAACGCCACACATTAGTGCAAATAGTGGTGGAGGCTATTGGTCTCTGTAAGTGAGGACAGCCCTTCTCAGACTGTGGTGCTGAGAGAAAGGGGAAAGTCAGGTTGTCCAAATGCTTGTGGTTGAGGAGGGAGGAAAAACCCTTTCTTCATTTATTGTGACCCTTAAGCAAATAATAATGGGGGGAAAAATCTCTAACCTACATCTGTAACCTACATCTGTGCAGATCTGGTTTAGTCTCTGCATTAACACATAGGAGTTGTGTGTAGAAACTCTGTTTATTAATGGCCTATTATATTTTGAGCATTAATTCATTAGCAAAGAACAAAATATAGTGTACTAAAACTATTTTCCTGAAGTTGAGACAGACATGCATCCCACAGGGCATTGTTATTTATTTGTAGTTATAGAAGAATTTTGTTCTAGCTTGATAACTCTAGAATAACTGAAAAATGCTCACATAGGATCTCAGGATAAAGAAGTCATATGGTTTCCAAAGATACTTTTTATTTTGTCTTAGGTTTTGGAGACTATAATGTATTTTCCTTACTTTTGTAATCATCTTGTTTTCAGAACAGTTTATATACTTTTAAAATCAATGTCTTGAACGTAATTTTTCTCTCTTTTTAAGCAGTTCTCTGAGAGCATTTTGCCCTCTAGTGGTGCAGAGAAGTGAGACTGAGCTCAGCCCTTGGAAGACCTGATAAAAGCACCTGCGGTATTTAAACACTGAAAATTCAGCTCCATAGATCAACAGCATTTGTGAGCTATGTTTCAAGGGCCAAGAGAAATAATGAGTTTTGAAAATGTTCTAAATACAGTTGATTTTTTCATCCAATCAATAATGAATATTGATATATAATATGAAAATTGTTCTAAAGTGTCCAAAATGTTTCAGTATTCACAGTAATTTGTTATTCTTCTTTGTCGTAAAGCAAAGGGAAAGGCTAATAACAAATACCCTTTAACCTATCTAAAGAGAAAACATGCATAATACACCAGTGTTAGAAACAGGCTTTAGGCTGAAAAAAGAGAAGTTTAATCAAATTGTAGCCAAAAAAATGTATAAAAGCTTCCTTTGAAAAGCCTCCCTCTAAAAGATTAATCTGTGACTTTAGAATAAATTTAATTCAGTTACTCAAACTCAGAGTTTAACTAATTTACACTAGAATGCATCTTACTTTATGTGGTATTTTTTAATATCTCTTCATAACCAGAGAGGTGTTAGAGGAACTCCAGCATTACTGACATGCTTGTTTGCCGCTGATGATGCTCCTGGCCTCCACAAACTCCTTTGTCTTATTCCAAAATATTTTCAGGCTTAAAAAAGTCTGAAGAATGAGTGGCTCGGGCAACCCTTGCAGGAGGTGATTTGCTCTAAGCTGTGAGGGCACGCTGTGCTGTGCCAGGGGCAGCAGTAACCACAGGGAGGCAGGGCAGACAAGCGTTAGTGAGCAGGGAAACGCTACCGAATGCCAAGGGTTGCTGCACTCACCGCAGCCTAAAACACAAAAGGTTGCCCTGTTCCTATTGACAGCACGTTTTGCTTGTGCATTCAAGAAAGACACAGAAAAAGGTTATAAGCAAGTGATTAGAGGTCCACGGAAGCAGTGAGATGCTTAATTTTTATTTTATTTATTTTTTCTTTTTAAGCAGAGTTGAACACACAGTAGCTGGTGTGCAAAGGAAATGACACCGATGAAGCAATGGTGATGTGCACTGTGGTTTTCAGGAGACCACAAAACCAGTCCCATTCAGTTTTTCCATGCCATGACCTTCAAAAAACATTTAAAATTTACGTGCAAGGAGTGGCAATCACAAAGGGAGCTGAGGCCTGGGAAGAATTCCTCCCTGAGTAAGTTTTTCTTTCTTTTTTAAGCTCTCTGCTCAGTAGAAGCAAACGGCAAGGTTCCCCCTCACACATCATACAAATAACTACTTTTAGAAGGTACAGCTTACTATAGCTTCTCCTTAGCTAAATTAGCTTTATCTCTGGTGTTTCCAGTTTTAAATTGAACACAGGCCAAGATCTGCAACACATTCCCCTCAGTACAGTAAATCAGATGCCATTAAAACACAGCCTCTTCCAGAGCAGCTTCCCTCAGTCTATTGTGAAATGACAAACCCATCTAACATTTTTGAGGACAGTTCTGTGCCATATTGCAACAAGGGCTTTCACTTGCAAGTGAAGAAGAATCAGGCAGAATTCAGAGTGGCCTTCAGCTGCTTCAGCTTTCCCTGTAATTTGCTCGTTGGTCTGAGAATGTATAAGTGTTTGGCAGAGGGATGTTTCTTTTGGGAACAGTTGCTGGTGATTGTCACAGGTTTTCTGCCTGTACTGCACTTTTTTCCCCAGGCTTGAAATTCAAAAGCTTGAAATACAAAAGTGTGGCACTGAGATTTTTATCTCACTAGTCAGTTAATGTTACATGTCTAACTTTATTTTATTCACACTAAATGATGGGAAGGAAATAAACTTCATATGAAAAAATCCCATGAAACTTAAGGCAACAGGGCAGGCTGGGTTGTACAACTGGAAATTCAGTTTTGATTTACCAGAGGATTAAAGGAATTGCTCAATTTAGTTTTGCTTACGTATTCCTTAGTGTTCAGTGTTTTTCTATAGGCACAGTGACATCTTAACCTGTCTCAGGCATAGACGACTAGGCAGGTGTTACCTGAGGATTGCTCTTATGGAGTGTCACTGCCCTCCAAGTCTGAGGGTGTGTTAAACTGCAGTGCTAAGGAAAATTTCCTCAGCATCTTGCAATTAGAGTACAGTTCTTTAAAGAGTTTGGACCCACTGCCTCAGGTCTTTCTGATCTGGTAAGAAGATTCATGGCAGAAGTCTAAGTTGAATGACCAAGATGCTAGGATTTGTTTTAAGTCAGAGAAATTTCACTTTTTCTACATCCTTTTTCTGAAGCTGGCAATTGACTTTCATTCACAAACCTTAGCTACCTAGGAAGTAGCATGAATCCTCTTAACCACATAAAAAAACCAACCCACCAAGCAACAAAGGCCAAACTAACCAAGAAAAATTTAAAATATTGCCTAAAACCTACTGTCTTTGAAGATGAATATTTACTCATGTGAAAAACATTCACCTGTCAGAAGCTAAAATAAACTTACAAACACTGACTGGTGATTTTTCAATATATGTTTACAATAAATAGTCTTTTTAAGCCTCTCCATTCTTCTTCATTTAGTTTCATGTTTACCTTTGCTTACAGCACTGAACTTAAAATAGAGATGTCTTGTGAATGAGATTTATTTTATAAAGAAATGGCAGTGTATTAAGATAGCAACAGAAAATATTGCTTTTCTTACTTTTCCTGGTCTGATGACTTCAAATTCCAGCATTTGTCTATAGATTTGCCAACTCCTAAAAGAAAAGGTGTTTTCTACCTCAAGAGAGGATAAATAGTAAGGAAAATGGACAGAATTCTGGTTCTCACTTCTTTTTCTGACTTACTGTAGAAGGGAAGTAGGAGTCTCTGTGACCCATCCACCCCTGCACATTACTAGAAATGTGTCACACTCACAGGGCCCCTGCTCTCTCCAGGAAAGAAAGGCACAGTAAACAAGGAAGGTACTTCACAGGCTTTTTCTGCTTTACCCTCCACCCCTCTACTCTCAGAACGGCTCTGCCTTAGAAGAACAATTTGCTCAAACTCTGTGAGTTCCTGTTTTCTGCTCTGTTGGCCCTCTGAGGGGCTGCAACATAACACAACTGTCATTTCTGCTCGTTTCCTGCTTATAGTACTGAGACCTTTCAGGTTCAATATTCACATTTGCCTAAAGTCATTACTGCATCTGCTAAGTAGTGAATAATGAGGTTGCCAATAGACCAGCACTTTACTCATTTCATGAGGAAAATCTGCACTGACACTTAGCTGGAGTCTATTTTGGATTTTTCTGGCTATTGATCTATATTCTGAAGTGCACCCCAGACCTTCTGTCTCTTGACCTGACCATAATTTTTAGTCCTTCATTTACAATAAATTAAAAGATCATTTCCAGTAAACCCAAGTATCCCCCTGGAATGTTGCCTAATTTGCTGGAAAGTAGTGTAACTGCTGTTTGCAGAAAGACATTTGGACTTACAGCCTTAAACCAAAGGCTTAGGGCCAAATACTGTCTTCAGTTGCATCATGGTAATTCCAATGTGATTATTCTGCTTGTCCTGAAGCTCCTCTCTTGTCATCCTCTTCCTGTTTGGGATTTGCAGGATATTTTTCAGGAGTAGTAACAATTTCCCCTGAAAGCATCCCCAGAAAATGGTCAGAGTGACAAATCTTACATGATTTCCATAGATTGGTCAGTGTAAAGATGGAGAAATCAAGTAAGTTATTGCTTGGCCTCTGGTAAGTGCCGTGTAGCATTTCTCAGAAACTAGAGAAATATTATCTGGCACTTCTCTGACTCTATTTTTAGCAAAGAGGCTCTTTCTTCATCCTCATTAGATTCTTAATTCCAAGCAATAAACTCTGTCTTCTCAGAGAAGGGGAGGAAAAAGAAGAGTTGCAGGGATACGGCTGGGATATCAGACAGCACAGCACCTCATCTGAACAGTGATGACTTAGCACAGATCCTGAGCTGCATGTTCAAGGTAAATAACTTTGAATGTGAAGGGAAGCAGGGTGCCAGTGCAGAGGGCACTGACAAGCCAATGCACTCATTAGAATTCAAAGCACTCCTGTGTGTCTTCTGTCCCCTCAAGAGCAGGCCACAGATGGCTTGTAAAACGTACCTCAGCCTTTGCAATATGAATTCAGAGCTGCCAGCTGATGCCCTGCTTCCTGCTGTTGGTTGCAGAGTCTGGTTGGTGGAGATCAGACAATATTACAACGTCAAATTGCCTGATATACCTCCACCACATGCTTGCTCTTCAAAAAATATCCTCAAAAGCTCTGATGTAAAGGTATCATCACATATTCCCTGGGCTAAATCATTTCAGTTAGCGAGCGTGGGTAAGAGATCAACTTGCAGGGATTTGTTTTCCCTGTCAGAAACACTATTTTAATTATATCTCATGTGGCCAAGCAGCACCTCAAATACTGACTTTAAACAATCATGTCAGTTGAGGGTTTTAAACTAATGCTTTTAGGTCTATTTTGGCTCACTCCCTGGCTTTTAAATGTAGAATTCACTCTGATAATCTTTCTAAGTTTTGTTCTAAATCCATGAGAGCTTGAAAAGTTCAGATATGCATCAGCTAGCTCTAGAAATCGGGCGAGCCCTGGAAATCAGGAGATGAGCAGCTTAAATTCACATCACTGCCTATGGGTGAAATACTCCATCATCTTTTAGAAAAATATAGCTTGTAAAATTGGACACACAAATCTACTCTCCCTCATAACAGGAAGAAGGATTTGGGTTGAAAGAGAAAGAAATGGGGTGGTGAGACTATAACAAAGAAAGCCAAGCTCTTTACACATGTCATGGCAGTGGGCTAAGGGAAAGGGATTGCCTTGGGGAAGGAGCTGTGCTGATGGGGAAAGAATCACCCAGAGGGGCAGAAGAGATTTCACTGTGCCCATCCATCACAGGAACCAACCTGGCCAAACCCAGTCTGTCTGTTGTAGTCCAGGCAACAGCACAGGGCTAGAGGTAAAGCTGCCTAAAATCCTGCTCTGTTGTAGCTTACTCCAGCTTGGAATAGGAGCAAAGCTAGTAGTGGTTGTCCCTGCATGGATAAAGGCAAAGTGAGCTGCCAGGTGAGCAGACTTATGAGATGAAAAGAATTTGGAACACCACGGACAAAAAGTGGCAGAAAAATTATTGGTTTTTTCTGTAGGTGATAAAACAGGACACACAAAGCCCCTTATTTCCTTTGTGTGCCTTACACCAGCCCTGAACAGCCCCAGCCTGCAGCAGAGGCCTGGCTGTGCCTGGGCACCTCCCACATCCTAATGCTGCTCTGGAAACCTCAGAGTGCCTCACACAGAGTCCTGGCTGCTGCCTGCTTGCTTGGAAGGGAGGGCAGTTGTGACCTATCCAAAACCAATTATATTCTCTAGGTTTGGTTCAAGTTTTAAGAAACTTTTTTTAAATTTGGGAAAACCATTCAGTTGCATAAGGGAAGAGGTGATGCCAAGACATCGACTACGCTTCAACAGTTGGTTTTCCCAAAGTGACTGAGAGGCAGGCATCTAAAAATTCCCAACTAGCAAACTAATCTTGTTTGTGCTTCTTGTGTTAGAAATTTCTGACAATTTTTAGATCTGCTGTTTTAAAGGCAGCACTGTAAGTGGATCTGTGTACCAATGTCTGTCTCTTGAGTCCTAGTTGTCTAAAGCCTCTGTTCTGTGCAATCACAGCCCTTGCACTTGCTTGCTTTGTTGTTTTCTCTCTCCACAGTCCTCACCTCTCCCCTGTCCCCAAAATGCCTGAAGAATGCTAGTTGAAATAAAGAGTGCTAAAGAGATTGGAGTCATTTCTAGACACACTGTTACCATGTTGTGGTTTGGAATTCAAGAGGATTTGTCCAATTATGCTATGGCGTACTCTTGCCATAGACAGCAAAATTTAAACTAAATGAGATGTTCTAAATGGACTGAGCCATGGAAACACATTTTGTCCTTTGCTATTTTTCTAGAAAAAATGAAATCAAGGCCATTTTGGGATGTAAAACTAAATAGCTGCATCTGGCAATTAGGAGAATTAGAGGAATGGTATAGTGTCTGAAAGAAAGCTAGTTTGAGGGTCACATTCTTTACTGCTTTCATTTGCTGCTGTTATGGAGATTGGAGCACAGTTGTGCTTAGCACTTGTTTACCAACTCAGATCCAGCTGGGAAAATGCAGTCAGTGCTTCTATGAATGAGAGGTAAAGTTTCTGATTTTCATACACATTCTCTTTACTAAGTGCTGAAGATCTAAAATTCCTCCTCTCTAAGGTATTCTCTGCCTTTCAGGTGAATGGGACTGAAGATTTCTGAAACCTTTGGAAGGTTTCCTGCAGAAAAGATGAAATTTCAAACCTATATATTACCTGAATGTTGATCTCCTCCTGTCTGCTATAGAAATATATGACCCAAAAGTGCTTCCCTATGAATTAGGCACTCATCATGCATTTTAACCTCCTTGGAGAAAATTATGCAGGTCTCTGAGTTGCCTACATGAGTTATCTTTTATTCATTAGAATCCTAAATGTTATTGACATGCATTCTTAATTATTCCCTGCTGGAAACAGTAGTGTTCCTGAACAAGTATTTTGCATTTGTTATGTCCTGCTGCTAGCATAGTTAATAATGTATATAATAATAAAATATGAAACTATCAGAGCAGAATAAGAGAACTTATTAATATGATTCAATATAAGAAAATTGTTACTTGTGACTTTCACAGCCTAACAACAACATTTTCTGGATACTTCAAGCATGCAGAATCTTTGTGCTAGGTCTAGCATGGAAATGACAGTGCCAAAAGAAAAGCTGGCAAGACATCACCTGCTATCCCTCCAAAAGCATTAACTGGAGTAGTACCTTCCTTAGTGGAACTCATGTTGCCAAAAGCTTTCAAAAGCAATCTTTGGACATGTGTCTGGAATTAGCAGCTGTTTATTCAAACAGAAAATCCCAACCCTAAAAATTATATTTGTGCTTCAGTGTTTCCCCTGTCTACTCTTTTTCCATCTCTCCCTCTGTGTACACACATACATACTTTTGTTTTTCTTTTTGCTGTATGGGAAACCCAAAGGTTTCTAAAAAATTAAAAGTTTGTTCTGGAAAACTGTACAATATTTAGGGTTGCTCTCTGGTAGGAAATCTAGGAGCATCAAAAAAGTCAGTAAAAATGACAGCCTTTTCTTGTGTTGTTCACCAGACAGAGTGTGAGTGATTTGCCAGCGTGTCCACATCTTTTTCCTTAGTCATTTCCAGCTGGCTGCAATTCCTTAAATACATGCCTTTGTGTGCTGTGCAGTTAAATATCATCCAGTTCCTATGCTGTCATCCCAAAGACTTTTCATTTCATTCTGTGGGATATTTCAGTCTTCTCTGATGCTGATAACATGTCCCACCTTTGACATTGACAAATATCACCTTCTGCATATTTTTAATGATAATGGAAAAATTAAATATTAAAGAGATGTAGTCCCAATTTCAGACATTGAAAAGACCATCTAGGAACCAATTTTCAGCCTTCTCATTTTGGCACAAATTATTGGTTCCTTGGTTTAATCGGATCCCTTGCTGCTTTATACTTATTGCACTAAATGTTTTCCTCAGCCTGAAAAACTTAAAGTGCTATTTAATCACAGCAGGTCTAAACTACCTGGAATTTCTTATCAAAGAAAATACTAGAATGATCTCAAGGGTGTGCTACTGGTAATCTGATATTATCTCATTGTCCATTCATCACTTCATCTTCAGTATTTCTTACCTATCAAATGTATCCTAAAATCTTAAAATCTCTTAAAGATAGGCCAACAGTTGACAAGACTGTTTGTCTTGCTGTTATTTTCCAGCTATGTGCAGGTTAATTGTCAACAGCTCCCTGTAGCTTTTCTTCATGTATCTAAAAATCATAGTGCCATAGAATAATTTGGGTTTGATGTGACCTCCAAGGGTCACCTAGGCCAACTCCCTGCTCACAGCAAGTCTAATGAGAGCAGGTTGTGGTGGCATCTGTCCGGGTGAGTCAAACATCTGCAAAGAGGGAGGGACATTCCACCGCTGCCTGGGCATTGGAGTGCTTTCATGGTAAGAAAATTTTCTTTCTATCCAATTGCTTTCCTATGTTCCTTCTTGTGCCTGTTGCCTTTTACCCTGCTGCTGTGCTGTTCCAAGGAGGATCTGACTCCATCTTCCCTGTACCCCTGATCAGGGAACAGGCTGCAGTAAGGACATCCTGCGAGTGTTTTCTCTTCCAGCCTCAGCAGCCCACTTCTCTCTGCCTCTCCCCTTCCATCATGTTCTCTAGCCCCCTAAACTATCTTGGTGGCCACTTGCAGAACTCCAGAATGTGAATGTCTGTCCTGCACTAGAGAGATCAATACTGGATGTTATATCCCAGAGATGTCTCACAAGTGCCAAACAGAGGGAATGATCACTTCTCTCAACTGGTGGCCACAAGAATACAGCCCAGGCTAAAGCCTCCTAGGCTCCTTTGATCCAAGGACACCCTGCTGATTGATGTGAACTTGTCCACCTGGACATTTAGATTCTTTTCTGCAGAGCTGCTTCCCAGAGAGTTGGCTCCAGCCTGTCTGGGTTGTAAGGGGTCATTCCATCCCAGATGCAAGAATCTGTATTTGCTTTTGTTGTTTAACCCCCCTGGTTCCTGTCAGCCCATTTCCCCAGGCTGTTCAGGTCCCTCTGATGGGCTGCCCTGCCATGCAGCATGTTGACAGCTCCTCCCAGTGCTGTGTTATCTGCAAACCTGGCAGGAGTGCACTCTGTCCCATCATCCAAATCATTAATGAAGACATTAGAGAGCGCTGATCCCAGCACTGACCCCTGAGGGACACTCCAGTAGTGGCTGACTGCCGGGTATATTTTGCATCAATAGTTACCATTGATGATTTCTCTCTCGATGTGCCAGAAACCAGCAGATCTGAGGGAGACTTGTGTATCTTATTCACATTTGTAGTGAGATCACCACTGGCAAGATGGACACAGTCCTCAAGAAGTACTGGTTACTAGCAGTTTCCCAGTGGAGCTTAGTTTGGGTACAACGTTTTGAACACCATCAGGTTATGCAATTTATGTTGGGAATAGAAAACATTGTCTAAAACAGAAATCTTTAGACTGAAGAAGTCTTTCCAATAATGATTTCTCATATTCCACATAATAACATGGATTTTTTTCAAGCAAAATATGTAAAATTAAAAATATTTCCATACAATTCACCTGGAGACAATTGAAAAGGCCATTAAAATAAAATACAACAGTAGGCTGAAAACAAAATATTTTTATAATTGGCAGTACTAAATGATCTTCTTTACCTCTGCCCTGTAAAGAAGAATGAAATTATAAAATGCAAGAGGCAAAATTGAAAGCAGAGCATATTGTGTCCACTCTGGACACTTAGGTAACTTTTGAGATTTATTCTCACAGCCAGAATAACTGGCTGATGCTGAAATAATTCCTTGCCAGAGTAATAAGGATCACTAGGCTAAAAAAATTTTTTTAGAGCACATTTTAATATCAATATTATCAGCTCTGGGACTTATGTTCTGTCACTGGTTTTGACAAAGAAGAGAAAGCAATTATAGAGCTGAAACATGTTTGCCATCAGTTGTACTTGAAAAGCCTTCAAGTTAAAAGTGCATATGACATCAGATTGGGTAATGTGTTAAAAGATGTTTAAAATGCACAGGAATAAAGGCTGAATTAAACTCTTTTCTTATAACACTCTTCAACTTCAGGAAGCAGTCAAACTAATCCATACTTGATGTTAAGTAATATTTCTGCTCTCCATCCATTCACAAATTACCTGAAGGTAAAGTTCTGCCAGATGATACAGACAGGAGGAGTTTGGTGACCCTGTGAAATTCTGGGTTAGCATAACAATGTCTCAGCTGTAACCTCTATCAGAAGAGTGAAATGTACAGAGAGAAAACATAATGATTGGAGGAAAGGCTGAGATAGTAAGGGAAGTCTTTTTTTACACTGCCTTTTTAGAGAGAAATTTGTAGAACAGCTGTTTCAGAGGCACTACCTGGGATCTTATAAAACACTAACCTTGTGGGCAGATCTGTCTGACCTGAGCATGTTCAGATTTTTAGAACAGTCAGACAATGAACGTCTCTTTCTCTCCAGGCAAGAAATCCCTCAATATACCACTCCTGTGTGAAGCTTCATCTGTGTTTTACCAGGGAGCTCACTAATGAATGCCTCTGTGCCTGTGTTATGTTGACTTTGAGGGCGAGAACTGGATGTAATCACATGTGACAAACGGGCTGCAACTCCAACAGGAGTTTGTCCTGTACTGAAAGTGTTTTGCTGAGTAAAGGCAGAGGCATCATAATTCAGAATCTGTATTTGGGGGGTGGAAGTGTGATCTTTCTTCAATTTCTCCTAACTTTGGGGGCTTTTTTTGGTTTTTTTTGGGGGGGACATGATGTGTTTGTGTGTGTGTGTGTGTGTGCTGGTTTACACTAAACTGTGCAACTTTAGATAGACCCAGTTTGCCAGCCTGCTGTTCTAATCTTTATGCACCACTGCTGTCTGACACAGAGCAGTCTTTGGGGGCTGAGATTAAACACACCGTGAGTCTCCGTGTCTGATGAAAGCTCCATGGGAACTCCACTGGGATCCCTGCTACTTTGCTGCAGTCAAAGTTGTATGAGCCCCTGTGCCATCCCTTTGTGCCTTGGGGAGACAGCAGTATCATGGATACAATGAGAGTGCTCTGCTTTCACGCTTTAGGGCATTCATTGCAAAGAATAGCAATGCTTTCCTCCTGTCCTCAAAGCCACTTGTTTACCCACCTCCTTTGTTCAGAACTGAAATATTTAGCTTTAAAACCGGAGAGGAAAACTGTCCTTTTTTAGCAGCAGTAAGAAAGTCACGCAAAATCACTGTCTCTTTTAATATGCATATTTGTTTAAGCATGCAGGATGGTAAATTAGCTTTCTCTTCTCCATCTGGTTTAATACCCCACCCATCTATTGGCTAAGGACAAAACAGGCCATAACTCAGTTTTGCCTGCTGTGACAAGTGCTGAGATGAATTAGATCTTAAAGGACTGAATTTTGAGATCCAGTATCACAAGAACCTAAAGTCTAGTGAACCCTACACTGACTGGACTATGAACTGCACATTTGTCATAAGTGTGAGTAATTATGTACATTTGAGAGGGAAAACAATACACCCAAGACTGCTAGTGACTGCTAGACTTTTGGGAAATAGTCTTTTACCAATTCTACTGCTTACTTGCCAATTTCAGTGAGGAAGCTGTTAATATGCTGAAGGCTGCTACATTTAATTAACAATTTATTCAGTGTCAAAGTTCGAAGATGGCCTGGTTTCAGCTGGGATAGGTTAAACCACATCAAAAGGTTTACGGAAAGTCTATAGTTAAATATTTTTACCTCTTCAGGGGGTTTCTAATCTGCCAGAGTAGAAAAATCCAAAAGAAAACATATTTACAATGCACTGTAAATAGGGGCCTCTAAACATCAGACAATACCCTTAGATAAACACAGATTGTTTTATAGTCTGCTAAGAAACCACCATTTGTTCCTGGTGTGCAAGATATCAAATAAAAAACCCACAGACAAACAGTGCAGTCTCATTTCACTCAGAGCAGGTTTAACACATAAACCCAGCTGAGACATACAGTGGTTTTACTTCTTTAAATACCGACAGCCAGAAAAAGAGATACTAAATACTAATTTTTGTAGTATACCCTGGGCAGGTCTGGTTTTAGTTGTTCTTTTTCCCAACTGCACATGGTCCCTCTAAAGGGCCATAAAGTCTTAAAAGGATTTACTGGAGTTACCTGGCATAGTTGGTGTGTCAAGTTTTGATTGTTTCTTTGAGACACCTCAGGTCATCTCCATAATTTCCACCTGGCTTGGTTTTACTTCTCACGCAGGGAAGTGGAGTAAATCTGACACCATTGTAGCTGAAAGCAGAATATAAGAGGCAGCTTGCTTTGCATCTAAGCCCATTTAGAGGATTTTTTAAAAAGAGTCTTTAAACATGTAGCTAATATTAGCAGAGGTCGGTAGAACTCCAATACGTATTAAATGTAAGAATGCTTTCTTCATTCAGAACTTGCACTTGACTGTGGGCAAGAGGCTTGCATTGCTATCTGGATTTTTAAAAGTACTAATTCTCCTCCTCTTAGTCATGCTGATGTAAACCTGAAATAACCCCACTGATGTCACTGGGGAATGGCAGAGCCCTTTTTGTGTGTCTGAAATCACCCTGCAAAATAAGCACAACCAATACAGACTACTTGAAAAACTCTCAGAATCTACTAAGACTGCCATTACATGCATATGGGGGAAAAAATCACTTAAATGTTGTTTCAACTTCAAATTCAGTTTTAGAACTTCAGTTTTTGAGGGGAAAAAATAGACAAATTTCAGTGGCTAATATTACTTTCAAGCTTCTGAAAAGAAATATCAAACTACTGGGAGTGGGGAAGGGGAATGAAATTCTCAAAATAGAAAACTCTCTTCACTTGAAGGCTGTCAGGAAAACAAACCCCCAGTTTCCTGCAGCTGCAAGAGCAGCCAGAGCTCACTGCAATGACAGTCAGGGAGAGAGAGGCAAGTTGCTCTATTTTCTCCACACTTGGGCTGCAGCTCACAACATATGCAGATGTTTGGTGTCGGGACACACATCCAATCCCCAGTTCCTCCACAGCACAGACATGGAGAGGAGGTTCCACACTGGGAGCTGTCTGTAGACCTTTGTATGAGTGTCAGACTGAGGGTATTCATGCCCTGCTGGTCTGTCTGGTTGGTAAGGCCCCTGGCATGTATTCCTTACCCCACTACATGTAAGGAAATATTTTAGTGGATCCCCAGGGTCTTGATCCTTAGATAGGACCTGTGATCCCTAATTCATTTCTGGAGGGACGTGCAGCTTTTTCTGGGTAGCAGTAGTAAAATTCTCCCTGTCTGTCCAATAGCTGAAAATTAAGTCTTTGGTCTGCTGCAGCTGGGTCACTCTTCACATGGGATTGTGAGATTAATCCTTCCTGACAGCTCCATGCATATGGATATGTTT
Source organism: Erpornis zantholeuca (assembly GCA_013400515.1). Taxonomy (NCBI): domain Eukaryota; kingdom Metazoa; phylum Chordata; class Aves; order Passeriformes; family Timaliidae; genus Erpornis; species Erpornis zantholeuca. Next base: position 54,226 of record VZTN01012102.1, read on the forward strand.
GTTTTCAGACATGTACTTGAGCTAATGAGCGTTTGGGCCGTTGCTTGGCTATTCTTTTCATTATGGGCAATCTGATGCTCATCCACAGGACTTGTGTTATTTAGCTAGTCTGTGCAATGACTGTGATCAGATGGTCTCTTCTTATCATCACACAGTGCACATTATTTGTCTCTTTCACATTCCTGACTCAATACCTTCCCATCTTTCCTTGATCTTGTCCTGCCCTTGAAACATGCTAGTTAGCTGTATGCAAAAACTAACAAGACAAAGACATCACAGTTTTTCTGAAAAGAAAAAAAAAGTGAGTCCTCAGAGTGACAATGACAAATGATTTATACTGGCAGGCACTCTTCATTAACGCTGAATGCTGATAGTCTGCATTCAGCAAGATAGAGGTGACCTCTAGGGCCATCATTTTGCCTGATATTTGTTCATTTAACCTAAAAAAATTATGCTGTCTTTAACATACTAAATATATAAAAATTACATTTCCCCTCATGACATATGCAATAAAGGGTAATCTCCAAGTAGCCTTTTTGGCATCTATCATTTTACAGAGCACTCTAAAAGTTGCAGGTTTTTTCCAGCCACCATCAGACCCATCAGAAGTAAATGTTGCTGCCATCACATTGCACATGCTGGACCTTCAGCTGTGGGAAAGTGTCATTCCCCTGACCTGGCATCACATCCCAGCTCAGCATCCTGGCCCTTGCCTCTCTTGTTGGTGCTTGCCATGCTTCACACGTATCTGAACTGATAGTGGAAATATTGTAAGAGCTGATTGCTGAGACCCATCGGTGCTCTTTGTAGAATATTAAAAGAACTGATGACTACACCACACAATTCACTGAGGAAGGTGTCTCTGTGAATGGCTGTAAACAAGAAATGTTGCTCATATGGAGAGGAAATAAATGCTGTGACCCGAAGGGTCCAAACTATGCTGCCCTGCCTCACCAGGTACCCCATCCAAAGGCAGAGAAGATTTAGGAATTTTCTGCCTATGGGGTCCAAAAGTATAGTAGAATGGGGGATTTTCTTTTCTTCATGGAATGTGCTCAGCAAAGATCTCTCTAAGAAGAGGAGAAGCTGAAAGGAACCAGGCAGTTCTACAATTGCAGGTTTTTAGATATTCAAGGAATACTGCTTATAACTGGTGTTCACAGTGGGTTCCTCCAGGCTGAATCAAGTATTAAACTATGGCTTTTTCACTTCCTTGTCTGAAAGCAAGTTCTCCTAAGACTGAAGCTACTCTTAAGTTTACTGGATTTGTTCCTTTGACAAACCTTAGAGTAGCGAGGAGGAAATTAATTCTCAAAATCCTCACCATATGTGGGTGTAAAACAGAGAAACCTGGCTTAGCCACACTGGCTGTTTTTCCTCTGATACACTGAGAAAACACTCCACAACTCATTCACTCTCTGCATTCTACACACTTGCTTATTTGTTCCTACACACTGGAGTATTTCCTTCTGTATGTTAATGCAGAAGAATTGAACCCAAAAAGTGAGATGTATTCTGACACAAGTTATGAAAAGCAGCTAGAAATAAATTATATTGAAGTGTCTGGCCTTTATAACTGCATAGTATGGTACTATTCCTGCCTTGGAACAATTACATCTGTTCATACTGGAAGTTCATCTGATACAGCTGGATGTCCATGTACATGTGTAGAAGTCTGCTGATTCACATTATGCCAGTCAGTGTTAATTTTAAGCAGGAGGAATTAAAATTTTGGTAGGGTGGATCTTGCAGTGCTATTTATCTCTACTTAAACTAGGACATGGCTCCAGACTATATGTGTCTTGCATTCTCAGCCAATGGATTTGTGCACAGAAATAGGATGCTAAGATACTCAGATACCCAAATTATTCTGTGTTATTCCTATTTCAAATAGTAATAACTTAATCTTCTTATTTGAATGTTTTTTCTTCTATATCCACCCATGTTATCTGTGTTCATGTACTCATTGTTTCCTGATGGAACATCAGGTCTGGATGCCAAATGCAGCTGTACCTGCTGGCTTCAATGCAAAGCAGTGTAAGTGTCCACAGCCTAAGGAGACTGACATTCCTGTTCCATATGACTTCTCTGCCTCCCTGGTGACAAAGAATACAGTATTAAAAATATCTGTATGTCAACACCAACTTCTGTGCACGTGTGTCCATAAAGTGTTCCAAGGCTTTTCCCAAATTCACATTTTGTACAGCAGTGTGGGACATAAAAGTGTCCTTGATACTGATTGTAATGGAAGGACAATGACTCAGGAGGAAACAGCCACCACTTTTCATGTCTGGCTGGGATCCCCCAAGAGCTGGTTTGATGTGTATCAGAGAATGGGGTAATAAGGAAGCTGGAAGTGATGTTGTCAGTGCTGAAGGCTATTTTCCCAGGTAGGTTTCCCTAATTATACTTTTTAAGTTAGCAGTTTCCTTGAGAACTAAATAAAACAGGGAAATAATATCACATGCTTAAAATTTTCCTAACTTTATGGACAACTCTTTAGTTTTGTACAGCCAGAAGGGTCAGAAATCTTCCCCAGCAAGATACCTAGGAATTCCTCAGAAGCCAGGAAGCATTCAGACACTAAAGCCAGTTTTGCTGGCATCTCACCATCTGGTCCCAACTCGCCCGGCAACAGAAGGGCTAAGAGCTGTCACTCTGAATAACTTTACTGCCTACGTCTTTGGCAAGTTGAGTCTGAATTTAACTGAAATCACAGCTTGCAGCAAGAATATTTATGAACTAGGAAACCCTCCTGTAAGCGTATACGGGCAATCTTTTATATATATATATAC
>VZTN01012103.1:5441-43431 GCA_013400515.1 Erpornis zantholeuca
CCAATAACCAAAGTACTTATAAACATTTTCAACATAATAGCCTTTGAAAAATTAAGCAACAAGATTTCTAGAGAGTCCAGGAGAGCTTTTCAACTACTGCTGCCTTTCAGCCTCACATAAACTGATTTCCATTTCACACCTAATTTAAAATGAGAATTCTTATTAATGTGAGAATTATTTTAGTTGTGAGGAGTAAAATGCATGTAACATGCAGCCTTTCCCTGATCTGCAGCTAAGCACCAGATCAACTAGCATTAATCAGAGGTCAAAATGTCTGTCCTATGATTTTTCACCATTTTGGGGGGTTTCTGTCATTCCAATGGCTTCACAGACCTGTCACCCCTCCACTGTGTGCTGTGGGCCAGCGTCTGCAGCAAATGGTGCTGAAAGAAGGCTGCATTTGGAAAACCTACAATCCTCAATAACCTAGGGGACAAACCATTTCACAGTTTAGAAGTCCAGCTGAAACAGAAGCATTTTGCCTAGGCAGGTGCAGTCACAAACCTTGGACAGACTTGCCAAGCTGACTGTAATCTAGAAACCCAAGTTATCCTGCACCTACACCTGAAGACATGTGCCCTGTCATGGTCATGGGCTACACATGTTACATTTGCTGTCAGTCAGGTCTTTTGGGTTTTCTCGGATGTTCCCCCATATAAACATGCCTCAGAATGATGAATTAAAGGCATTTGTTGCTCAATTGATAGCTCCCTTCTAGGTAAAATTTTCTCCGCAGTATTGAGGTTTAATTGGTTGAGACATTTTAGATATATTTTTCTAAATATAGAAAAAGCAAACCTCAGCTGCTCTCTAGTTACCATAGCAACTGTAAGGTATTATGGCACTTATCTGAGTACATACATATAGCATTTTCCATGTATAAAATTAATATCTGAATCAACTTTTATATATGCTGAGAATGTTTTTTTTTCCATTTTGCCTGTTTTACAGGTCACCCTTCAGTGGAAATAAAGGAGCAGAAATCTGTTAGAATACTATTTAGAATCATAGAATCATTTAGGTTGGAAAAGACCTTTAAGATAGAATCCAACCATTAAGCCAGCACTGCCAAGTCCACCACTAAACCATGTCCCCAGGTACCACATCTATACATCTTTCAAATAGCTCCAGGGATGGTAACACAACCACCTCCCTGAGTATCTTGTCCCAATGATTTTGATGAATAAATCTTTCCTAAGATCCAGCCTAAGCTTCTTCTGGTGCAGCTTGATATAATTTCCTCGTATCCTATAGCTTTCTACTTGGAACAAAACACCACCCCCCACATGTCCAGGTAGATGTAGAGANAAAACACCACCCCCCACATGTCCAGGTAGATGTAGAGAGCAACAAATTTCCCTCTGAGCCTCCTTTAGGCTAAACAACCCCAGTTCCCTCAGCTGCTCCTCATCAGACTTGTACTCCAGTCCCTTCAGCAGCTCTGCTGCCCTACTCTGGATGTGCTCCAGCACCTCAAGGTCCTTCTTGTAGTGAGGGGCCCAAAACTGAACACAGGATTGAAAGCGTGGCCGCACCAGTGCTGAGTGCAGGGGGACAACCCCTTCCCTAGTCTGAGCGTGGTATGTGTAGGTGAAGCAATCTGGAATTCATGACCAGTTCGTGTAATACAGGCAAAATGTATAACAGCTGCACTGCTGAATTAGTAACTGGAAAGGAATAAATCGCATATAGAGTCCAAGAATAGACTGACATGAACAAACCAACAGGACATGGATTAACAGTGAAGTTAAGCAGTACACCAAGCCACGCAAAACAAACTTGTTCCATAAGACTAATTCTCAGTAACTCGGTTTTCAGGCACAATTTACCTATGCAATATTTTGTATGCATTAAATTTTTAGTAACATCTCCCTTGAACTGCCATGACAGTGCGAGAAAGAGAGCAAAAGCATGTTTAATTTATATGAAAGCAATCTCGAGTTATGTTTAAGCCAAATCACAAAACTAATTATTGAAATTATTTTTGACATTCATACTGTATCATGGTGTGGAAAGTAGCGTAGTTTTAGTTTATCATAAAATCATGGAATGGTTTGGGTTAGAAGGGACATTAAAATACATTTAGTTCCAAATGACCTGCCATAGTCAGGGATACTTTCCACTAGACCATGTGGATCAGAACTCCATCCAGCCTGGCCTTGAACAATTTTGTGATTGGATATCCACAACTTCTCCAGGCAACCTCTTCCAGTGCCTCAAACCTTAATAGTGAAGAATTTCTTCTTTATAGATAATCTTAATCTTCTGTCTTTCATGTTTAAAACCTTTACCTCTTGTTCTATCATTACATATTTTGCTTTTCTTGATTTTAAAGTTATTAAAATAATTGTTAGGAGAAAAAAAAATAGGGTGAAGGTCTTCTGAACTGTTTTTCCAGTTTGCATTCGTAAAACACCTACCGTAATTAACCCAGTTCTATGTCAAATCAAGCATTTATCAACTCTAAATTTCAATAATGCAACTTAAAGCAACCTAACGTAGAATTGTATATCAGTTTTGTATCATCACATTTGTCCTGGGCATCCTCTTCAAAAGAAAACAAATCACAAAATCTCTCACTGACTAAACTGATAAAGAGGCTTAGATGTTTATTTCAACACCTGAAGCTACATTAAGGAACATCACTGTGCTTGAACACATGCTGTGTTTTCAGAAGAAAGGTATCACATGAAGCTCAAAACAACTGCTGAGAAGATTCCCACTCTGAGGTAAGGATTCTCATACCAGCAGCAATAGGAGCAACTCCAGCTAGCTCTGGGCTAGGCACTATAGCAGGAGGGTTTCTCCTGCTTGTAAAATATGCTCCCACTGCTTTGAAGTAACCTTGGTGCTAATGGTTCACACACTGTAATTTTGGTGACACTTCTTAGAGGTTGTTAAGTGCTTGCTACAGGATACATCAGCATTATGTTGGAGAAAGGTGCAGGCTCACTTTCCCCATACTTAACTAAATGTGAATCAGCTCTGAACTGAACCAAAAGCTGCATAGGCAGAATATATTAACTTGGGCTCTCTGCTGTGCTAACAGTTGCTCTACAATGAGCTTATAGCACAGGCAGAGTGAACCCACATCTGCCTGCACCAGATATACTGATTGCAGGAAGGAATAAGCACTTCAGGTGAATCAGGGGCCAAGTAGTCATTAGTAATTTGGGCTTTAACCTCTAAATATAAGGCCTGTATAAGTGTAATATTAGGATAAGCAAATGTGTCATGGGCTTACATTCAAAGTTTACGTATAAAACTAGAGCAATACTTAACTACTCTGATCCCCTTAAAGAACCAGTTTCACTTTACTTCTAGCACTGGAACAGTGCCTCAGGGCAGTGGTCACAGCACAAAGCCTGACAGAGATCAAGAAGTGTTTGGGCAATGCTCTCAGGCACATGGTGTGACTCCTGGGGTGTCCTGTGTAGGGCCAGAGTTGAATTTGATGATCCTGATGGGTCCCTTCCAACTCAGCATATTCTTTGGTTTTGTGATATTTTCTATTTCCATCCCAATTTAAATAACCAAGATGAGAGAAAGACAATGCTCTGAATGTAGTGTTGTAGGTAGAACCTACACCTATATATTATTAATAATGTAATATTCTCTGTGCTGACAACATAACACCGTTTTCTTAGTCAATATTTGTATTCTTCCAAGAAACACTATTCAGCTATCTACTATCTATGGTGAAAGTCCTGGCATAAAACAGCCATTTATAAATATATGAAATCCAGAATAGTCATCACTAATCTTAGTTCCTCATATATAAACAATGCAATAATGAAAATATCTGGTGATTTATGGTAATCTCATAATATAGTTTACTATACTTATATAATTTAGATGTTTCAAGTGTGATTTTAAAATTAGATTAAGATACTAAGATTGGCAGTATCGCACCCAAGTTCACAAATACCAGTACGATGCACTATCTTAGCACTTCCTAATTTTAACGAAATGAAAATTAAAATTTTAGTGCTGATAACAGAAATACCTAAGCCAATGTAACATTCCCAAGCGCAAGTTCTTGTGTCAAAGAAGGATGCACAAGAAACTATTTTCCTAAAATCTTTTCGATGTCTTAAACACTACTTATTGTAATATATTGATTACTTGAATTTAATAGCTTCCTTCAAATTCTTCTCTAGTTAGTATTTGATAAAACCTCCATTTTCACTTCCTCAAGAGGAGAAATTAAAGATCTACATAATTTCCACGCCTGCTATGAGCTTTATACTCACCACTATGTGCTTCAAATCCAAATACAAAGAAATTGAAACCACAGTTTAAAAGTAAAAGTTTGAAAAAGTGAATAGATATCTACCCTCTTTAAAGACTCCTGATTCTGCAAGGGAACTTCAATGATACAACACTTAAGAGATTTTTGACACCCACTTCACCATAGATTTCTGTCTTTACTTATTTAAAATATGATTTCTTATACTCAGAACTGAGTTCTTAAAGTTCACAAGGCAGTTTTCGATATCTAATGAATTTCAAACAGCTCCTTTCCTAAGATTTCATTGTATCAAAAATAGCACTCAGCTCTGCAATAGAGGTGCTTTCTGACCAAAGGGGTGTGATTGATTTGCAGGAAGATAACTGAGCCAAGACAGTTCTGTGCTTGCTGAGGGACAAAATCACTTCTTTGCAGCCTTAGCTAGAAATGCATCTCTCCACTAGCCCCTGAATTTTGGCCCAAACTCATCCTATTTTAGTGGGCATGATGAGAGATATTTTCTGTGCACCTTGTCTTGCAGGATAGATTTTGTTTATAAAATAAGTAGCAAAATCTTGAAGAGACAGGCTAACATAGAAAGAATATTCTCATTTCTCAGCTGTTTGCCAAAGTAGTTATGCAAATGCTTATTGGTGAGATTGAGCTGTTAAAGTACATCCACCATACAATATGTGGTTTTAATACATCTTTATGCAGGTTTTGTTTAAGAATATAGGTAGATTCAGTATCAGCCCTAAGAAATCCTTTCATCTTAACAGTGTTTTGAGCTCTGACCAGACACTCAAGTTGACATAAATATATTTTAGTCATATATTATATGGTTATCAGCTAATATAAAAATACATTACATAATATTTGCTATTTATGTTTGAATAAGGTACAAAAGTCTACTAAAAATTTCAGGTCTTTACTGAAGTCATTCTCTCTTCCAGAATTTATGGAAAACTCTACATTACTTACTGCATTGTTGCACGTATATAACTGTAAAATGAGAAAGTTCATAAGCAAATGCAGTTTCTGGTATATAGTCTTAGTGTCTGCTAAATCCAGCCAGACATACAGTAGCTCCGAAGAAATATGCTAATAGTACTGGACATAGCTAACCTTGATATTAAAAAAAAAGAAATAAATTTCTCAGAACACTGAAGTTAGTGGGTACTTTTCACAATGGAAAAAACTTGTCTCCTCGAGGACTTTCAAAACAACAGAATGATATTTAAAAGATGGTGAAATGCCAACAATTTATCATATTTCTTGACAAGATATGCACACATATCTCAAAGAACAGAACTAGTGCTGCGACTAACTTCACCCCTTGTTGAAAAACAAGTAGAACTTTGCATAGAGTTTACAAGTGAAATTTTGAATATCAGGCTGAGCTTGACTAAATTAGTGCATGTGTTGAAACAGCATCATCTTACCTACTGTGTTAAAATGTTGTTCTTGGCACATAGCAAGAAGCTGCCAAATTAACTCAGCACAAAATTGGAAGTTTGTTGAAATACAGAACAAGACAGGTACCCAGCACCACAGCCATCACAATTTCAGGGATATTAATAAACTAAACTAAAATCTGTCATGATCATTCACTTCTCTGTTGAAAGGGTAACATCAAGCAAAATTAATAACATCAAAATGGAGAAACATTCATTTTGGTTTGAATTAAATGTCTCAGAAGTCAATCACTTTTTAATGAGGGAGGAAATGACAGGCAGAAAGAGAGAGATGAACTTCAACTAACCTGTTCTAATTCTGTCAAAATAGCTAAGATGTGTAATTAATTTCTTTTCAAATCTATCTGTGTTCATAATCAGTTTTTTTCTACAATTGCACATGATCTTGTTTGTGTATTTTTTAAAATCCTTCTTTTTTTGCCTGATTTTCAAACTAAATGTGCTAAATTCAGTGATATATTGAATGACAGACATTAATTTAATGATGTTTAGATTTAAAACCATTAAAATGATAGAACAATTAATCTTTGGTGTATTCCAATTATTCTTAAATCACAAGAGTTATTAATAATCTGTGACAGATCTCATAATTTCAGGATGACATCTCAAAAGAATATAATCACGCAAAAAAATATCAACTAGAGTTTTGTAAACCTATACATTTTTTAAGGAAATTAATAGTAGAGTGGGATAAGGAATGTTGCTTAATAGCTAAGAGCCTTTTCAGGAGAAATGACTGAATGCTAGATTCTACCTCTTTTTTCTACAAAAAATACATGAAAGATAATTTCATTTAAGTTGTTGGACAAACAGGCTGTGGTATGCCATGGGGCCTGAACTGAGAAAATGGCTTTTAGGAATTTTTAAGAAACCAAGGTGCTGATTAATTTGGAAATAAACTTGCTCAACAATTGTTGAAGATGGCCAGACATTTCTTCTTCAGAAGACTGTACAGTGTAACCACCATTAAACCAAGAAATCTGATGAGTGGAAATTAAAGACATGACCTGATGACCTCAGGAAAGGGTCTTTTAGCAGGTGAGCAAAATTAATGTCCTTCTGGTTTAAATCAAGTTCAAGGTCTTGTTCTGAGCCTAGAACAGAAAAATTGCTAAATGTATTTAACTAGATTTTACAATGTTTGTTCCATGTCCTTTGCAAGTGAGTTAAACGCTGAGTGAGGCTCCAAAAATTTGATGGTTTTTATACCAGGTACTGCACCTGAGATTCCTTCACATTTTGAGAGCAAGGTCTCCTCAGATAGGGTGCAAAGGTCAGAGCCCTGCAACTAGGCTGCTTTCAGACCCAGGAATGCTCAGAGGGAGAGGTGCAGTGCTGCTGCACCTACTGAGAGCAGGAACTGTGTCACTGCAGTCTTCCACAGCATAAAAAAATGTGAGGGTTCAGGACACAGAGCCAATGGTGAAGAATGTGCAGGCAAGGGTTTTATTTATTCTTCTAGAGCTGCAAAATACTCACTGAAGCACCGAAGAACCAAAGGAGTGCACTTTTTTTTCTAAGAAATAATTCAGATAGGAAAATTTCTTTCTTCAGCTGAACTGAACTCTCCAAATGAAAATTTAATTTAGCAAGAAAGAATAAACAGCTCATGCTTTTTTCAATGTTAAGAAAATCCTTTGAAGTGAAGAAACATTTTTAAATATAAGAAGAAACTACCACTCTATGAGAGATACTTTAGGAAAATGCAGTATACAAATGGCCACAACCCCCAAAATCTGGCCTATCAAGCCTGAAAAACTGTTTCAAAGTGTATCAAAAAGGTGAAAAGCAAATTAAGTTTCTGGCTTATAAGGATATACCGATTGCTTTTCAAGCTAAGCTCCTAAACTCCTTGTTTCCTGTAGATTATATATTTCCTAGAGATGCAAATTGTGACATAAATTCATTATTATGCTCTACAGAGCAGATGTTATATTTAAGATCTTCATCACAAACATCTCCAGGCCTTATCAGGGAAATGGCCAGGGTCAGGACCAAGGACAGGCTTTCTGAAACAAAATGAAGGTATTCTCAGCAAAAGTTGTAGCAGGTGGAATGCTGTGTCTCAGTAGCAGCCTTGAACATGAAATTGAGGAAAAACCTTTGGCATTTTCCCACAGGAGCCTTGAATTATATAGAAGAACAAAGCCATGCTTTCTGAAATGAAAAATGCCAACAATTCACTCTCGGAGAAGAAGTTCAATCTGACCTCAAGCCACTCTAAAGTCTCATGATGAAGTACACTCTTGACTGTAGCTAGATATCACAATGAGGAAAGCTGTGACAGAGCCTAAAAGCAAAGTACGGTTCCATTTTTTTTTTTTTTAAATTCTTGTAACAATATTTCAAAAGTATAACTTCAAACAGAGCAACAAACATCCTCCAGAAACTGCTGGCATGTAGCTGCGCTTTTGTCATGCAAAGAACTGCCTATGCCTGTGCCAGTTCTAATTGGCAGGGAATCTTCTACCCAAGGTGATCCATGCAAGGTTCATGCAAAACCTGCTCTGACACCTCCACAGGGCAGCAGTCTGGCCCTCTGGGCTACGAGTGTGGTGCAAACACACAGCATCCACAGCAACGATCACACTTGTGGCCAAGTGTGAAGGGATGTCTTGTACAGCTGTGTCTAAGATAAGGCTGACTTTCAGTCAGTGTTATATTTCCCTGCTTAAAGTGCTTAGAGTGCAAAACAATTGTTGCATGGCTTAACAAGTGGGAAAACCAATGAAAATATGGAAAGACCTAGTGCAGGCCATGCTTAGAAACACATCATTTTATTTTCTCTTCTGTAGTATTTTACTATCTGTAATAGACAATAATGATATTTTTCAGTACAAAAGTTTTAACACAACTTTGCCACTGACTTCTTGTCTCTGATACTGTTTTAAGATCAGTTTTATCCATTATCCAGACTTAGTCTACCAGTACATTCTAAAACAAATTAAAAACTGTGAGAAGGGTGCTAATGACAGTGCGACTACAATGAAGGGGAATTACAGCTACTGCCTTCAAGGGGCTCCTTGACCTTGAGACTACAGTCCTTTCCTATTCAGAAAGTGCCCATACTTGGTAGAAGATTTTAAGCTGTTTAGTAAATGCAATACCTCTGCATCAGAAGATCTAGATGTGAAAAGAAATACTTCTTTTTCTTCCTTGAAGAGAGAGAGAGTGACATTTAAAAAAATTTCTTCTTTGCTCCATGTTAGAAAAGTTAAAAGAAACTAAAATATAAGTCTCGTATCTACCCTTTTGGCTTTCCTTTACCTTTCCCCAACATCTTGGCCCCTAGAAAATCAAGTATTACTTAAAAACTCAAAACTTCCTCAGCACGACTTTGAGTTTTGTGAGAACATTTATCTTGGAATGGAAATCAAATGAAATGTTTAAACAACACAAATAATAGTTTTTAGAAAATTTTACATCACTATTACAGGAAAACTAAAGCCTTTTTAAGTGTTTCGAAATATCAAGGCCACAGACTAAGAGAAATTTTAAAGTCAATAATACACAATAAAATTCTAAATAAAAATCAAAGTTCAAGGGCAATTGAACATCTAAATATTGCCACCGACAGACTGAAACCATGAACTCATGTTATCTGATTTCATTTTTTTAAAGTCTTCTGCATATCTTCTGAAAGCCACTAAATAAATATTCATTAATTAAAAAACAAAAGTATGCTCATCATCCTCACATACTTTCTTCTAGCTGTTGCCTGATGAGTTTTTTGACAACTTGTTGTTTGTCACCATAGAAAGCTTGAAGCCTCCATGCTACCCTGGCTTTCAATTTTCCACTTTTCTTATCTTAGCATTCATATGTACTGCAAGATCCCTTGAAGTTTAAAGAAATCAGCTCCATAGTATTTTAAAACTCCTTTTAAAAAGTGTTGCTTTGTACATAGTCTTTGAAAGGAATAAATTTTATTACAGATTTTTGAAACTGAGTCTAAACCCCTAGTATACACGTGCCCTCTCTTTCATTCTAGAATGACTATTGCAAACAAACCCCAGATTATGTGTGATAAAAAACAAAATGTTGTTAAATTTAGCCTTCAGTAGAGCCTGGAACAACTGTTTTAGATAGAATAGATGTCTCAGGATCTATATTTAATTTAGAGTAACCAGTGGGCATTGCAGCAGCTTACAGAAATGGATTCAAGATCTCACCTAAGCATATTTAATATGCAGGATGAAGGGTGGAATGATAGCCCTGGGGAAAAAAACTACTTGTTTTTCCACAGTACAGGATAATGGGGAAAACTGCATGCAGTACTCACGTGGGCATGAGAGGCAGCACTGTCATTTTGGAATCATACTTTCACTTTTCCTCTAATCCAAACCTCACCATTATGCTAGGCTCAGGCCAGAAGTCTGGCTGCTGTGATGCAGACAGGGTAGGGAGGCATAAATTCCAGAAGGAAAATCTATTTGATGAGACTAGCGATTGAGGGTTTAATCTGAGTTTTAGCCCTGAAGTCAGAGGGAATCCATCAACAACAATGAGCAAGGTATAATCTCTCCTTAGAATATCTCCTTAGAATATAGGAATGTTTTCACTGAAGAAAAAAGGAAAGCTTCCAGGACTTAGCATGAAAACATTTAGTTTGAAGTCTAAAGAAATTAATTATTTAATGTTATTAGACTTCTGCTTCTACTGAAGAGACTGAGGAAGATTCTAACTTTATGCTCATAAATTATGAAATCTCTTAAGAAAAGAATTAATTTTTATTAGCATAGTTTGAGTCAAGCATTTGTTCAAAAACCTCACGTCCAATGTATAATTGCTATAAAACTTGCAGATTTACGCTATAAAGATATGTTTATTCTGCCTCATTAAAACTGTTTTGGTTTATTTTGTGTTCAATACAGATATCTGAAGAGGCACATTATTACTACTTTAAAAATCCTCATTGTGTTTTATTTTAAATTCCCTTCTGTAATTGTTTACTTGAATGAAAATAAGTTATATAGGTCATAACTTCTGAAAGTCATGAAGAAGGAAAATTGGAGGAATGTTAGATTCATATTTTATCTGGCATATAACCTTGTAAGGTTTAAGTAAATTGTAATGGAAATTGTTTCAGCAGAATTTGGAATAATTTTAAAATCGGCAGACATCCAAGAATCTCATACTAGAACACTAAATTTTACTATTAAAAAAGGAAATCTTAAATCCTTTCAAGGCTTTGGCATCCACTGGACAAACAAGAAAACTGATTTGTAAAATCATGCTGGGATTTAAAAAAGCTTTGAAATTTTATTTAGTTAATTTTGCTGGTACTGTTTTAACCATCATAAATAAAAATGGCATCTGGGTTTCTGAAATGGAAAAATTCTGTTCCATCTACGAATTCTTGTATTCTTGTTAATTACCACATTTCTACCAAATTTAGTTCAGACTGAAAAGTAATTATTTTCATTAAAATATCTGTCACATCTTTTTTTCCCATAGGTAATAACTGTATCAAAGTGATCAAGAATGTATCTTTACAAAATAATGTATTTTTTTATTATATTTCCCTCAATCTGTTACACATAAAGAGGAAATATATAAGCATATTTTACAGTCTTATGTACTTGGAAATAATGTGGAAGTAACACCCAGACTGCATCACATACTAGATATTCAGGTTCAGAGGGAAATTAAGTATAAATCTGAAGCAGTTCTGAAGATGACTTTTTCTTGTCATGTCTACTAAATGTCAACAGAAAAAGAGAGGATCGGCTCCTAAATTCCCTTAGTGACACATAGAAGTCCTTATACTGATCTTACTGGATGGAAGCCCACTGAAGCTTGGCTCATACTATTTGACAAAAGATAGCAAATTCTTATATAAAGGTAACACTTGCTCTTTGTGATGTATGTTAGACAGCTGACACAGAGTTAAAGTCCAATATTGCAGGTTTTTATGCAGGAACTTGAACTCTATTTCATTGCTACATCTTGAAATTATTTAAAAGCTCGGATCAAATAGAAAATAAAGGCTAGAATATCAAATGCAAGGGGCTGATGATGTTCCTTCTTCCACAAATACTTACTTGAAGATGGAAAAAAAAAGGTTTTCATTCTATTGCATAGCATTTGAATTCAGTACAAATTTTTAAAACTATCAAATTTGAGTACCAAAAGCCTTGTGATATTCTTAGAAAATGATGTTTGCAGCCCTTCTTTCTAATTCAATATTTATAAAGAAATAACTATATTTTTTAACCTCTGTATCAGAATGAAACACCATTGGTACTGTGGAATCTTCATTTCATAAAGAGAAACCCAGGTCCTGAAAAAAAAAAGTTAAAAAAATCTGCATATTGAATGTCACAGTAACAATTATAGCAACTTTAACTCAGACAAATTTCTATGAATGTTTCATTAAATAATTCTGTCAAGGGATTAAGGTTAAAATCTTCAAATGTGTGCAGGAGAATTAGGTGCTCAAATTCTGCTCTAATCAGTTGCACATTAAACTCATAGTTGTCCTGCTCTTCTTCACATGGATGATCTGTAGCTGCATTGAAAGAACAGGAATTGACTCATCCCACAGAGCTCACTCCATGAGAGCAAGCTAAGCTATCCATATTTTTTTCCATAGCATAGTATTAATTGAAGTCCCTATTTAAACAGGACCTGAGCTAGAACATGATAAAATTAACATGAATATAGCAAAGGATATATCTTCTGTTTCACCTCCAGCGGGGTGTCAATTCCAAAATCAGATTCTACTTATTTTTATTCCAGTGTTTCCAGCAAATGTTAGATTAATGTTAATGTTTTCGTAAATGAAGTGACCTTAACAAAACAAACAAAAAACAAACAACCAACCAAATGAAAAAACAAGTAAAAATACCATCAATTAAACTAAAACACTGAGAACACTTTTAGTAGCGTAGTAGTTAAACTTCTGAAAATTATCCTGGAAGATAAAATCAAATTAAAAAAATAGAAAACAACATAAATAAGTACAATGCAAGAAAGTGATTAAATTATCATCTTAATACCTGGTTTCCTAATGTCCAGTGGATCGTGATGTTGTTAATGTGGGCTTCTGTCTCAGGTGCTTGTGTGAAAGGACAGGCCTTCTCTCACAATTACTTGTTTGCCCTTTGGGCTTTTGAGAGCATCTCTGAATACCTCCTACCAAAGCATTCTTCTAATGTTGGAAGGGGGCAGGGAGGGAAGGGGGTGTTTGTTCAGAGTAAAATTTAGAACACTAAGACCTCAAGATTTATGAAGGGATATGCTAGGGAAGCACCAAGCAGTATGAAACAATGTTAGGCTTTAAGCACTTAACACCAGTCTGGATTGTGAGCTGCCACAGTACTGTCCCAACCCCTGCTGTGTCTCACAAGCATATGTTTCATCAAAAAAAAAGTTTTCTATATACACCCACACAAGTTAAAACACCTTTCTCCACTTACAGTTGTATACACCTCTTAGCCAAAATATGCATTCAGACCAGCCAGGTGCTGACTATAAGGTGAGCAGTCTGGATATGAAAGAAAGTAAGCTTCCTGAAATATTTCTCAGTAATGTGACAAAGAGGATGATAATTATGATTCCATGGACCAGACCTGTGTTGGATGTAAGGTTGATTGGCTCTAAGTGGCAAGGTGTTAGCAGTGGGGGGCTACAGTTGTGACCCCTGTAGTGAGTGACTGGACACAGACAGTTCCAGCAGCCCTATTGCCAGGGGATTCATTAACTGTCAGATCTATGCTAAAAGAATTCAAGAAAATTGTAGGTCTCTAGGACACCTATCTCCACACATGTCTCTTTCAGCTCTGCAGCATGACAAACATTTGTTATTGCAAAACAGAAGCGCAGGTAATGTTTGTCTCCCTTACCATCCAATCTTTTTTTGGGAGATTCTGAATCTCCATGAGACTAGTTGTCATGTTGAACACATTAAATTTGGTTAACCCTGGCTGATTCCAAGGCATTCTGCTTTTGACATTCCAAATACAAGTGCATGTAGCCAGATAACCAATAAAAATGTTTCCAAATGCAATGTAGAAGTCAAGTGCTATGCTCATCCCCACTCATATCTTTACTGCCTAGCAGACATGAGGCCTTGTAACAGATTTTTAAAAGAGAAAATGTCAAAAATAATAAATTTACACCAAAAAAGATAGTAAAATTATAGATGGATAGTATTCTTTTTAATGAATTACGATTTCTGTCTTCTGATATAAGTTTCATTATTTAAATAAACAGAAGTCTTGTAATTAAGGAGTAAAAAGCAAAATGTTTTGGAGGGAAAGCAAAATAAGACTTTCCATGAGAAAGGAAAACAAATACTAAAACTTCTCAAGGTGTTCATTTAGAAGAAGTCCATATGATCCTTAAAGTACACACACATTTAAAAATATTTTGCTCTTTTTGAATTTACACCTATCTAATGACATACTCCCCAGGTATTATAAGATGTCAATAGCTCAATGAAAAATGCATTAGTAAAATACTTTTGCTAGAACTTGTCTTGTAAAATAAGTTTGTTCAAGAAGGAAGATCTCTACACATTTTTTTTTTGCCATCCTAGTAGACACCTTCCAAAGTCAAAAAAAAAAATTCAGCAAATGCAAAGAACTCAAATTGTTAATTATATGTAATTAAATGTACTACTAAGAGTAGTTGCATTGAAGTCACTGAAGTTCTTTAACTGTACTGCAGCTAAGTGTACACAAACTGAATAAAGGAGTAGGGAGGAAAGATGCTTGTGTCTTTATTCCACCTGTAATATGAAAAATATACTTGCTCTACTCCTCCATTTTCCATTGTTTTCTTTCAAGAGATTTAGACAAAAGTACAACAGGTCAATATAACTTATCCATAAATAAGGTGTTTAATGGCAGTTTCATTTATTGGAGACACAACATAGAATAAATTCCAGTATGTCTTAGCACATTTTAACAAACATTCCACACTAAAAGAAAATCATAGAATATTTTAAAATTAATTACACTGCCTTATGTTGCAGAAGCATGAAAAACTGAATGAATAAAAGTCTTTGTAGTGTATCTGTCTGGATCTTTTTATAACTAGTCCTCTCTAAAGGCGTAAAGAGGAGAAAAGGTTTTCAACTACAAAAGTCAAGTTTTACTGGACCATAAATTAGGATAGTTACTTTCTTAAGTGGAAAACTTGCTAACTAAGAAAGGTAAAAGACAAACAGAAAATGGCCATTGAGCCACAACCCACCAATGCCTGTCTATCTAATCCCTGCCTTCTCATGATTTTGTTGTATTGTAGAATTGTGATTGTGAATCAATGCAGTGTTATCTGTTGCTTCGCTCCAGTTCATGAAAGTTGCATGTTTGAACAGAGTGCTGTGGATATGCAGGGTAGGGTAGGACAAAAATTGCATTCTGTCACATTCAAAATTCCTAATTATACTTACTTAGCAAAGTTAGACACAAAACCCCAAAAGCTACTGAACTTGGCAAATCATGACTGAAATCAAATAAGGACTGACATTACATGACAAACGAATCTCACAAATAAAAAAAAAGGAGCATGCAGCTCTGGGCAAAATAGTCAGACAGCTGATGTCCACTGAACCTTCAGCATGACTGTCTGGTTTCAATGTCAACACAAATTTCTTTCTAGAGTATTTTATCAGACACACAAAAATTGTTTGAAGCAATTTAGACAGAGATGAAATGTGGGAGTGCTTACCCACTTGATGGTGACTAAGGAGTAATGTGGAGAAAAGCTCCTTGTTTTCATTTGGATGTCTAATGATGGATCTCTGGGGTTAGATTTCATTATCCTGCTCAGAACTATGCATGCAATACTCCACTATTAAAGAAAAAAGTTTGTTTGATTAAGCTCTGCAGTCATTGTAACAAAAAAAATCTTCTGTTTCCCATTACAGAGACTGCATGACATATTAAAAGGCTAATTTCAGCTTCATTTGATTCCTTCAGTGTTTGTTAACTAACTAATATTCTCTGCCATTCCCTAGTTTTTGTCATCAAACCAAATTAGACCATAAGGAAGAATGAAGAACACTATATAAACATGCTAGCATTTTTTTTCCAAGACTGAGTGCAACTGTTCTTATGAATTTTATATTTTTTCTTTGTTTCAAGTTATTCATTGTTAATTTAGAAATTCAGTCTTCACAGCATTTGCACTGAGTTGGATGAATGCAGTCTATCAGTTCAACCATTTGTGATCCTGGCAGTGCTTTTCTTCAAGTCAAGCCAAGTACCATAGAAGAGTTTTCACTGAAACTAATAGTGCATTCAGTTAGTTGAAAACAACATTCATGAAATAAAAAACTGAGGTATAATGACCCTTCCAACCTACAGCACTGGTGATATGAAATGAAATTCTGATCAACAGATACTTGCCTGAACTTCTTTCTGAAATTCCTAAAACAGTAATAATACTAATGTTCAGATTGGACTGTCCAGTCAATATCTGGATGACTTTTTCAAGAAAGACCTTCTGATTAGGTAATTTTTTCCTGCAAGTCCTTTGCTGAAATGTTTATTCTCCCAGTTATTTGCTTGCACTTTTACTATTTTCCAACAATTTCATTACTAAATAGGTACATTGATTAAATAATTTTTGTAGTGGACTATTTTATCAATCTGTGTAATTCTTGAACAAATCAATATAAACAATCAAAATTCCTGAGGTATTACTGAGGTAATGAACTGCAGATTCTGTAACTTACATCACAGGGTCATAAGAGTAGGGCATCAGTTGAACCTGGTGCTTCCACCACTTCCACCTCTTTAAGTGCACCCTAGGCACAGTCCCCAGATTATGTCCTTCTTGCATATACATGATTTCTATTAAACCTTATGTAGGCTAATTTGCCCTGCCCTTACAGCTGTGTATTTCCTTGGCTTTCCTGCAATTATACTTCCACATAATTTTATTTTGCCTTGAGTAATTTCTATACTGTTTTACTGTAATCACTATTTCATAGTGGATGGAGGTGTTTTGGGTTTCTTCTCTACGTTAAGTCCTCAGATTTCTAGGTATTAGAAATAAAACATCAAGGCTGGAAGAAAGATGACCTTTGTAAACTTGGTAAACAAAACTCATGGGGAATCACAAGAAATATAAGATCTTGTTTATCAGGAATGGTCCTTCATAAAGCAGAGTGGAGTGAAAAGGAGCGGTCTGGGTTTAAGTTGACATAGGCATTATTTGGTCTAAAATAGACTTGAAAGAAGGAATTCAAATCACCAGTCTAAAACTTGACATTTTGAGTGTATCCCAAATGTGCCACTATTAGATAGTCAATATAACATGCTCTCATTCTTGGTTTTCCTATTCTTCTTTAATAGTAAAGCAAATAAAGCCAGGGAGACTAACTTCACAGCTTAATATTTATTCTAACTCACAGCACACTTAGCAACTAAAAACCTGATTCACATTCTTTCTCCAAATAATTTCTTTAATGAAATACACCAGTGTCATCAGGTGTGAGTGGAAACCTTCAGAGCCCTGAGTATTGTGTAACATGTACTTAATGTTTTTCACCTATATTGACCACTGATATTTCAGTGGCAAGGACTGATGTCATTCCCAACCTTGAGGTCTCTACTCCAGCCTTCTACTTGGTCAGCTGTAAGATGAGACAAGGTTGCTCAGTGCCTTAGTCAGTCAGAAAACCTAAAAGTATGAAAGCTACACATAGACAGCCTCTTCCACTGTGTGACTCTTCTCACAGTGAGGCCATATATCCAGCCAAAACTTCCTTCACCAATGTTTCCTGTAAACCTGTCTGTCACTCCACCACCTACAAGTACAGAGAGACAAAATATTTTCTTTCAGATTGAATACAAACTGTCTGCCATCAGTCTGAAGTCTGTCTTCTCTCCAGGATGACTCCTCTTGGATTTTCATTTCAGCACACAAGATTAATTAGAACTCTGAACTTTCTGTTTGAGAACTACCTCCATAACTCTCAGTAATTCACACAACCTTCATGAGAAAGAGATTATAGATTAAGAGCATAGTACAAAATGGTGGTTGTCTTTGGCTGCATCTAAATGGCATGACTCTATATCTGAATGCCGAGGTCAGCCAAACTGTAGTACTTTTTAATGAGAGCTGTGCATTTTTGCACAGCTCCTCAGCTCTGTTACTAAGTCAGTCACAAAACTAAATCTCATATGAAGAAAAATAACAGAAATCATACTAAACATTTACATTTCTATAAAAAAAGTATTATTTTTTCATCAGGCAAGACTAAAGATAGAATCAATAATGATTTGCAGAGTCATTCAGGCTGGAGAAGCCTCAGGAGTTCTCTAATCCAGCTGAAGCTCTGAGGTCAGAACAGGTTGCTCAGGGCTTTAGGAAGTCTGGCCTTGAAAATCTCCAGTACAGACATTCTGCATCATCTCTGGGAAGCCTATTCCAGCGCTTGTCTGTCTTCTTGGCATGCCCACCCCTCCCAGCCCTTAAACTGGATCCTCTGTCTCTTTCAATTTATATCTATTACCCCATGTCATCTTCTCACGCACATATCTACAGAGCCTGACTGCATCTTCTCATAAAGTCCCATAAGGACTGGGAGACTTCTATTATGTTGCCTTTGAAGCCCACCTCCCCTTTTACTCTCCAAGATAAATAATCTCAGCTCCCTAAGCCTTTCCTGGTGAGTCATGTGCTTCAAAGAGTAAGTCCCAATTAACTTTAGCAGTAGGACATAGATCTGAATCAGTAATATGCAAAAAGTCAGGTCCTCTTGCTCTAGTCTACTTTGAGTTCAGTACCTTCTTTTCCACATGATGCTTCAGTTTTATTCTGTAATTGTCTAAATGTTCCTGCATGCCACTACTAACTATCCACTTCCCTGGAATATGGATAGATAAATTTTCAGAGCATTTCCTAATTTGGTATAGGCTTCCAATTCAAGAATCATCTCACTCATTGAAAGAATTGCAAATATATTTTACATTGCTTCCAGCTTTAGTACTGGTTTTAGTGAACTTCATTTTTCAGATGCTTATCCTGAAAAGACAGAGGTGTAGTTCCAACATGGAGTTCTCATAATTTATGTTTACCTGTTCTTGTAATTAAAGGTTTTTCAAACTAGTTTTCTAATAAGTCTAAAAAGGCATTGGGCCTGCCCCTGCTGCATTTGGAGATGGAGCCGCTGGGGGAGGAACAGAAAGAAGAGACAGGAAACGCAGTCTTAAAATGTGGAATGTTTGATTTTGTTTAGGGTGGAAAGCCAGTTTAAGAACAAATTTCCATCTAAATCTAACATTGTCTGAAAAAGTGGAAAATCGAGATTTTAAAATATGGTTGCACAGACAACACAAAGCAAGTGGTTTGTTGTACATAATCTAAAGCAATTATTGACAAATTCACTGTAGAACTGCCTTGAAAAATAAGAATATTCTGCTTGAATCCAGCTTGTCTTTCCAAATGATTATGTTGCAGTATGAAAGTTGTAGTGTGCTGAAAGAAAGTTATTCTTTGCAAGGAGAGAAATTAAATCCTAAAAGAGGTGCCCAGAGAGGATGAGGTATCTTAATCCATGAAGATTTCAAAAAAAACAAAAGAAAAATTAACCGGATAACACTAGGAGAAACCTACTGTGACTTTGAAATTAATTCTGTTTGTAGTATGATGGTGAGTTGATCTTGGCTGGCTACCAGACCTTCACTCTCTCTTTTTTAACCCCTCTCCTCAACAGAACAGGGTAGAAAATAAGACAAAGTTTATCAAGGGTCAAGACAAAGAGAAATCACTCATCAGTGTTAGGCATACACAAACCAGACTTAACCTAAGGAAAATTATTTTGATTAGTTAACAATTAAAATAGAGTAGGTTGGTGAACAAAGACAAAAGACTCTAAAACACCTTGCCACACCCCAACCTTCTTCCCAGACCCAGCTTCACTTCTTCATCCCTGGCCCCACCCTGTGAGCCCACCCCCCTCCCAAAGCAACCCAGGATGTGGAATGGGTGACTGCAATCAGCTCCTCTGCTACTCCTTCCTCCTCACACTTCTCCCCACTCCAGCCTGGGGCCTTCCCAGATGCTGAAGAGAGCCACCTGCTCCAGCATCTCCTCCCCTTCTCTCACTGCCTCAAGAGACATGAGCAGGACCTGATGGCATCCAGAGGTGTCTTCCAATCTAATGTATTCTGCTATTCTGTGACAATCCAACTGTTTAAAGCAGCTGTTATAATATATAAGAGCAGACATATCTAATTATTAAAAGCTCATTTAATTTGATTTTCTGAAATATTTAACATGGGTATAGCCAGTTCTACTTTTTATCAGCTTGTGAAATGCACATCTATTTAAAATATTGTTTTCTTGGAGGGATTGTTACTTTAAATTAAATTTTAGTTTAAGATAAAGAATAACAATCTTGCTTGTTTTAAAAACAAATAAATGTTGCACTGTAAAAATATTTGTGTTTTATTTCTGACTAGGAATCCTCATGGAAGATAAACAGTAAGGCTTAAATTACCTGCACCAAAAGTCCCTAAAGAATTTTAGAAACTCTCTTAATTGCATGAGCCAGCTAGCTATTAACATTACTGACATCCACTGTCTGAAACATGAAAGTCATTATGAGCACACTGTAGCTGCTCCAGACATCATGGCAGGTAATAAAGAGGAATATTTCTCAATTTAAAAATAAAATGTTATATAGACAGACTCTTTCAATAATAGCTCTTTACATTGAACAGAAAGAAGGCTAGCTGAGTGTTCCTTTGTGTTGACTGTTGTAAAAGATCACAATATCTCTAAAATTCAACACTAAAATTCTTTAATTTTTTTAACTAAATCTTAAATTGCAAAACAAACACAGATAGAAAAGACAGCAACAAATTTCCAGAAACAAACTCTGTACCAAAATTTTCATATGGCTGGGAGTTATGTTTTTTCCTGTCATAACCTTCGCCCTGTATGCCTAATCCTGAACTTCACTCTATAAATACATGTATTTCTGTATGACTCTACACTGACACTAGGATTTAGCCTGAATAGGTCCTTCACAAGCAACTGTGACTTTGAAAATGGTTGTAGCATTGCAGCTAAAGTCTGCAATCTAGCATAGAGAAGATGTTGTCATGCAGAGAAATATGCTATCTTCTTCTTGTGTTAGAGTTGTAAGAAGTTGTTTCTGTATTCTGGATGGGAAGACTAACACAGTGAGATTTTCACTCACATCGCTGGGTGAGTTCAGCCATACCAGCTTACAATCCACAAGTCAAATGCTTCTGAAGTGAAAAAAAGACATAAACATAGTAGAAGTTTTTTGGTTTGTTGTTTTTGTTTGTTTGTTTTTAATTAGACAGTGGTGTATGTACAGCAACTTTGAAAAAACTCAATCTTCACTAGAAGACCTAGAACAGCTGTAGTATAATGGCTCTTGAAGCAGTGTTGCACTTTATCCCCACAAGCAGTTTGAATCCGGGAGGCAGAAAAGAGGTTCCACATGCTCGGGCTCACTGCCCACAACCTCTTGTTACCACTACAGAGACATCACAGAAACCCTGAGACCCTTGTTATTGGGTGCTGCACGTGCCCTAACTAGGAAACATTCCTTGTTTGCACTGGTTGGTAAAAGTATGGCAACAAAGCTCTGCTTCCTGAAGGAAAAGATGTGGAAGAGAGATACCTGTGGTAGATGCAATATCAGTCATAAGCAATATATTATTGTAGCATTCTTTAACCCACAGCTTGATGCAAAGGGCGCCTTGCATCTTTTGGACAGTTTGTGCTGCTTCTTTCTCAAGGATATAGGGAACTGATCTGAAGCTCAGGCAAGCAGCAAGTTCTGCTGCAGGTGTGTGTTCAACAATTAAAGGAATTGGGTGGCTGCAATATAGTTCTCTGAAGCTGATATTTGAAAATGTGAATTCTCTAGCATTTTCTTCTTCCTTTTCTATTTAAGATTAAATTTCCAAAGAACTGCTAAACTAACATGCCATGAGTGTACAAAATTCACTTTTACACTAGAAGATACAAACAAGATCCTCCAAAATAATCGTTTTTCTCACCAGAGTTCTCAGTCTTTCCTCCACAAACACTGTGTGCTTTGAATGCACTTAGTACTCTGTTATTGCAAGCCAATTTATCATTTTTACCAAGATGTTAAACATTATTGACTATCTACAATTTCCCACAAAATATTCCCAGATCCATTGCCATTTTAATTTATAATAACATGCAATTAATTTTTCACTTGACTAAAGGTGCTGAAGAATTTTTATTCTCTTCACATGAAATGTCTATTTTTAATTTGCTTATCAAACCCATAGATTTTCCACAGAGTTACTTTGTGCAAGATGGTTGCTAGGCAACCAAAATAATTTTTCCTATCTTAGTTCAGCAAAGTAAGATATAAGTTTACCAGCCTGAACCTTGCTGAAGCTTTTGTGGTTTAATTAAGTCTCTAATGTTTATAATCCCTTGTCACTCATATCTCTCCACACTCATTTTTTTTCACTGGAGTTTCATGGAGGTAGGAACAGATGTAGCAATTCTCAGAATGTGTCATTTAATCACAAGCCAGTAACAAATTACCTGGATTCATAACTTAGGAGAGAGCAGTGTAAACATATAGAACTCTTCAATAGTTTTCTATTTGGTGAAATGATACATCATTAATCAGTAAAGTCAGCTTCAAAAGTCAAACATGGAACAGTTGTTTTTTTTCATGTTCTCAGTGTTCATGTATTTCCAGATTGATAGAATACTAAAAGAAAACCACAATTGCTAATATTTTCAGTGAATACAATTTTACCTTCCCCTCACATCTTATTATTTCATATTTAAATTGGACACATTCCATATTTAGAATTTTCTGATTGAGTAATCTCAAAAAATTTTACTCATGAGATCATGTTGTTTCTATCAGAAGTGGAGTGTTTATATCTAGACATGTGCTCAATGCAGTAACCATGAATATAGTTTTAAAAACACAAGATTTAACTTATTCAGTGAGTCATAAATTATATATAGCTTTTTCAAACTGGAAAAGGAAGATGGGTTGGACAAGCATATGACTATATTCCATTTAAGATTAGGGCAGTCAAGAAGCAAGATAAGAACTAGCAAGTCATAATAGTTGTTGCCAAAATGATGAGAAGAAATGACTACAGGAAAGGTAAGACAGTACTGGCAAAAAAAAAAATCTTACTTTATTTGGTGAAAAACTGCTCTGTTTCAAAGGGTTCTTCAATTCCTATATTATTTTTCAGCAGAATGATAGATTTGCATTCTGATTTAGTGTTTTCTATATACATGAGTTCTGCCATAACTGCTATAGCAGACTGAGCTTCAAGAAGAGTCCCTATACATAAGTAACAGAATCCCTAACTGATGAACATATGTAATTCCTTAAATGTTGGCTACAAAAAAAGTGGAGTTTTTATTATCTCCATAGCAATTTTCAATTTCAACAACTAAAGCTGGAAACAGCTCATCTTTCTGAATGGCTGACAAAAAAAACATTTCCAATTAGCTTCCAAATAAAATTTTCCTTCCCATTCCACACTTCTATTTTAAATCCAAGACTATCATATTATAACCCCCAAAATACCGAGAGCTACAGTGATAACTGGAGCTCAGCAGGATTTAAACAAGGTTTCACGGGGATTAGGTAAGGGAAGGACTGAATCATAAATATGCCACTTCTAAAGAAAGATTTTTAGCATGAAATAGAATATACAGCCCTACTATAAAAAGATGTGTCACTAGTTATTTCAACATCTTTGAAGAACTAATTTGCTGTGTGACAAAGACAGGGTTAAGTGAAAGCAGTACCTGCCAAAGGACCTAATATACCAGATTTGGTGGCTATGATGTCCAAAATGTGTATGTCAGAGGCAAGAGGAATTTAGGGTCATTACAGACAAAGATAATGGACAGTGGCAGGAAGTATGCCAAATGATTCATTACCTTGACTCTGATTCTGCTCTCTATGTAGAATAAAATAATTAGGACTCTCTACTGGGAGACAGAACAGCACTACTTTTTCCATACATGACATGCAAATCCAGTCACACTGAAATAAGACCTCCAAGATTGCTCTGAACCATTGTCCAAAAGTAAGCCACAATGGACCATCGTAAAAAAGGATACTGCTGGAACACAGAACTTTACTGTCCTGCCCACTATGCCAAAATGAGTAGATGAATATCTGCCATCCTTATACTAGCAAGGCATTTTGTACTGTCTTGGGAAAAAAAACCCAAAATCCCTCAAAACAACCACCAAACAAAACCAAACACAGGCAGCTTATTCTGCAAGAACATTAAACCTGAGCTTGCTCGTTTTCTGCAGCAGTGATGTGAGCATTATTTTATTACTAAGATGGGTATTTCTAGTAACTGCAAGACACACATCATAGTGAAAACCATCTTAAATGTTAAGATACTTTTTTTTTTCTGACCTACGTATAGCATGGCAAACTGCAAGTAACTATAACAACACTGCAGCCATACTACCTCTGATTTTTCCTTTTCATTACACAGCCATGCACAGCATTACCCTGTCGTGTTGGTGTAGCACGTGTGCTACATTTCTGCTCATTCAGTTTTGTCAACCTCTTCAAAACACTGAGATGCATCTTCCTTCTTTAAGCCAGCACAAATACAGTGAAAGCTAAAGCATGACGAAAGAGAAGAAAAGGGGAGTTTTTGAGGTCATATTCAGGCCTTTACATTTATTCAAACCTTTACCCTGATTTCTAGCTATCCATAAGCACATGTGTTTATTTTAGTATAGGTCAGACTCATGTCAAAAATAAATAGTCAGAGACAACTGCTTAATATTTGTAGTTCACCTAATTGTCAATAATTATGCAATGGGCCAGATCCTACTCCAAATGACTGAAAACTCAAAGTCTGAATTACAAAACGGAAGGAAAACTAGACTTCCATTTAGGTTTGCTTCAAATATCCTGGAGCTATTATATGGTGCCAGGTGAAAATCTAGCAGAATTTCCAGACAGCCTGCACTGCTGTGAAGCCTTCAGATAACAACATTGTCCCTTCAGCTCCTTAGCTAAAAGGAGTGAAGGGAGGGATGCTCACAGTGCTGCCAAAGGCACTTAGAGAGAAAAGGAATGGAGCAGCAGAAGAAGAAACCTCCTCAGAGAAGCAGCAGCCTAGCAGAGTCCTTGATCAGAAGGGAAAAGCCAGGACGTACCCAGCTGCCGGCTAAAGCCATCAGTGTTATTCTTTGTTCTTTGATGTCTGCAGGCAACCAAAATGCCACATGTAGTTTGGCAAAAGGAGAGCTCCTCAGCCTCCATTCCCACTCAGTTCACCTGTGCTAGAATGACCATAATATGGCAACAAACAATGTGAACACAAGACTTAGTAAAAGCAGAAGCTTAAAAAAAATTGTATCAGGAAAAGAGCACCCAGGACATTACAAGGAGTTCATTATACAGATGTATAGAAAAAGGCTGCCTATAATTTTTTTTTCCTTGGACACATTTCTCTTCCACAGTCATGTCAGATATTTTACAGTAATATCTCACTTAGAAGAATAACAGAAAAAAAAATGCATTTAAGACAACTGAAAATGTCCAGTTGCTGATCTGCCATTTTTTGGAAAGACAGCTATCTGAAACACCTTCTTTTTTCCCCTACTATCTGCAGTAAGAAGAGAAAACAAGTGTGAACAAGGACTTCATCTTACAATGTGCTAAACAAAAATAAATAAATGGGTTTTGGCAGTTCTTGGAACACATTGCACCATTTAAAACTGCAAGAAAACGTTAAACAATAAAGGGAAAGGACAAAACTCCAGAGGCACATAATGGTCTATGTTAAGGCAGGATATAAGTAATGATTGAAAAGTGTCTTTAAAATGTGGGCATATTATTTGCCATAAATAATATCACCAACAAATCAACTTTTATCTCTTCATAGGCTGGCCAACCAAATTAGCCACATTCTTTAATGAAATCATCTGCAGTAACCACAACAATGGCTTTATTTCATAATTTTTTTTGTAAGCAGCATTTTGCCATTAATTCAGTCTCTTGGGTTTCTGGAGAAGAAAACTGCAAAAAACCCAACAACAACAAAAAACAATCACACTAACAAAACCAAGAAAACACACACAGACACACACACAAACAAAAAAATGTATAATCAGCCATATAGAAATCTCTGTCTTTAAATTTGAACCTTGGCAAAAATTACATAATTCTTAAATCTAGATTACCCCTTGAAGATATTGACTCAAGTGGGGTCAGAAATATACCAAGCTTAGTTTTATTAAACAGAATGGAAAATTTAATAATTAAATGCCTTGATAAAGAAAAGAAACCAAACAACTTGTATTCCTGAAATAAGTGGCACAGGACAGATTTTGGCAGCAAGGGCGTCACTTGCATTTTAAAACTTATCTGAAGCTGTTTTAAAAATAACTGGTCTGTCAACTTGAGTCAATCATTTTATTTTTTAAGTCCTCTAATACTCTGTAACATTTCTCTCCAAGGAATGTTTCCGGTGTGCTGTCATATCATATTAGGGAGTTGATACAGAGATTTTATATATTGGAAATCATTAAATTCAATCTTTATCCCTACAAAGAGTGCAACAAGTCCGAGGTTGGACTTAAACTCTTATGTAAATTTTAAAATACTTCAATTAATTGTTATGTGATATTTTGTTGGTTTCAACACAAAATCTTGATGATGATGGCTTTTTGGAGAGCAAAATTACATTTTTTGTGTCAATGTGAAAGTTACCACTGCTTGACATACTTAAATATAACACCTTATTGAATATCTCCAAACATTATTTTTACTGATATTTTTCCTGTTCATTTTATCTCTTTTTCAAAGCCATACTAGATGTATGGCTTTGTCAGAGGGTCCCATATCGACTCCTTAGCTTCCCTAGCATAAACAGAACAGAGATTTTGATTAAATTATTAGATATCTGCTTTTATTTCTTTGCAACATGCTTCATTCGGGAGCCCAGGATTATTTCCTGTTCACACTTTCTTCTCTCATCTTCCACAGTATTTTGGAAAGAATAAATACATCATTTTCTGTCATAGACCCAGTTATATTCTTTTGACTTGTTCAGATCTAAGTTACAGTTTTCTCCTGAAGAAAATTGCCTTTCTAATTCTTTCCGCTACCCAATCTACTAATTTTGTGATATTCATTTTTCCATGCCAAAAATGGGGGCTAAAGACTATAATTAATATCGGCTCACTATTCCGCTGCAGTGAAAATTAATTCTTCTAACTATTTTCTCTGTTGATCTCCCTGGCTTCAGTCATTTTATCCCCGTTCATGTGGAGATACATGACCCAGTCATGATGGGGTCACATCATATATGTAAGGAATTTCTTCAGAAAGAACATTTAAAACACTTCATCTGTCTATTACAGGTACTTCCCTAAACTAGAGCATTACATTTCAGTAAATTGTATATTATGATACTAATATTCCTCTACACTCTTTGTTTCTTATTCCATAAAACACAAGTATTTCAGATCAGGGAAAAAAATCATTATATCCTTAAAAAATTGTTATTCATAAGACACAACTTATCTAAATATTTTATTGATGAGAAAAATGATGGATTCGTCTTTACAAACAAGCTGTGGGCCTGCTGTAGACAAGACTAAGAGATAAAAGAAACAATGGGAAGGATTTCACTGATTGATGAATGGAAAAAAAATGTAATTGCCTTTACAAACAAACTGTAGGTCTGCTGATAAGCAAAATTGCATATTGAGAGATGAAAGAAACAATGGGAAAACTTATAAATTCCATAAGAATTAAAAATTAAAGGGGGTTTTATACATTTGAGGGGAGCCTTATGTATTAGGCCTTCTGGGAAGTCTGTACCTCCCAAGTACCTCAGCCAATGGGGAAAGAGAGAGGGAAATGTGGCCGGGAAATTAGGATAAAAAAGAGGCCCTCCAAAAATTTGAGAGACCCCAGGGGAATGGCCCATGGCCTCTCCCTTTATTCAAATAAAGTAAAAGGACTCTTCTGTCTCCTTTTTGGATATAAACCTCTAGTGTTTGTGGATTAATTTTCCTGACATTGATGACATGGATTAAATTGTATCATCTATTAAACATGGATCTAAACAACTGTGTAAGAACTGATTGATGGCTGTTTTGTTGCCTTTTAAATACATCCCCTATCTCTCCAGTAAGTGTATATAAGAATGGTTAAAATGTGAATGACATGATTTAAATGTTCTCTGTATATATTGAGATATCTAAGCTTTCTAAACACACTAATATAAAATATCTTCAAGCACTATAAGCATTATCAAAAATCTGATATCCCTTAGATTATAATTTTTCCAAATAAGAACAGGATGCACACAGGTTTAGAATAAATATCATAGCTCTAGGAGATGCATTCAAAAACCACATAATAGCTTTAAAGTAAAAGGAACAAATTAGGAATAGTAACATTTGAGTTCAATGGGCCATTTTCAGATTATAAAGAAATTCTACTCCACAGGTTTTCCCTATCTTGTAATGACAAATGTTAAAATTTTCTTGCTTTTTTTATCAAAGCCGTATGTTACAAAAAGGTGAAATACCAACATTAGAAAAATATTAATCAATTAAAAGAAAAAGTGATTCATTTTTATTAATACAGCACATGATATGTGCATGTATCAAAAAAACAGGAGGTCATTGCCACAGACAGGGCACAAGCAGAGTGCAATGTAAATATATGCTATGTCCAGTAGCAAGTTGTAGCAAGAACCAGAACGTTGCTTTTAGTTGAGATTACGGAATTTCTGGAACTGTGCCATCATTCTTGCAATAACCTACAGTGCATAGTGTAAAAGCTGAAAGAGATTCTTCCAGCTTTTTCACTCCTTTTGCAAGATCTTAGGTCTGAGGGAACAGTTCTACTGAGAGGCACTAAGCATGGTCTGAAGGAAAAATTTTATGTTCTGCTTAGAGGCACTAAGCATGCTAAACACCTGTTGACACATCATTCTCACTCAGAGAGAAAGGAAGATGGTGTCCTTTGTCTTTACTCTTCGTTGCAACCTCTTTGTGTTTAGAAAAGAAGATGAGGGTAAGGAGTGTTGAAGGTAGGACAGGAGATGTATAATTAGAGCCTGCAAAATATCTCCAATATTTTCCACTGTGACTGAATCAAGACTAGGAATTCAGAATGTAGAAAGACATTCTAAATCTTCTGAAACAAAGGTTATCCAAACTAATGCTCAATATTAGTTAATGAACACTTTATCTAAACAGCTTTACCCGTACACACACAGAGGACCTAAGATGGGATATTGATTTACAAGAAAGAGAGAACATTTCTCTTTTTAGACAAATTACTGAGGATCAAAATGTAGTTGTTCTTTATTTCTGATAGTAACATTTCATAGCAAATACTACGAAGTATATCTCTTCCTGCTAGTGTAGCAGTTTCACATATAAAATTTTTATCATATACATATGCCAGAGTAGCAATAGACTGGACTGTGAACTATAGAAGCATTCTGTAATAAGATAAGTGATCTCAGTTTAAACTATTCAGATTTTTTCCACTCTCAATGCTCTATTTGAAATTTTTACAATTTATTTATTCATTGAAAGGAAGAAATTAAGTCCTACTAGGTTCAAGAAATAAAACTTTCAGATGTGAAGTTTAAAGTAATAGGAAATATTAATTGCCTTGCTTAGCCTCAGTTACATTTGATGTCAAATTTTTCAAATTTTAAAAATTATTTTCAAAAAAGAAGATACAGTCGTGTTCAGAATTACTCTGCTCGCTTTATATACATATATGTATCAGATATAACTGCTTCTGAAATGTTAATGTGTGTATTTATTGAGCATTTATTGTCATGTCTAAGCAAATTAAATGAGGAATAAGACACCAATTCTTCACAGACATTCAAAGTTATATTTAGTATTATGTCTGTGAAAAAACATCCCTGATTTATAACAATGATCTTTATTGACCAACTCCTTTCCTGCTAACTTATTATACAGCATTAACAAAGCCATGCATGTAGACAAAACAAAGCAGAATAAACCTGTCCTTACAGCAGAACAGTGCTGCTGCTATCTACAATTTCATACTTCAGCATGAAGTTATAACTTACCTTGGTTGAGCCACCAGACCAACACAGGTTTGGCTAAGAAAAGCTTTGTTTGAAGTTGAAAACAGTGAGATAGATGACAACTCTGTTCTATACAGCAATCCAAAATAATTTCTGTGCCATGTTGCATTCAGCCATCTATATCTTCACCTCTTTTGCAATACAAAACTACTCTGTCAAAGCACACATCAACCCCACCAGTAAGTAAGTGCTCTACCTTGTCTTCTGTGATTAGTTATTTAAAAATGTGACTGGTTAAAACTATTCAGATTCAAGGGTGTCTGCTTCAACAAACCGTTATTTCACATTTCCTTTTCAAAATGTTTTGTTTCCTATTAATCATTAGGAACATAGTTGCTGTATGCCCTTTCAAACAGGTCAGAGCTACCTTTGACTTTTCACTGAAGAGTTAGCATTCAGAACAAGCCAAGAAAGTTCAATTCCATAGGCAAATAAAACCCTCTAAGTTGCAGTATTTACATAACTACATAAAAATTTACATACCAATTTTTGGACTTGTAATTGATTCATATAACTAACTGTATCTCAACAAAGATACAAATCCCATATTCACATTCAAAGTGTTTCCTACACATATAGAAAGCCTCTCCAGCACATTACCAGCTAGCAGAGCACTAAATGCAAAAAAAACTTCTAAACCAGAAAACCCTTGGATAGCTAGTGGTAGAGATTGAAAAGGAGATTTCCACTATTTTAAGGAGGTAACTAAGAAAAGGAAATATTTAGACCCTAAAAACCTTTAAATCTCATTTGATTCAGTAATTGAAATTAGATTAAATTTTCCTTAAAAATGATTGTTATACAGAGACATTCTTACTGTTGTAGTGAACATACAAAAAATGTTTTAAGAAAATGGAAAACAGATCTTATTCAGGAATCCTCATTTCTTTCCTGGTGTGTCTAAACTTTTTATCTGAGTTCCTTGATCATTTCATAAGATCTATACAATTAAACACCCAGACTGAGGAATGCACAAAATTGCTAATTCTTCTGGTCTCTCCAGTTTGTCTGAGCAAGAATTTTAATTCTGAAATTTAAACAAAGTCCACCTCAAAGCAAGCTTTCATAAACAGAAAGAAGGATAAATTATATTAGAATCAGAATCTAGATCTGAGCAGCTCATATTTTCAAAGTTAGAGAAGTTTTCAAAACCATGTCATCTGACAGAAAGGTGTTGAAAAATATGGTTTTGATAAAAATAATTTTTCAGAAATTAAATTTAAATACTGAAGTTAATTGCTTGGTTTAGACAGAAAGAATTCCTTAACTTTTGGCAAACCATTATTGGACACTTAAGATTTACAAAGCACTTTTGCCTTTCAAAGTCATTTTGGCAATTTGAATTGCCTAAAAACATAAGAAGGGTGTTGGCTTCCAAACCTGAATACAAACCACATAAAAGTAATAGATATTCTTGATTAAAAGAAAACAAAACAAATAACTCAATTTACTTTCTACTTCTTCCAGACACTGTTGGCTTTGTACTGCTAACAGTAGCAGCTATCTGGTAGTAATATCTACAGACAGACTGGGGGATGAGATGCTGGAGAGCAGTGCCATGGAAAGGGCCCTGGAGGTCCTGGTTGATGGCAAGTTGAACATGAGCCAGCAGTGCTGCCCTCCAGGCAGCCAGGAGGGCCAGCCCTGTCCTGGGGGGCATCAGGCACAGCATCGCCAGCCGGGCAAGGGAGGGGATTGTCCTGCTCTGCTCTGCTCTGGGACAGCCTCACCTCGAGTGCTGGGGGCAGTTTTGGGTGCTGCAATGTAAGTAAGACTTAAACTGTAAAAAATATATAAAGCTATAAGAAAGCTTCCAAAGCAGGGATACAGAGATAGTGAAAGGACTTGAGGGGAAGCTGTATGAGGAGCAGCTGAGGTCACTTGGTCTGTTCAGCCTGGAGGAGAATGAGGAGAGACCTCACTGCAGTCACAACTTCCTCTTGAGGGGAAGAGGAGGGGCAGGTACCGATCACATTGAAATACATCAAGAGTTTTAATTGGTGTTTGAACCACACAACTTTATGAAATAATACATGTTATTTGTACTGATAACAAAAGGCTGCCTCTTTCTCTCTCTCTTTTCTGCCTCCATGCTATCTGTAAGGACTGCAGAAGTCGTATTTTATCAACTGGCTATATAAATCATCAAAACTATATTTTGAATAATGGAAAAATCATGAGACATCTGGACTGTTTTGAAATAGTCTTACCGAAGGTGATCTAAGCAAATGGGTCTGCAATTTACAACCAAAGCAGGCCTGCTGGGCTTGGCAGGCTTCTCCCTCCTTACCCTTTCCATGTTGTGAGTGATACATTGGTTTTGCTGAAGAACTCAACCCTGATCCTTCCTTTTGACCAATTGTTCAGTTTATTGACCCTTAAACTGAAAAAACAGCAGAGACTTGTCTAGTACAGCCTTCCTGAAAAAAAATTATATCCTGAAATCATTCTAAGAATCAATATTAAATATGCAAATTAAATGAAAGAATGTAATAGCTTTGAAAATGTTAACAGAAAAGTATTTCAGGTAGTTTCTATTGATGATAGATAACCAAAATTCTTTTAACACAACAATTTAGAAACTAACAGGAATGTATGCATGGGATTCCTGTTCCAAATAATACAGTAATACTATTCTGAGAGATAAAAACATGGCCACAGTTTTTAAGATTTGGAACACATTCGATGAAAATGAGTGTAAACAAAATTACACTGCTTTTATATGCTTTTTTTCTTTTCTTTTGCTGCCTTGAACCCCAGCTGCTGTACATTCAGTTGTAGGCAGGAATCACTGAGTCAAGATCAGGCTTTCATGTTGGTACAGGTTTTCTTATTTTAAGACTAGATTTAGTCTACTGAGACCTGGAAACTTTTTAATTGATTTGACTGAGCTCAAAATCCCTTCAATTTCAATGCTAGAGTAGTTTGCCACTATTATTATGTTGAACTAGTTATATAAAATCCAGAGAGACCTTGACAAACTTAAGAGGTGGGCCTGGGCAGACCTCTTGAAGTTCAGGAAGGCCAGGTGTAAGATCCAGCACCTGGATTGGGTCAATCCCAGAGGCACAAAGACAGGCTGGGTGGGGAATAGATTGATACTAGCTCTGGGGAGAAGGACTTGGAGGTTTTCACGGGGGAGAAACTCAACATGATTTGGCTCACAGCCCAAAAAGCCATCTGTGCCCTGGTCTGCATCAAAAGAGGAGTGACCAGCAGGCTGAGGGAGGTGATTCTCTCTACTCTGCTCTCATGACCCCCCCCCACCTAGAATACTGCATCTAGCTCTAAGGTATCCAACACAAGAAAGGCATGTACTTGATAAAGCAAATCCAGGAGAGAGACACTGAGGTGGCCAGAGGGCTGGAGCACATGTCCTATGAAGACAGGCTGAGAGAGTTGGGGCTGTTCAGCCTGGAGAAAAGAAGGCTCCAGGAAGACCTTAGAGCACCTTCCAGTACCTAAAGGGGGCCTACAAGAAAGAAGAAGTGGAACTTTTAAAAAGGATATGTATTGATAGCATTAGGGGGAATGGCCATAAGCTGAAGTAGGGAAGGTTTAGATTCAACATTATGAAAAAAGCTTTTACTGTGAGGGAGTGAGGCAGTGGAAGATGTTGCCCAGAGAAGCTGTGAACTCCCCATGCCTTGGAGTGTTTAAGATCATGTTGGATGGGTCTCTCAGTAACCTGGTCTAATGAAAGATGTCCCTGCCTATGGTAGGAGTCAAGACTAGATGATCTCTAAGGCCACCTCCAACCCAAACCCTTCCATGATTCTATGAAAATCACAGTTACAGGATTTTAGAGGAAGCTCAACAGGATATATGATTTAGGGATTGTACCACAGTAACACACTTGTCACTGCTTCCTTCTCTACTGTATTACCTGAGAGGTGTCATTTCTCCTTGTAAGGTAAAATGGACAATTCTTTAATGGCAGTTTACTTTTAACATGCTTGATACTGTAGAAAAGACCACAGCAGGAGTTTCTGAGAACCACTAGACTAGAAATCATGCTTTGCCTCCAGAACTCTGTGACTAATTTGTTTCAAGCTCACTGCTTTTTTTTAGATAGTAGCCAAAGTACCCATCTGCCTCCTGAGAGGTGCTGTAATAGAGATTTAGAAAGAAAGATTCTGATTATGTAGGGCTTCAAAGACTGAATGCTATTTTTTGATTACACAAAAATTGAATAGCACTAACATTCCACCTGTTTTTCTTCAAAGTCTAATTCATTCCAAACACAATAATTTCATTCTGACCTGCAAAAAGAAATTTTTGCACATGCTTTGTATTCCTATATCAGTATTTCTTCCCAAAATACATGGAGAAGATTCTCATAGGATTACATTTGCTCCTTGATTTAGGTTGGAAGAGAAATGAGAACATATCAGTAAGAGAGAAACAAAGAAAAATGAGAAATCTGGAATGAGAAAGTTCTTTTCCATGGCCTAATCTCTGAAATGCAAAAAAGTCAATTTCAAATTTCTTGAGAGTTTTAAATGCTCAGACCAACAGTATTTGTAATCATTCGTCAGTCAATAATTCTGTGAAACTGTGGTGTGAGTGGCTAAAGTCAATTGAAGTGCACTGAACAGCCTCATGAATAAAAAATTAATCAAGTGACATCTCCAGGTTTCACATACTGGTCACTGCTTACTGTTTTGAAAACCACTTGGCTTATACTATCCAATATTTTGAACTCATAAGGGCAATATTGGAAACAGCAAGATATTAAATGCCTCTGGAGAGCCTGGCTAAAGCTAGAAAGACTCTTACTTAGAAAATTTATCTGTATTTCCTAGCTGATAAGCAGGTGTTGTCTCTAGGCTTCCAAAGTTGCTAGGGAAGACAATTAATGTAGTAAAAGGCATTTTTCTGAAGTGACTGATTTCAGCAACATGAAAGAAAACCCTACAGCAACTGTAATTCTGGGGTTAGGGTAGGGATGGAAGACTAGGATGCATCTTTACCATTCTGCAAGGTCTGCTTGTGATCCAAGGAATTGCAGCCATACCTTAAACACACTCCCAAGTCCAAATCCTGCATGGGTTTTGGTGCATCAATACAAATTTTGGTACATCAATATAAGAAGGACATCAAACTATTAGAGTGTGTCCAGGGGAAGACTGATAAGGTGGAGAAAGGTCTCAAGGGCAAGAATTATGACAAGAGTTTTATGTTTTAGAAAATTCATTAATTTCCTAGTCAAACATTGCTTTACCAGTAAGTGAGCTTCCTATTTCTTTAGTTTTCAAATACAAATTCCCTTTTACTCCTGAAAGTACCTGCCTGCAATGAAATTCTAATCATCTTGAAGAATATCCATAGGAAAATTGAAAGGGAAAATGAAGGTAAAGTAAGAGCAGAAAGGTGTCAACATTTTTGCAGACATTTATGTTATAACCAGATGCAAGAACTGATGACTTTAAGTGGCTACCTGAAAAGTGGTATCAGTACAGTCAAGATATTTACAGGAAGGACTCTTTCCACATAATTTCCAGACTATTTGAATGAAGAAGAAGTTATTCATTATGAAGACCAAAGATACACTTCTGGAATTCAGAAATATATTCATACTTCCTTTACCAGATATACTGAATATAGATAAGACATATAGAGAAAATTTAAATTATACTAAATGAAGTGATATTATCACTTCAGTAAAAATAGGGACAAAATTTTGTGCATTCAACCCTTCATCTTAAAAGCCAACATCAACTCATATATAGATTTGGAATAATTTCTCATGTTTAACTATTATACCATTCTGCATTCACGTGCAGAACTTGGGCATTTTTCTAATGGTATCAGTTGGTCACTCTGCAAGCCATGCCACAGCCTGAGACCATAACAATTAAGTCAAGCATTACGTAATGTCCTACTGGAATTTGTCACTTAACACTTTCTCTGCATTTACAACTCCATTATTAATTGTCAGGATTTTTAATTCCCTGTAATTAATTTATTCCATTATCTGTTTATGAGCTTAACTCGTTCACCTAATTAATAATCTTCTACTTTAAAAGCTTTATAAATTGCTTCTCTGCATCACTATTTTATGAATCAATTTTAAATATTATTGATCTATTATAATATTTTCCCAGAGGACTTGATTACTGCAACACTGTCAGCTACAAATGTTGTTCCTCCAAAACATTCACTTCATTTAATTATATTCTTATCCTTGAAACACCTTTTTTGTCCCAAATTTAGACCTTTCAGATTCTTGCATTATTCATTAACACTATTCCTATTGAAACAAGCATATCACACCCACAAGATTTGCTTCTACCAATCTCATTTGAAGTACTCCTCCACAAGATAGTCCTTAGCCCACCCCAGCTAACAAAGATTTTTTTCTTCTCTACTACATTTCTGAACAAACATTGCTTTTCCCTCCTGAAAAACCTATTTCTGAGACATGAACTGGTGGCTTCTCAATCTATTTATTTTCTTAATTATATCCCTTTTAAACCATGCAAATCTGTGCAAGATGTCTGCAATTTTGGGAACATCAATACAAGAAGGACATCAAACTACTGCAATGTGTCCAGGGGATGACAGACAAGGTGGAGAAAGGCCTCAAGGGCAAGACTTATGACACGAGTCTGAGGCCTCTTGGCTTGCTCTTGCTTCTTGAAAACATTTTTAATTTTCAATTTTCTAAATGTGAGATAGCTATTAAACCATTTATTTCAGTGTGTACATGAAAAATGGTTTATTTTGAACAAAACAATGGTCTGGGGTAGAAATCGAAATCCACAGATAGCCATTTAGCATATATCCATGTAGTAAAGACACTAACAGAATTTTAAGTAAGCGAAAAACAAGCCTTCACCAACCAGGTCCGGCACAACAAAGCATTTTAAGGAAAAGGCACTGTAT
The DNA here is from genome assembly GCA_013400515.1 of Erpornis zantholeuca. Lineage (NCBI taxonomy): Eukaryota > Metazoa > Chordata > Aves > Passeriformes > Timaliidae > Erpornis > Erpornis zantholeuca. The sequence continues at coordinate 42,131 of VZTN01012103.1, forward strand.
TTTCCGCCTTCAAACCATTGCATTATGTTTCTGTATTTGACTTTTAAACTGAGAAAAATACAAAAACAATTATTTGACTTTGGAATGAGTTTCAGTGTTCGGGTTTTTTTTTCTCTTTTTAAAATGCTAAACAGATTCTTGTTTATCCTTTTTTTAGCCAATAAAAAAAATCATATTTTCACAATGGGTTATGAATCAACTTACTGATTACTATAAAAAATCAACTTACTGATTACTATAAAAAATTATCACTAGAACAATTATAAAGTCATTAATAATAAAATTATGCCTTTATTGTCAGCATGGCTGTTTCTCAAAGCATTGGATATTTTTCCATGAAATATCCTGTACTTATCATTAACTTCATCACATTCAAATATCAAACTCCCCCCCCCCAAAATCTTAAAATCAGAAAGCAGAAAAATCAAAGAGCTACAACTGAATCCACACTGTGAAACAGGAAAATAATGTGCTAGTCCAATAGCCTGAAAAATTTGTTTGAAGCAGTGCATTGAACTCGGCTTTTCTATTCATGGTAAAATTGTAACTGAGATGGTTTCTCTTTATACAAATTTTTTAGTCAGTACAGTTATCTTTGGTGGTATCTATAACCAATAATAAAAATGTTAGTCAAAAGTCTCAGACTCCCATTTAAAATTTACGACTTTATATCATAGCCCGTGTTTCATATTTGACTACAGGAATCACACTATTAAAAAGTGAAAAGGGAAAACAGTACCCATGAAGGATTTAGTCTCAATATATTAGCAGAAAATACTTTCACTAATAGAGCAACAAAAGCAAGAAGAGATGCAAAAATTATTTTCCAGACAGCACTAGAAAATTCTTCACAACAAAAGCCCTCAATCATGTTTTAAAATATTCTGTCCTTCCCCTCCCCAGCAGTTGTTGGCCTCATGAAATTTTAAAATACTTGCCAAAACACTGGGGGAGATTGGGGGAGTTTTGTTTGGTTTTAATACCCCTATTGTGTAAACTTGTGTTGGTAGTCTTGCTAACAAAACTATTTAAAGAGTGTTATGCCTTTTCTTTTAAAAAGCTGTTATGGCATGAAGGTTGTATATAGCACTGATCTTTTATCTCACTGGAGGCCTCCGTCAGCAGACATCAACACTATCTGCTTTCAACAGAACCACAGTAAAAGCCAACTCTATGACACAACAGATTGTAGCTAGAGTAGGAAGAGATTGCATGAACTTTTTCACTTTTCAAAAAAACACCTCATATCCCCGTCTACAAGTTAAGAGAAAACACATTATGCAGGCTAGTGAGAAGTAAAG